>VDFB02353493.1:37016631-37110928 GCA_007258455.2 Sequoia sempervirens
GGTCTAATATTCAAAGGCTCCGTAAGAGGATTGAAAGAGTGAGACCAAGGCCGAATGACCAGTGAATGAAGACCCCACATTTACACACCCTGTCTAGCAGTTTGTCACGATCCTATAGGGAAGAAAAAGTTGCAAAGAAAAAAACCTCTAGCACTGGGGTAGAGGTCAATCGGTCCTGAAAGAATAGGCTTCTAGGAACCAGAAACCCATTCATGGAGATCAGGAAGGGAGGGACACAAGCCATTAAACCTATAGACCACACCATGCCAGTCTCCATTCTCTCCAGCATAACCTCAGCCCATAGATACATAAATAGGAGATTAAGACCACAAGGCAAAGGACGAACCCTAGCCGGGGCCTGGGCACGAGCAACAACAAAGAAGGATTTTTTACTGCCATCAAGAGCAACAGGAGGAGGGCCCCTAGACACACCCTGCAAAACACCCACAAATGAAGTAATAAGAGGAGAGGGAGGACACAGATCCTTACAAAACCACTGGAATCTTGTCCAAAGGAATGCCACACCCATCCGCACCCACGCTCTGGCCCAAAACCTGCAAAATATCAAGAGGATCAGAGGGAGCCCCGACGCCTAAGGAAGAAAGATCCCCACAGATCACTCGACAACCCTCTCCCAAGCCATGTGACTTTAAGCCATTCAAAACCAGACTCCCACCCAACACTCCAACAAACTTCTTCAACTGTGTCATTTTCCAATACGCAGGAGTCATCCACAATAATGGGTTACACTTTTTGGCAAACTTGACATTGAAATCAACATTTTAAAGAGAAACTTCGCCGGACGCTTATAGTAGGTAGAAGCTATTAGGAATTTGAAAATGATGTAAACTAGTAATTTGTGAGATTTTGGTATGCCGTTTTGAAATGTATTTTATTTTTAAAATTGAAATTAAAGTGTATTTTGTGTCTCATTTGGCTGGTTTTAGTAGTAAACAGCTTTAAAAAGTTTGTGTGTGCTTGACTCATATAATGTTTTCTACAAAGGATAAAATTCATTCTCTTTTTGAATTTAGGTTTAGTAACCTGAAGTATCTAGGCTTTCATTTTTGTTTCAAATTTTTGTTGAGATATTTTCTTTTAATTAAGTTTTTGAGAGTCAAAATTTGCAGAAATTTTAAGACATAGAGTGCGCCATTTCATAACTTTTGGTATGTATTGAAATTCAATTTTCTTTTTTGTTAGAATAGAGGACATCAATACCTAGTGGATATATATTTTTCAAAAAGAATTCTCAAATTACTATTTTTCCACAATGATTTTTCATTGGGGCTTAGTTCGGTGAAAACCCTATACTGATAAAACTAAGAAAATAAAATATAAAATAAAAACAAAAATATATTAAATTTATAGTTGTTGGAAAGAACGTTTTGATCACTACAATCATCCAACTTGGTTTATCAAGTTGACTCCATTTGCACCTCCTTCCCAAGCTTCGATAGTAAAAAAAATGCATAAATTTTGAAATGGTGGAGGGGAAGGTGAAAAAAGGGGGTTCATTAGAACCCCCCTTCTAATGAAGGGGGTTCGAATGAACCCCCTTATATGGTGCAAAATGGGGTTCATTAGAAGGGAGGGCGGTTCATTAGAAGGGGGGTGGTTCATTCGAACCCCCTTCATTAGAAGGGGTAAACCATTTTAATTTTTTTGATGAGAATTTCTATTTTTTCTTCGTTCGAAAAATTGTAACCCACTATTGTGGGTTTACCCCCGGATAGACACCTTTGACAAGTTCTAAAATCATTGTGTTATTACAAAGTGATAATTTTAATTTTAAGTCTCATGATTTCATCACTATTCCCATTACTCTCCTACTTACACTTATATTTTATTTCACCTCATGATTTTTTTATTTTATAAAATTATTTTAGGATATCTTTTGACGCATGCTATGTTTTGTACCTTATGCTCTTCATTGAATTGAAAAGTTTATTCATAATAATGAATGATATATAGTCATTGCTGATTACAAATTATAGCATTATTTTTAAGTAGTGGATAAATAAGAATATTCTAGTTCCTCCTAATTGATTAATCACACCCACATCATTGTTAGGAAACTATTATCTAAGTTCATCTACTCATTTTAATCTTGAGGATGATTCGGGTTTATTGACTTTATTGCTTCATATGATATGAAACATATAGTGTGACAAATATTATAATGCTCCTCCTTTGTACATGCACCTCAAGTCCACCTCCTTCTCTTTATGGAGATACCACTAAAAATGAAGATGCTAAATTATTCATGGATATAGAGATAGTGCTAAATCTTGTAGTTATTTGTCTTCTTCTCAAATAGCTAAGAAATATGGCAAAGAATTTTATATTCTACAAAAGTTTGAATATAATGGAAGAAGATTACGTATAAAGGGGCAAAGCATCTTAGAACCTATTTAACCATTAAGAAAAGCATGATACATTGGTTTGGGTTATCCTTAATACTAAGGATAAGAATACATTTAAGGTACACAGAAAATAATCTTCCAATCCACTTGTGTATTTAATCGTGGCATACATTTACAGATATTACATTCTCAATTAATTTGTATAGACTTACTAGATTCTATTTCTTTCTTAGATGTATTTACTAATGATGAGGTTTTGGTTAAATTTTTGGATGTTTACAAGGATTTGTTTAAGTATCATTATGATCAAGATTTCCATGGAATCTTGATGTTTGTTCTTATTTACCCAAAAAAATCTCTTTAATTAGATGATTCTCTAAATTTTCTAATAAATTACCTACTAAAGTATATAGACTACTAAAGTATATAGAAATGAGGGATCCCACAATAATGTATTCTATTTTTTTGTTTCAAATTGGACACTCAAAATCAATATTTTGTAACATTTGTTTATTTGTGGCTCGATTATAAAGAACAAACAATCAATATTTCAAATATGATGCAAACTAATAAATTGTGGTATTTTATATGTAGACTAATGTTTTTATTTAAAATAGAAAATTAAAGAATTATTTAGATATCATTTATTTTTATCTTTTCTATTATTTTTTATTTAGTGACCTTATTTCATATTGTATAAATTTCACTACGAATAAAATTTCAATGATTTCTTAGAATTAAAGAATTTGTTGTATTTATATGTAGATTCAAGTTATAATTTTTAAATAAAAATTAAATAATTATTTATATCATTTTTATTTTTTATTTTTCTGTTATTTTTTATTAAGCGATCGTATTCCATATTGTATAGATTTCACTAAAAATAATTGTTTTTACTGATTTCTTGAAATTAGATCATTAACTCTAGTGTCTAGTTTATAGATTTTCTTAGTAATTTTTTTATTATATTTTATTTATTATTAAATTTTGAGTTAGTAATAATAAACATTTTAGACATATATTATTTCATAATGCACTTCTCTTAGTATATATCATTAAAAAAAAAAATTACAACATTTTTGTGTAGTGTAGCATATGTTTAAAATATTTTTGTAGCAATATTTTTTATTTTCCCTAGTGTCTTGAATATAGGCCATTATTTTTTGTAATGAACCTACACTAATTATAAAATTAAAGAATACATAATATTAAAAAAAATATAGTACATTTTATAGTTTTAGAAAGATAATACTAAGGGCTACATACTTACAAAATGACATTTCTAATTGACTTCATTTGTTCCCTTTGATAGCATTTTGATAGGTGTGGAGGATACTCCATTAGAGGTGTTCTATAGAAAGAGATTTTACATAAGGGGATTTTACCTAACCCCTTTAAAAAATATCCTTAGACAAAAATCCTTTAAGCTTATATCATTATTTTTCTTAAAAATATGCGATTTTAGAAAACATAAAAAATGCTCCATAAGTAGTACACACTATTGTGGAATTATCCAACTAATGTATTTATTCATGATACCTTTGATGTTGATTAAATAAATTTACTAAAAAAACTAATTAAAAAATGGTGAATATTTATATAATTTTGAAAGGTATAACATGTTTACCTTTTTATAAGATTAATAATAAGGCAAGCAATTAATTCTACCTCAATTAGTCATTTAGAGGAAGATTCATAGGAGATAAGACTTTATATGGTTATTTAAATGTGTTTCTTATTGTACTCCTTTTATCAAGATGATTCAAGTAATGAATATTTTTTAATGTTAATCATTTATCTCATTCATTATTTATCAATGTTTTTCACTTACAACTCTTAATTTCTTGGGACTCCAAAGACAACTTATTAGGTTTTTATCTAAAATATGATTTGAATTTTTTAGAAGTTAAATAATAAATTATATATTATGTAGCATATTATAGAGGATACAATCACACACCCTACACTTTTAGTCCACCTTTCAAAATTTTGTGTGGATGTTATAAATACAATAGTTTAACACTTAATAAATGACTCTTTTGACACACCAAATGACCCTAGTCCTAAACCATCACTCTATTATGCTAAATCCATTGAATTGAAAATAGGGTTTGGTTCAATTATCTGTCTTTACCTCCCTATACTAGACCTCACTAGTGGTTCCACATGGTGGAAATAATCACTTCTATGATATATTCCCTTTGTTTTAAATTTTAAATCTTTCACTTTCTTAGATTGTCTTTCTAGGAATATGACTATTTCCCATCAACTTGTGTGTCATTGGTCTTGATTTTGTGACTAGGACATATTTTTAGGATATCATCCTAGGTCAATTTGATTATCAAAAGATGACAACTTGCACCTAGATCTATAACATCACCTATAATATTAGTCTTAGAGTAAACTTAGTTTGCTTGGCCTCTATTCCATCAACATCAACATTCTTTATTTTGCAGGTATTTGAAATTCTTATTACATTGGCCGCATATTATGACTTTTGTAAATAATGTCAACATTCTTCCCTTTAACTATAGTAGACACCAAAGGTGTTCATCAACACCACTAGTTTTCTAATATGCAAATGTAAACATAGAAAAACATGTTCTACATATCTCAAAGGTGATATTTAGTAGTGGAAGAATTATACGAGAACAAAGTGTCCAAAGATGAAAAAGTGAACACAAACTAATCCCAAACCTTTAAAATATTAGAATTCATGATTTGTTATATACTCTTAATCATTTTAATCTAATACCAAATTCTATTTTTCTATTACAATTTCTCAGCAAATCAAAATCAACAATCAATAGTACATCATAAATGAATAAACTCTCTTTCCCTCTTAACATTTTTTTTTTCGGACATTGAATATCGAAATCTATATCTACATATATTTGTCTCAACTCTTTTAAAAATCCAAGATTTAGTTCACTTAAAAATTTATCTTTTTTTTTTGATAAATAAGAGGTCAAAGCTGAGAAGATTGTATTAAAATTAAAAGTATAAGAGTTTACAAGACTTGAAGCCTCAACAGAAGATAAAACAAAAAAAATCATGACTTAAACTTCTCCTGCTCTTAGTAACTCCACAAATGAGAATTCTTCAAGCCTCAAATTCATTGGAAGTGTGACCAAACTATCTTCAACCTACAAAATTAGCTAAGCAAGCATGGATCCTGTAAAGAAGAAGAGGAGGAACAACACAGGTATAGTTAATGTTGAATCACAGCAGGTGACCTGCTCTTGTGATGATGGTGCATCCACCTCATCCTCTGCCTTGCCTTTGTCAATTGAAGCCATCATGCATCAGAGAAAGCATCACGATGCTGGGAATAATCAAGTAACATTGTATATAGGAACCATGGACCATTTGAATCTGCAAGATGGTAGCAGGGAAGGCATTTTTAAAGCATCCATGACAAGAAATAAAGTTATTCCTCAATACACTTCTGCCTTTCCTTCAATGCAAATAGTTTCTCAGCACATGTACAGGGAAGATGAACCCCATAGTGTGATTCAAGCAGATCATGGAACTGACTGTCTTTCTACAACAACCTTCCAGCACCAACTGACTATTTCTATGGCAACCTTCCAACACTCTCTAACTATCTTTCTGCGACATCCTTCCAGCACATTTTGACTGTCTTTCCGTTGCATCCTTTCAGCACTCCTTGACAACAAACTACATGTAAAACAAGTACTAAAATATTCTATAGAAGATTACTATAAAACAAGTATTAAAGAGTAGTAAGATATTGATGCATCAGTCCATCCAATAGTAAAATACTTTTTGAAGAAAACTAGAACGTGGTCTCCATTATAAAGCTAGATGAGGGCACCACGTGAGCAATACATTTTTTCATTGAAATAATACATACAGAGTGAAACCAATTCTGCAATGTGGACCTCTTTGCAAATGGTGTTTGTAGAAGCCATTGTTTCCTTCGTTGCCTTCTTACTTGACTCTCCACTCTTAGAATCATAAATGTCACTCTCCTCTTCCACTTAGATGTCCTTAAAAGCCTTATCCACATAAAGCCTTGCTCCTCATGGAGTTATCTGTTTAAGTGTCGTCCCATCAGCTCCCATATTTTCCAATGTATCTGCCATTGTATTGCCTTCTCTATAAATATGGTTAATCGTTACATTTTCAAACTTATCCATCAAGTTTATTGCTGAATCTAGTAAAGATTGTAATTTCCAGCTCAACACTTTCTTAGCTCTTATTGCATTTACCACAATAGCCGAATCCCCTTCAATTTCTACCTTTGCCAAGTTCAATTCTATGCAAAGGGATAGCCCTAATACTAGTGCCTTAAATTCTACCATGTTGTTTGTATCAATCTCCAATGGTTTTGAATATCTTGCAATAGTTTTTCCCTGCCAAGAGTGAATCACACCACCTGCTCCTGATGGACCTGGATTCCCTCTGGACGCTCCATCAAAATTCAGTTTGAACCATCCAATATTTGGAGGTCTCCATTTACAATTTGCTTTGTTTTGTTTGCTGACTTGACACCCTTTCCCAATAACTTGAGGAGTTTTTAGACCAAACCAGTTCTTGAACATACTGCCATCCCAGCCTATATAAGATTTTGTTTTTTTGCTTTGGGCATGAATTCTTGAGTTCATTGTTTCCACAATGACAGCTTCAATCTTAATCATAAGCATTTCTATCTCCATGGATTTCCCTTGGAATACTCTCCTATTTCTCTCCTTCCATAGTTCCCATATCAAAATTGAAGGAGAAATAATCCAAAAATTTCCACACAAGTTGTCCCTAAAAAGAATTGGCCAAGATTTGAATAGTGTGAATATATCATTTGGCAATGCTGATATCCAACCAAGTTTAGCACAAAGCCACTGCCAACATTCAAGGGAAAAGGGGCATGTTAGAAGCAAATGGTTGACATTCTCCTCACTATTGTAACATAGTGAGCATCTTGAAGGGCCTTGATATCCAATTCTTTTAAACCAATCTGCTGTCAAAATTCTACCTTGCAAAGCCGCCCATGTGAAGATGCCAGCCTTTGGCATGCACACTTTATTCCAGCATAATTGAATAGGTAACTGGGTTTTAGTTCTTTCTTGCTGCCCAAATGCTATTTTATAGCCATCCCTCACATTATACCAGCCTGATTTTGATCCATTCCAGATAATCTCGTCCCCTCCCTGCTTAAACAAAATAAATCTGTCATTTAATACTTGTCTAAGGTTATTAATCTCCACCAATGGAATGTCAAGGTCTTCAAATTGTTTCCACTCCCATTTGCAAGCTTGGTTATTGTCTGATAAAATAATGTAGTCACTTACATGAATACCCCATTTTTCTGAACAAATTTGGCTAATTTTGTCTGTGTCCATCAAATTACTAATAATAGGGTAACCTCCCCATGAGTCATTCCAAAATAGTGCTTTCTTCCCATCCTTTACATTCCATGATATATGATTAAGAATAATATCACTAGATTTAGCAATAAAGTTCCAAATACGGGACCCCCTAGGAAAATTTGTGACTCTTAATGCCTCTTCACTATTTAAGTTAGTGAGGTATTTGCTTCTAATGATCCTAACCCATTTGAGGTGTTGTTCCTTGTGTATTTTCCAAAATAGCTTAGCCCCAAGAGCCTTATTCTGCCATAACTGATTTTTGATACCCGTGCCTCCATTCTCAATTGGGTTGCAGACCTTATCCCATGCAATCAGAGCAAACTTCTTTTTTGTGTCTGTGCCTTGCCAAAATAATTTTCTCAACTTCTTCATCAGGGCCATGTACACTCCACTTGGCATTGAAATGCAGGACATTAGATAAATGGGAATGGCTGATAGAGTTGCTTTCAACATTATAATTCTCCCTGCCCATGATAACCACTTTGATTTCCATGACTCCATTCTCCTATCAATCTTTTCCCCGATTGGTTTCCAGGCTGAGGAAGATCTCAAGGATTTATCTACTGGAATCCCTAAGTAAGTGCATGGAAGTCTACCTTCCTTAAAACCTAATAAACTTAGTATTTGATTTTGGACTCTTGTTTTGACATGAAAAAAGAAAATCTGTGACTTCTCTTTATTGACTACTTGTCCCGAGGCCTTAGCATATATTGATAGCAGCCTTTTCATCTGTAAGGCCTCTTCTCTACAACCTTTCCCAAAGAGAATTGTATCATCTGCAAACTGCTGATGTGTGATTGGCTGAACCAAAGATGTCACCTCCACTCCTCTAATAGAACTAGATCTTTGAAGGCTGCATAACTTCCTACCAAGAGCTTCAGCCATGATGATGAAAAGGAAGGGATAAAGTGGGTCTCCTTGCCTGATACCTCTTGAACTTTCAAAAAAACCACATGGATTCCCATTGATCAGGATGGAGAATTTTGGGGTAGAAATGCAGTAAAATAACAAGTTTATCCATGATTTGCAAAACCCAAACCCTTCCATGCATTTGGATAAAAATCTCCATTCTACTTTATCTTTTAAATCTCTGTAAAAACAAAGTTTATTTCCTTCCACCTACAATGGAGGACTTCAAAACTTTTGCAGTGAATGGAGATAAACTCTGGTTTCCTTAGGATTTTCCTTTCTAATAGCTTTTAGCGCTCTTTTCTATTAACATAATAAAATCGTTAATGATTTTCTTTTTTTAGAAAACACAGAATCTTCAGATACCTTGTCATTTATTTCTTACCAGGTGCCGGCTTAAAGCCGCATTACTTCCATCCCAAGTATTCACGTTAACCGTCCGCGCAAAACCAAAGAGAAGGAAAAACTGATAAAAAAATATTTTCCCATATGTAGAAATTTGTCTGTCAACTAGAGCTTTCGAATATCCATTCAATTGCACAAAGTTTGCTTTGCTTGCTCGCACAGATGGACGGAAAGTATTATCTTCAATTCAACACAAGCACATAATCTCTGCAATATAAAAATATATGCCATGCAAGGTTAATACATCGCAATTGGTAAACAAATCTCATAGTATTATCGTTCTTCAAAATTTTCAGTAAGGCAACCAGTTTTCTAGACAGCCGCCATAAAAATCAAAGCTCTTGTTGAAACAATGGAGTTGAACTTGGCATCTAGTGTTACGCACAACCTCACTTCTGCACAGGAGAGCTGTGGACAGTTACTTGAAGGATTCGCTCCTCGCGTGCAATTGAGAGAGACTCGCTCAGCATACTTCGTCAATGTTAATCTTTCAGGTACAAATCTCTGCTATATTTTTACAGAAACTTTTTTTTTTCATTGTGAGTTGCATCAAAAGAATTCTATTTACAATTGGTACAAACATTCATATTCTGTCTGTGTATAAAGGAAGAATTCGGGGTCTTTCTGTTGTGCTCTGTTTATAAAGGATGAGTTCTGTTTATGATGGGTTTAGCTTTTCTGTTATAATTGTTTTTCCCTGTTTACAAGAAGTTATAACATTTTTGGTCTGCTCTGTTTCTACAGGGTGACTTCTGTTTATGATGTGTTTACATTTTCTATTCTGCTCTGTTTCTAGAGTTCTGTTTATATAGGGTCTTAACTTTTCTATAATGCTATGTTCATGAAGGTTTCAGAAAAGAAGATATACGGCTGGAGATGGATAATACAAGGACTCTGATAATACGGGGGCAGAGATATCTACAAGGAATGGGGAAGGTGGAATGGACATGGCACCTGATGGAGAGTGGCGGTCGAAGCTTCAGAAAGCCTTTCAGAGTTCCTCAAAATGTTAATGTGGGAGCCATGACTGGTAATTTCCATCAAGGAGTACTGCATGTCCTCATGCCCAAGTTCAGGTGGACCAGCAGATTCACTTCCTACCATATTAATCGCTCTAATTCACAGGATGATGAGGCCTTGGAGGAAGCAGTGCAGGATGAAACCAAAGAAAATGCTGGTGGGGGCCATGGCGCTGAAAAACAGGATGATATTGTGGGGACTCGAAGCAATGAAGAAAAGGACACACATGATCAGAAGCCCCCTGAAATTAGCACAGTGGAAGAACAGTCCCATCCTGATGATACCCATGTGCAGCAGGAAGGGATTAATGAGGCGGTTGCTGCTGCTTCAACTTCTTATGACAATACAAAAGAGCCACTGCAGCAACATCGGCCCATAACAGCCCCTGATCTTCATCATGAGGAGCCATCATCATGTTTGGGTTCAAAAGGTGAGGAAGTGGCAGAAAAAGAGAAAAAAGAGGCTGCTTCAACTTCTTATGACAAGACAGAAGAGCCACTGCAGCAACATCAGCCTGCAACAGCCCCTGATGTTCATCATGAGAAGCCATCATCATGTTTGGGTTCAAAAGGTGAGGAAGTGGCAGAAAAAGAGAAAAAAGAGGCTGCTTCAACTTCTTATGACAACACAGAAGAGCCACTGCAGCAACATCAGCCTGCAACAGCCCCTGATGTTCATCATGAGAAGCCATCATGATGTTTGGGTTCAAAAGGTGAGGAAGTGGCAGAAAAAGAGAACAAAACTGTTGCAGAGGACATGGGCCTTCTGACAGACCATAAAGAGAAAGATGATCAACAGTCTCAACAGAAGGATGCCTTAGAAGTTCCAGCAGAAGAAGTGATTGCTCACCAGGAAGCAGCATGCCCAGTAAATTCAGAAGCAGAGGAAGATACTGATCATGGTAATCAAGAGCCAGAACCAGAGATTTATTCTAATGGAATTGAGGAGTACAGTGGCATTCTTTCTGAGTGGAATTATGGGGAGACATTCTGGTCAAGGAGAAAGATAGTGGTAGCTGTGTTGGTGTCCTCTGTTGCTGCCATTGCAGCTTTCAAATTGATGCGCCGATAAGCTTCAGCCTCACCCTTAATCGAACTTTCCAAAGTGGCAAAGGAATTGATTAAGAATGGCTGAGTATATTCTGTGAATAATGAAGAGGACTATGCCTCACATAATAACCCCAAAATGAAAGAAAGGGGGAAAAGCATTGTCCACCTTCGACAAGCCGCAAGGCAATTTATTCTTTTGTATATATTAAAATAGGTAGCATACAATGTAATGTATGAATAAATTCTCATTTGTTTTTTCCTATTTAATGAAATGGTCCCCTCTCCTGTAAGGTTACGTATAATTCTCTGCTCTAAAATTCTAACATCAATAAAATATATATAAATATTTAATGCAGAGTGAAAGGTGGTATTGTTCAATTGTAGAGATTTAACAAATTTATTTTAAGAAAATTTAATCACAATTATAATATAGAGTACATCTAGAATTTAAAGTTAAACGTCGATTTTGATCTCTGCTCTAAAATTCTAACATCAATAAAATATATATAAATATTTAATGCATGAAAGGTGGTATTGTTCAATTGTAGAGATTTAACAAATTTGAAAATTTAATCACAATATATATTATCTAGTTTAAAGTTAAACGATTTTGATCAATAAAAATACATAAATTTATTATTTTTTGATGTGGATGAGATGTAAAATTTAAACATTGAATTATAATGTTTAAGTAGAGTACATTTTACAAGCACATGTCCCAATATACTATGAATAGGATGTTAATTTTCAACTAATAAAATATCAGCTCGTTTAACTAATTAAACACTTTTTTTTCACATGAATGCAAAGTTGGAAGCTTGTATCTCCATTTTTAAAAATAAAAAAGAGTATATTTAGCATTCCTTTTGTTTCATATTTGTTTTAATGTTCTTATTTTAATACAATGTCTGTTGGTAATTTTAAATTTTTTGGAGCACTAATTTATCCTAAAAATTCATGCCCGTATCTTAATAGAACTTATATTATATTTTGATACCTTTTCCATATTTGTTCCTAACCTAAGTTCTCTATCTTGAATTTTGGGAAGCTATTGAGTCGCACTCTTCTTTTCTAGAAAGGACCATGTGTGCTCATGTCTCTTAAATCTAAAAAACATTGTTTTTTTCCAATTACCCACCATTTCACACCTCAAGAATCCGATTTTGTCTCCAATGATAAAAAGGGGTTGATTTTCTTATAAAAGAGGAACTAAATATAGAAATACATGTAAGATAGAAGATACAATATATTAGGGTTAACAAGAACACATTAGAATCACTTAGTAATACCTAAAGCACAATTAGGAGTCACAACCACACAATAATGGTACTTTCATGAGCTAACCTCCAAAGTTGCAACAAGCATATGCCTATTTAACACTTGAGGTTTCACACACTCTAAACTTTATCCAATACCACTATTAAATCTACATAAGGACCTAACTAAGGTAGATCCCAGACTTAATTTTCCCAAATCCACCTCATTTTCCTACACCTAGATCTAAAAATATGTGTAAGTAAGAACATAAACTTTCTCATTTGGAAAAAATATCAATTAGTAGATTCAAGATTGAAAATATAATTGTTTATAGCCTTCAAGGGGTAAAATAAAATAGAAGCTAGAAAATCCCAATTCTACCAGTGTAACTCAACTACAAGGAACTATCCTTAAACAAAATTGTTATCTAATAGGAGGAAAACCTAGATAAAATAGTAAAAAAGGGTTATGAGTCAATTTTCAAGAAACTTGGGCTCTAGGAAAAGTCCAAAAAATTTATTTAAAAGAATCCAATTTGTGGCAAGTCAAACATTTAGGAATTAGAAAGTTCAATATATTCATAAGTCTTTCTTTAAGAGGGAACCCTTAGTAGACCAAACACCATAAAAATACACAATTTTAGGTCAATTCTACTTCTCTTACTAGGTGAGGAGAATATTTCAATTCTCACAATTTTTTATCTTTTAAATGGTTGATTAAAATGACCATGGGCTATGTAGAGAATCCCCCTACATGTGGTGTCAAAATTTCATGTTACTAGTATTTTCACCAAGCTAGAGGAGGTTGAAGGCCTAGCTTAAGAAGCATAACATCTAAAACCAACTCTTGAATGTGAAGGACAAAAGTAAAATCAACATTAATAATTTTAAAAAATTATTGTAAAGAAGGCTATAGGGTTTAGTCTTGAGATGAGATAAATATTTGACATGGTATAAATTTTACTTTACAAAAAACCCTAATAAATTTAATTTTAGGAGCTTCTACCAAACACACATTATAATTATTGATAATAGGAGATAATTAATGCTTGTGATCATTTAAATAAATAACTATTCTAAAACCATCACCAATCCATTTGAGAAAAGGTTTAACCACCTTGAAGGACTTCTAAATACTTCAAGCCACAAATGACCCTTTAATCTTGATACCTAGGGGTATTTGTGACAAGAATATTATGTTCTTGCCAATTCCTTGTCAACATTTCTTGCTAGAAGGAAACATTCATTTTGAATTTATAAATATGTATTTCTTACATCTCCTAGGTTGTTATCACTTTCAAACATTACCATAATCAAGTATCAATAATAATCACTCATAGATCACATTTGATTATAGATTTTATAAAGTAGTTTACATTACTATCTTATCATAATATTTTTAGTGTATCTACAAAATTTTACTACTTCTAGTGGGTTCAATTGTAACTTGAGACTACTAAAGGTCATAAAATTTTACCTCAATTCAATGCTCATTATTCCCTTGACACAAAAAATATTATAATAAACTAGGTGCAAGAGCAATGGTGAGTAGATTGAGTAATGATAGAGGGTAGGATTAAGAAATAAGGATAGGACTACATGATGTGACTACATCTCAAGATGGGAATTGTATGTCATGATCACAATAATAAAATTTATGAAGCATACAAAAAAAATAACTTTTTCAATAAGTGTTAGGTTAGGTGACATTAACCTTGCAAACCTATATCATTTTTGTGTCTCCATGTTTCTTGGAAAGTGTCCTAGGGGACATGTGAGAGATTTATTGAATAAATTAACATATTGTAATTATATTTTCAAGAGTAAATTTAATGTTGGTGGAAGTTACACATTACTAGAGGAAAAATTCTCCCTCTTTGGCATCCACATTGGGAATTAGAAAGGTCTTATGTGGGGCACCCAAGTTTGGAGGGAAATAGGTGTCCATTGGTTCTCCATCTAGAAGTTGAATAGTAATTGAAGCATCTTGAATGATAGAAGATGAAGAGGCTATGGGTTAGGAACCCATGTTGAAGCCTTGTGCATATTGATTAATTTATTATCATGACTCTTGGTCTTCCAAGGAAGGGGCATGAGTTTTTTGCAAGTGGTTTTGGAACCTCTTGTTTCGGTTTACCATTGTGATTTTTCCTCCCACACGATCTGTAAATTGGAGCCATGATATGGTAGTCTCATCTTATCTTATTTGTATGTGTATGGAAGCATCCATGTTGTAGGAGATCAACAAGAATGTGTATTGTGGCATATCTCTCTTATGAAGATAAATAATATACTTTCCCTCTTTTCTCATGTGAAGCTTTTTTTCAAAAGGGTTTCTCCACATAAATATGGTGTCATATTTATTTGCTGATTTTTCCATTATGGTGAATGTGTAATCACATATATATAATCTGATTTGGTAAACTTAATTCTAGATTTGAATACACATACATAAGTTAATTTTTTAGCTTAGTTTCACCCTATTTTTAACAATAAGGGCATAGTGTAGTGACCTCAAATCACAACACTATTGTGGTTACTACTAAGGTTCAAACCCTTATTTGGTCACTAAGCTCAAAATTCATTTTCCTTTTTTGAGTTAATATACTCATAGGATGTGTGTCTTTGTTGGGTAGTTGTTCTTACAAGTTATGTGCTTTGTTAGATCATTGATCTCATGGGATTGAATGTATCAATAATACCATGGGTATTGAGGCCCCCCAATAGTGGTCTTAGTGATAAATCCAATGGGAAGAGATCCACTCATTATTGGTTTCTTTGGGATCAAACCAAGCTAAAACCCTAAGTTTACCAAAGAAAAATAAATATTTTCTAACTGGCATTCCATCATCAAATTTTAGATAATAATTCATCTCTCACAACATACTAATATATATATCTCAAATATCATAATTGGTATCACACACTGTAAGAAACTAAGCACTTTGCACCATTCTCTAATCTCTTACTAATTTAGATTTTTTTTTTTATATTTATTGATTGATTAGATATAGATCTAGTGTAGGAGATAATAAGTCATAAGGGTTTTAGGGTTTTTTAATTTATTTTTTCATGAAATTATATTCCTTTAGTCATAATAAATTTAATGTCTTAAGATAATGTTCTTCCTAGTATATTACCAAGCGTAATAATGATATAGATCTTGTTAGCATATGGACAATATGATTGTCAATCTCTTACATGAGCTACACATGGAAGGATCTCTATTTGGTTAGGAAAAATATTAATCCATATAACAAACCAAATTAAAGATTTCTTGGGTGTATAATGAGGTTGCACATATCCAACACATTTTTAAAAAAGACTGTAAACAAATATTTTGGCACCCAAGGGTCTTTCTTGCACTTCTAGGGTTTTTCACCTAAAAGGAGAAAGATGGGCCAAAATGCAATGTAAACATTTAATATTATTTCGAGGATGGATGCAATATATACCTAAATATGATGTATTAATGCAATAAATTGAAAAAGAAAGGTTGTTATTAATGAAAAACCTAAGTTATGTAAGTTGTTTGAAAACACATTGTGATATACAAGATGATTGATTAAATGCCATAAAGAACAAAATAAAGATGCTAAATAGAAACTATGTAGCTAGAAGTTGGTGAAGGGTAGAATGAAGACTGTAAACACCTCTAAAATTCTATAAATTTTGATTTTTAGGCCAATTGGGATACTTATGCCAAGTTGGGCGACTTAGTCCTAGATCTGGGAAACTGCCCAGAAACCTATTTCTACCAAATGGGTATCCAAATCTGCTAAAACCTCTGAAAAACAAGTGCAATGGGACTAGGTTGCCACTATTGGTGACTTAGTCCACTTTGGCTTTTCTAAAAAGTCAAAAGTGGAATTTGTAGCTCTTGGTCTACTCTTTCTATTCCTCTAGGTAGCCAATTTGGATACCCCAATTTTCGAGGCTGTAGATGACTTTTTTGTGTATATTTTGACCTTTCCAATAGGAAGATGATTTTAACAAGTTTGAAATCTATTCTTCAATCATGTCCAAGCCATCCAAACACCTAAATCTACAATCACACAAAGGAAGAGAGAAAATGTTGATTGTTAGGGATTGGGGGTTTTCCTTGGTCAAACCCCATTTAGGTAATTAAACCAAAATGATGAAATAAGATAATGAAACATGAAATAATGCAATTAGAAACTTTCCATGATAAAGGATCTTGAATTGTTGCAACAATTGATGAAGAATCTTGCTCTTGAATGCTTTAGAAAGCTATCTTGATGACTTAGAATGCTAAAACCCTAGCTTGCTTGACTTGGAAACATGGATGAATGATGAATGAATAATTAATTAATTGATTATGAATTAGGTTTTAAAGGTCTCCTTTTATAGAGGAGAGTTAAGTGGTTGGGTAGAATATGGATCATGATCAAGGGCCAAGATTAAATTAGAAAATAATTTAATCAAGGGTGGAGGTTAATTGAGAGAATAAAGACATGGATATAGATAAAGACTTGAGATGGAAGATAAGATTGGCACAAAAAAAGAGGTGATCAGAGAAAATAAATAATAAAGATTATTTAATTTATGTGGCCAACATAGGATAAATAAATAAAATATTAATTTTATTTATATTTCAAAAAGAAAGGTGAGAACAAATAATGAGATAATTAAATAATTAAAAATAATTATTTAATTATAGAGGAAAGGTGGAGTGTTAAACATTAAATAATTAAAAAGGAATTAAAGAAAGGATAAATAATTAAATAAATATAACATTTATTTAATTATAGAGATAAAAAACTAATGAGTAATTAAATAATTGAAATAATTATTTAATTATAGAAGAAGAGGGAAAAGCTAAACTTTGAATTAAAATAATATTTAATTCAAAAGTGGGAAAAAATAACCATTGGATTGAAAGTCTAGAAAAGTGTGAAAGTCTTTTACAATTCTTTACAACACCTTTACAAGACATGCATTTTATTCAATTTGCAAGGGCCCAAGACCTAGTGTGGATGTGAAACACCTCACAACACTAAATCAAGGCCTCATTAAGTCCAATTTATCATCAATTAATTCCATATCAAGCAATAAAAAAGGGATACTTTTTCTATGTCCACAAAGACATATATTTTCTATTTTCATATGAGGATTAGTAATATATATAGATTATGTGAGTAGGAGGCCCTTTATTTAAGTCATGACACTAATTTACTTTCTAACTAAAAATATTTTATATTAGTTATACTTAGGCATGTATAATGATGTCATTTACTCTATATATAGGAACAATGAAATTGACATAAAAATCATCTTAGGGATGAGGTGATGGACATAAGAGGAGTGAGACTTTAAATATACTATAGATAAATTATTACCTCTAAAAAAATTCATCATCACCATAGGGGTAATAAATTAAGATAGAAAATCAAAGGAATAAATGTAAAACAATTGTTAAAGTAAAATTTAATTAAGAAAATTAGTAAGAAAATAATTCTATTACATTCAAAGCTAATACCATTGAATTGAGTTCGTTAAATAATATTTATCCCTAAAATTATTGTAGAGTTTGGAGAGTGGGAACTTGGTTTTTCTAGGGTTTGTGTCTTTTATATAGTCTTTGATCTTCATTATGTCATACCATGATCTTGACATATGAAAAAATTAGACCTCTTGACATTTATTACCATTTTTAGCTATTGATTTTTATGGCCTCAAATGACTTCAACCCCAGAATTCATGCTATTATTGGTATTATAGATCTCTACATAATGGATTCACTAAATAAGCACCCTTGAAAGTTCATCCCAAAGGTATTTTATGAGGTTTTACCCATCCTTTAATTTGACATTACTTGTAAATGGATAGAGATATTTCACTTTAATGGGGTATTGTTTAGATGCACTCCCCATAAAAGCATGCTTTGATGCTAGGTCAACAAGCAATGGGCACTGCAAGAAGTTTGGCTTGATGCCATATAGAACCTCATTAAAGGGTTTTTTCCTTTTCATTATGATGAGGCTATCCATGTAGAGGATATCTATAAGCATGGCCCTTGGTATGTCTATGCATCTTGATCGGTACTTTAGCCCTAGATGTGAGATTTATTTATCTCGGATGAGAAGAAACTCCATGTGTCAGTTTGGTCAAGTCCCCTGTTTTACCCCTTCCATGTTAGAGCCCTTTTCATACTATCATCATCTCCTTAGGTAGGCTAATTTGTTTTTATCTTGATAGATTTATTTATTCTTATCCACAAAAGAGTTTATGTGTCAAGATTGAACTAGTCAAGGATATGAAAGAATTTGTAGACATTCAAATTGGTAACCTTCATCACACTAATCATGTTCTTTACCTCAATATACTCAACACTTGATTTTGGTGTCAATCTATAGGGCACAAAATCAAGGATTTCCTTTAGAAGCCTCCTGGGTGAAATCACCTCCCTAGTTGATTGAGTTTTCTTGATGTGTAGAGGTTCCCACATAAAAATCTAAGGATAAATGGGAAATGGTATCTCACTATAAAGGGAAAATAACTAACCCTAATGGTTCACATGCCAATCTCAGGCCACTTTAGATCATTCAGTTGCCAAAGTGTAACTAGCTACTATTTCAGACCCTTCAAAGAAGGGGAAATAATTTTTCTCACTCTCATGTGAGACCTTTTCTAGGCCAATATTTTTTGAATGTCTTATCTAGTGTAAGTTTTTTCCCCTCAACTAGAAGATCCTATTTAATCTCCCTCATCTCCTAATCATTTACAATGGTCTCATATCTCTCCTTGAAAGCTAGAAGAGGAAGAATGTGTTGTTAATAAGTGAATATGTCAATTCCCAATATTTATTTGGTTAGTTTCACCATAGAATATTTTTGTAAAATCATTATTTAATTCTCTAGGAGTTAGAAATTGATGACATGCTGCTTGATTCTCATTAATGAATTTACTCTCTTGGAATGTTCAAGGTTAGAACTATTGACCTATCTAGGAAATATTATGTATGGGATACTCATCAAAATCAATCAACTCTAGATTTTCTATGCTTGCAAGAAGTGAATATCACTAGTTTTTTTTTACTTTTAACTACTTGTTATGTCATTTGACCAATTAGCTCTATGTTTTGAAAAAATCACATTGGTCATGGGGGTTTGCCACCTTTATCTCTCCTAGGTGGTATTAGTATGTTGTCAACCATGATTTAAACCCTACTAACCATGTCATTTGGATCCTCTTAAATGTCAACAATCATTATTTTGGTATTACTAATATTTATACTTCCAATGATGTTATTGATAGATCCCTTTTGTAGCAATAGATTGCTAATTCATTTCCTACCACTTGGGTTATGTGTGAGGAATTTAATATGGTTGAGATGGTGTATGATTAATATGTGATCCTTCCTCTTTGGTAGATAGATAGAAAGCAAGAGGTGTGAGCATACTAAATTGGGTCTTTTTATCTCAATATGGACCACCATCACAATCATCCACACTAGTATACGGGGAACAATTTCTCAGTTGGATTTGATAGGGTCTAAATGCTTAGGTTATGCAATGATTCTTGTAGAAACCTAACATTTGACTTTACCCAACTGACCCCAATTTTAGCCTATCCTAAGCCATTAAGAAAATAATACTTATTATTTAATTAATTAATTTATCCCATCACCTTTATCCCCCATTTTAATTAAATAAATTTTATATTTATTAAATTAAATTTTACCTTTATCTCCAAAATCCTCCAACTAAATTAATTATTTAATTTAGGCTAATTAATCCCTATTACATTTTCCTCAAATATTTTATTCCACTTTATCCCTCAATCCTTGTCCATTTAATCCTAACCCTCTATCTTGTTTACATGGATCATAATCTAAATTTTTCATCATGTGACAAGTGTCTCCCTCACATGTCTAACTAAGACCTTGTCTAGATTGAATCTAGACACTTCCCAAAATTCAAACTAATTTTCTATCTCATCCATTCATTTCATATCACACCTCTTAATCCTATCCATTCACATAAGGATGTTTCCCCAACACACATCTTAAGCCTAGAATTTATCCCTCATGTGAAACTTATCACATGACTACAACTTTGATCCCAACCTTATTCCTCATTCAATCCTATCCATCCATTACTCAATCCATCTTGGCCCTTGATTTCTCTCATGGAAATTTTATAAATGGGAGGTCTTTCATCTTACTATTATGTTGTATTTTTATCTACTTCTTCCATAGCCTACCTAATCTTCATCATATCCTCATCCTATCCATTTAATCATTAATCAAATCATTCCTATCATCATGATGCTAGTTTTATAAGAAACCACATTCCTCTATCAACACATCAAAAGAGCACATCAAGTAGAGTTAGGGTGCACTCTACTTCAAGCTCTATCTAAGGAGAAAAAATGGCTCTAGGTGAACGTATTGTTTGTATTGCATTATCTTCTATGTTATTTACCTTCAATCCTTTTCTTGTGTTCAATTTATATATTTTCCTTTTTCTCCTTTTATAGAGCTTCTTATTACTCCCAGTAGAGCCTTTTCTAGACGTCACTCTGTCAGATCACTTTCCCATTTGGTTAAAAGTTTAATGGTAAGTGGAAACCAATTAGATATGTAAAAACATATTTTTTAATACTTCTCTATTGATTCATCAACCCTCATTGACACACATTAAAAGGTGTGGAATATTAAAGCTCAACCAAGCCAACCAAAAGGTTGGATTTCTTGATGGAATAAGGCCATACTGTGTACATGATGCAGAGCAGGGGAAAAAATTGTCTCTCAAACACAAATAAAAAGGATTCAAACCCTAGTTCCACCCTTTAAACTCTATCTTGACAGTTTTCTACAATCCCACGTAGTCTTTCTAATAGGTGTCCAAACATTGAAAACATAGCATATTCCCAAAGATCCTACTCAAACCCATAGATCAATATGGTTTTTAGATACCCTTTAAAACCTCATTCAAAACATATCTCAAAATTCACTTAGGTCACTTTGGACCATCCCTCTCAAACCAAGGCTTCACCACTGTCCTACAAGGCCAATTAGACTAGATTTACAAAGGAAGTACCCTCCATACTTTCTTCCTTCCACAAAACTCAATGGAAAGTCTCTTGACAGGTTCCAAAACATCCAAATCAACAATTTTTGGCTCCCAAAACTTAGATCTAAATGCAAAACAAAGAAACCCTTATTCTAGGGTTGTCTATGCACAAACACATGGGGGTTTTATGGAAATACACTCTCCAAACATCTTCACTCAGTACCAAATCATTCAACACATCATTTTATGTTTTCTTAGGCTTCCCAAACCTTCCCCAAACTTTGAACACCAAGATTTAAAATAACACTACTTCAAACCACCATTTTCACACACTAATTCACTCAAAACACCTAGGAACAACACCTATAACTCTCTCAATTCATTCACCCTACACAAAAAATAATCCTATCATCTAAAAATAGCCTAATATCCTCATTCCACTGATCCATAGAGTACACAATAGGTGGAAGGAGTTATGAATTCATGTTACACCCTCAAAACCCTTGAAACTCTCTACTCAGACTTGTATATAGAATATTGGCTATAAAATCTTCAATCGTTGATGAAATCAGACCCCACAAAGATAAAAATACTCTTAGTTCATTGGTGCATTCAATTCAAAAAAATTCCAAGCAAGTACTTACAGTACCGGTTCATAAAAGGCTCCGCTACAACACCATTCAATGAGAGAATACATAAATTAATGGTAAAAACAATGAATTTTATTGTTCAGATCTTTCTCAAACCTCCAACCACAACTATCATTGAGTTCCAAACATATATAAACCACAACCAATCTATTACCATGCTTATAACTTCCTTGTGAATTCCAATACCGTTGGCCTTCCACAATTTTACAATTTTTGCATTTTTGCTTGACAACTTTTTGTCAATTTTGCAACTTTTACCTTTTTGTGACCCAACAACTCAAATGACTCTACAAAAATTATTAAAGGCCTTAACATGGCATTATTACATCAAGGTGACCCTCAATCTACTAAAACCCACTGAACCTATAACATAATTGCATTATTCAAACTTGGTGCTCATGCACTAGTACATCCCACTTTTTACATATCTACGAGTGCCAACTAGAAAATTTTCAACAACATGCATATGAGGCACAAGCTTGAAGCTTCACAAGGCTATGATTTCTCTTGAAGCTAACCTATTTTCTCATACTTTACAAGTTAGGGTGGTGAAGCTTTAGCACTAGAAGCAAATTACTAATAACCATTTTGTTTGAGGCACTCAAATCAAAGCTAGGCTTCAATTACTCAAATTCAAAGACAAAGCCTCCAAGGAATTTTTCCAAGGCCTTAGAGATTTTCATACTTATCATGATATCACATAGATAAAATATCGATAAATTTTCATCATAGAGCTTCTCGCCATTCTCAAGCCTTTGTCAAATATTATGAGCAAGTTTTTATTGCCCAAGAAAATTCTCCTGAAAGAGATCAAGATCTTTAGGAATTCCTCCAATTTTTTCCCTATTATATTTCCTCCTCACAAAAGGATTTTATGATCAATTTCTCTTCATTGTTGACCTTAAGGAGGTTGTTCACACTATGAACAATGACATGGCCTTAGGTGTGATGGCTTCACTTGAGAGGTTTATAAGGTCATTTGGGAGTGTGTTGGTGAGGATCTGCATAATGTTTATCTTGAAGCATACCACTCCATCATTGGGGAAAGTAATTAATAAAGGAAATATCAAATTAATACCTAAATTTGGAGACTCAAAGGATATTTACAACTAGCATCCCATCACCCGTGCTTGATGTTTTGTACAAGATAATTGCCAAAGATTTGGCCTTCAAGGTGCACCATTATGTTCCTTAAATCGTGAAGCCTATGAAAAATAGTTTCATTAAGTCTAGATACATCCCAAACAATATTATTATCATTTGAGAAGGTATGGAATGGACTAGGCATTCTCAACATAAGGCTTTTTTCTTGAAAATTAGCTTTACCAAAGCTTGTGATCATATTGAATGGTTGTTTATTCTAGCCATGCTTCAAGATTTGGACTTTGGTCCTCATTTCATTCAATTTTTTACCATTAATGGGTAGCAATCAAATTCCTTTGGTTTTTTCAAATCTATTCACCAAGATTGTCACTTGGCTCATGCCCTTTTTATGCTTGTTACTAAATGATTTGGTTATCTCTTGGGGCATCCAATGTCTCAAGGTTTATTTAAAGTAATTAATCTTCCAAGCTCTGTAACTTACCTTGTTAATGGTTATTTTATAGATGACTTTTTCATCACTCTCATTGAAAAGGAGAAAAATATCAAATAGGAACTTACATTAAGTTGGAAAAACTCATGCATGTTGGACTCCTAAAATATCATACATTAAGTTGGAAAAACTCATGCATTATTTCCTTTGGGATTTTTGAAAAGTCACAAGAAATTTTGTAGGGTTTCCTAGGAATTTTGTTGTCAGCCCCTAGGATTCTGGAGGTTTGAGGCTATTATCAACCCAACATCAGGGTTTGGATCTTTTCACTAAGTGGACTATCTATGCTCTTCAAAGTAAAGATGGTAGAGAAATTATTGTGTGACATTGCATTACCTATGGCCACTCTTCGAGATGACCTACTTGGAAGAGGACTAGGCTTCTCACAATGAAAGATTTAGTTAAATTTCAAGGGACTTTTGTGATTAATTTTTTTGGAGAGCCTAGGAAGTCATGAAGCCTTGGCTCTTCTAAAATGGTTTTGGATTACATGATGGGCTCTCCATCAACAAGTAGAATATCTAGTGGTACCCTTTTTTCAAAGCCAAGATCATCCATTGGCTAGGCTACCATAGATACTCACCTTGAGATTTCATAGGAAAGGGATTCAAACTCTATTTGACCTCTTTTCCAAAGCCTCTATGAGTATTTTGACCTAGAATGAGGCCAAAACTAAGTTTCACCCCTTGAATCATGATCATGAAACTTTTGATTTAATGTTGGAGGAAATTCTGACCTAATACGGCTCATAAAATTAGTACAATTCTTCTAATCCTTGGCGGAAAGATTGGAAGTGGTGTCCAAACATCACTTTTTATAAAGTTACAAACTTTGGTAGATATATATTTGGCTTTTTCCCCACTTTCCTATGGTTCCCACTTTGAGTTAAAGTAATAATATTTGCAATCAATGGTTTCAAATTGGCAACACAAATTCCATACCATTTGGTTGGCTATTCTAAAACTCAAATTAGCCCACTTTTCCTAGTGTTTTCTTTTTCAAGGCCTTCCTATGGGGTCTAGGCTGTTAATTCATTTGGGTGTTCTTGATCCTCATTTCTCTTTTTATTTGTAATGATTGTCTTTTAAGCATTTTTTTTGTTATGTCCTAAAGCCCAAAATCTTTAGACTTGGATCCATGACTTTTTCAAGCCATTAAACTAGAGCCCTTTTCATGGCATGTGGTTCTTCTTGGGGATTGACTTCACATCCCTTACAAATCCAACCATATTTGACACACTTTTAGGGTGGAGATTCTCTTTAACATATGAAAAGATGGAAATTCAACTATTTTTGTCAATTATTTTGTTGATCAACATTTTTTACTTTTTTCTAAAGCTTTGATTTGTTCCAATGTGTTATTATATGTTCAAGTGTAGGCTAAAAAAGTTGCACTTAAGGCGAAACATTTACAAGTGTTGCTAGACCACTAGGGCAATGCCCCATGTGTTGTGGCAAGAGTTTCTTTGTCTCCCTTTTCTTCTAAGGGCCACTCACCACTTTGCAAGCATCAACATAGAAGGAGTTTTTTTGCTCGAGGTACTAAGGAGGTTCATTCCTAGACTTCTCCCCTTCCTACAAGATGGGACTATGGTCAACAAGGTTGATCATGGTCTGTTCGTTAATGCGTTGCCTCCACATTGCCTATGGGAGGGACTCTTTAGTTAGTGACACTTTCATCTAGTTTGACTCCACCAAAATTCCTCAATTGGCTCTTGTCATTTCACTAGCTTGTGCTACTAAAGAAGAACAACAAACTAAAGAAAAGAATGATGATGGGTGGGACCCTCATGTGGATACTCTAGACCTCATTGATGTATAAGGAGAACTAGATGACCAAGATTCTCCTCCTCACCCCTCTGCTACTGCCGTTGTCATCTAACGACTTTGTATTTGCTTCTTGTTTTATACTCCAAGCTTCGCCCCATATAAATTCTAGAGATGTGATTCTTTATCTATTTTTTTTAAATATGTGTAATAATATTTTATAATTGATAATCTAGACACTTATTAAAAACAATAAAAAGTAGTTCTATAAACAGATGACATACAATACTGAATCGAAATACCAATTCTTGGTATTGTGGAGAAGGGGTGATTAGCTCTGGAATCATTCCATTAGCATTAATAAACATGGTCACGATTGCCTTGAGAAGTTTTCGGCAGAATATATGCTGCCCTTACAAGAACCTAAATTACTCATAGTTGAAAGAAGGATTCGAAACTTTTTTATGTATTTTGCTCCCGCTGAATATATATATATATATATTTGCTTCTGGAAAGAAGTTTCAAACATTTTGAGCAAAGTGGGGGTCAAGTCACGTTGATTTGAAGCTTGTAAGAATGGCAATCAAGATTCATTCACATTTCTGCGGGCAAAAGTTTATGTTATGTTTGATTCTTGAGCTGAAAGCAAACGTTTAACCTTTCGGCCGGGGCTTTTTATACTATTCCATGTACACGAAACTGATATTTCTCTCTGCTTTAAAAGCATTGCATTAGCACCAACTTCTCTCATTGAATTCATTGAGATCATATCCTAGTCAAATAACATAAGTTAAAGACCATTTAATCAGGCAATTCGACTGAATAGAAATGGAGTCCTTGAGCCGCAATTCAGATGGATCTGAATACCTTTCAGTATCAACCCAAGGCTTTGATCCTCCCTTTGAAATGGTCCAAACTGGGGACTCTTCCATCCTTGTTGCTTATGTGCCAGGTAACAAATTTTTATCATCATTCATATATTTATATCTTTCTGCTTTTTATTTTGTTTAGAGGTGCACCAGATAACAAATTTTTATCATTAATCTTATATATTTAACTAAGATTGTATAGTTTTTGTGAGATATGATAGTAATGGTTGAAACTAATTATATGTGCAGGATTCAGGAAGGAAGACATAAGGGTGGAGATCAGTAATGGTGAAACGCTCAAAATAAGTGCAGATAAAGTTATAAGAGAATTGGTAATGACGAGACGGTCATTGCACATATTGGAGAGATCAGTAAGTCGTGGGTTTTCCAGGAGTTTCAGGATTCCACACAATGTGAATGCGAATACTATTACTGCAAAATTCCACGACCATGTTCTATATGGTGTCATGCCTAAGAATTCACAGGGAGTTCCAGATGATTCAACTCCATCTAATACAACTTCAAGCGTTCGAGAGATAGAGCAGGGACCTGAAGTGCAGGCTGTAAAAGAATGCTATAATTCCCCCAACCAAGACTTTCCCTCAGAAACAAATGGCGATGAAAAGATGGAGACCCAAGATGCCTCTCCCATCACATACGAAAGGTCTATGACAGGAATGGAGGAGGAGAAAAGCAGCAGACAAGGAAAATATTCTGCAGATGGTGGAGGAGAAGGATTAAAAAGTGGATTCGACTACAGTCGATTCTTTTCTAGAAGAACTACTGTATTGGTCTCCATTGGTGTGGCAACTCTTGCTATTTTTGCAGCTCATAAAATTATGTCTCGCCAAAGATAGATGTCTATAGTTTTACCGTTCTAAGATTTTTTGCCAGCTTACAAGGCTGCTAATATTTTCTTAAGAATTTACTGTAAACGCAAGCAAAGCATATTATTCTTTCCACCTCTGGATCTTTATTCTTGTAAAGAAAATTTGGTATATTTTGATGAACACGTACTTCAATTCTTTATTCTTGTAAAGCAAATTTGGAGGAAATGTATATTATAATGTATGGGGTAATTCAGATGATCCATATTCTCCTTCTATAGTGTTATTGTTTTTGCTGTTCAGTCGCTTTGTTTATGTTTTTAAGTTCCGAGCTTGTTCTTGCTGTTTAGCGGTTTTATTTATGTTTTTAAGTTCTGAGCTATTGTATTATATAGATTTTAGAGGTATGACTATTTCTATTCACTTTTTATTTTTGAGTATGTGTAACACTATTTTGTAAATGGTAATATAGACACTTATTCATTAAAAAAATCTTTCAAATTAACAGTAATATATACTGATCGATATAATTATGTAAAGTACATAAATTAAATTCATTTAATTCTAGATTTTTAATTTGACATCATGCTTTTGTTAGTGTAAATATTTTATCCATCATTCTACCTATATACATATAAATTACAATGACATTTAGTTGATATTATCTCAATTAAAGTAAAACATATAACTTGCAATTTTTATTTTTTTTGGTTAATTAATTGTAATTAAGAATGGTGAATCAAATAATTATGGTAATTATTTTAGAAGAGGAAATTTAGCAAATAATGCTCTTTTGCTTGTTTGTTAGAGAATACCAACTTCTAATGAAGATTCTACCTTGGAATTTATGTTCAATTTGTGTTTTGTCTGAGATGAAGGTTGTGGGTTTGGGTTAAGTCCACAACCAAGAATTTGGCAAACATTTCTCATCCTAGATTACAATACACAAACCATTCACATACTTCGATAACTTATATATGTCATATTCAACATGACCTACAAAAATGTTGAGGTGGTAAAACTCCTCTTTGTAGTCTTTCACAAACATTTCTCTTTCTTGTAAAGTATGGAAATTCATAAATAGTTATAATGTATAGTTTGAAGGGAAAAACTTTCCCTTTAACTTTGCAAGTTCAAATTCCATTTAGAAATCAACTTATTTCCTCTAATGTGATCTTTTTCATGTTCTCTTGAGCATCATATGACAAGATGACCTTTCAACTTGGTGATAACATACTTGACATACTTAGGGTCTTCAACAAACTCAAACTCAACATATTTTTCTAATTTATTAATCTTCAAGAAATAAACTTCTATCTCATAACTAGGTCCAAATGAAATCCAAGTTGACTTCATGTTTTCTTTAATCCCATAGTAAATTTCTCTTTTGGGATAAACCCACAAAACTGGTTTACAATTCTAGTGAGGAAGGAGAATTGCAAAAAACACCCCTATGGAAAAAAAATTGGTTTTTGGGGGTTCGAATGAACATTTGGTTTGAGTGAATCCAAAGGGAGTTCACTAGAACCCCCCTTTGAGCAAACCCATTAAATTTTGGGTCCCACCATAGTTCTCATTTTCGAGGAAAAAAATAAAAGAAAAATTTGTGGAAAGGGGGTTTGCTCAAACCCTGGTTTGAGTGAACCTTAGTTCGAGAAAACCTCCAAGGGGGCTTCACTCAAACCCTCCTTTTCCCCCCTTCTCCCCCTTTGGCACCAAAAATATCTAGAATTCTTCCCTTCGAAGCTCGAGTTGAGGATGAAAATGGAGGAGACTTCACAGACCCAACTGGATGATGGTAGTCCTCAGAATGAGCTATCCAATGAATATTATTTTAATATTTTTTGGTTTTATTATGAATTTGTTTTATTAGTTTAATTAAACATAATTTTTTCACTAAAAATCAAGCTCTTTATTCTGCACATGTGGAAAAATAGCAAATTATCAAAAAAAAATAAAAAAATCAGGGCACTAGATATTTATGTCCTTGATCAAACAAAAAGAAAATTTGAATTTCGATACATACAAAAAAAATTATGTTGTATACGGTGAGCATCACTCCTTAAAAATGGTGTTTACTGAAAAAATATTTTTTGAAGGA
The DNA here is from genome assembly GCA_007258455.2 of Sequoia sempervirens. Taxonomy (NCBI): domain Eukaryota; kingdom Viridiplantae; phylum Streptophyta; class Pinopsida; order Cupressales; family Cupressaceae; genus Sequoia; species Sequoia sempervirens. The sequence goes on from VDFB02353493.1 coordinate 37,045,872, forward strand.
GATGAAAAAATAAGTGCAATCTGATTCCAAAAATTTTGACAAAAATATATTTTGAATCTACAGACAAAATATCACAAATCACTAGTTTGCATCATCTTCAAATTCCTCGTGGTTTAGCCATTATAGGTGCCCGAAAGTGAAGATCTAGTTAGAAAAAAATAGTTCAGTGTCTAGTTTGGCCAAAAATTATCAACCAGTATTGTGGGATCACCATTTGCACTTTGTTCATCATGCAAAATTGTAAAATTGTTATCATGTGGTTCATGATCTAGTCTCTTTTCTTCATTGACATATTCAACCATAACTATTCCTCGCCTTTATGTAATCTCAATGGCAGCAAGCTTTTCCTACATAGCTCACATAATCTCACCTCATTCATTATCACAATGTACTCTTTAATTCATACCATCTCTTCTTCTATGATCCATTTCTCTTTCGAATCATGTGCAATGTGGCATGCACATAATCCCTTTATTGTGTGGTTACAACTTACCTTCATAGTGGCCTAGAAACTAGACTCTAATATCCAATTATGCAATTATGCAAATCCAATTATAAAATAATTCTTTTTGAAAGAAATATGCATTGCTAAGTGTAAATGTATAATAATCATGTTAATATAAGTTTTTTTTAACATAAAATCCTAGTAATAGGTGTTGGATATGATACCTGATTATTAAGAAGGAAAGTAAATGACAAAAGATAAGAAATCAAATCAATGTTTTAGAGAAACCAAAATAAAGAAGGAACTAAAATAAATTTTCTTGGATGGATTGGGAACAACTACAACCAAGATTAGATTAATCAATAGAGGCTCTGAAGTAACTTTCATTATTTTATGAGCTTAGAACTTCATTGCAAAAAGGAGGTGTCTCCAACTTGGAGGAGATTTTTATGGTCAAGGAGAAGTCCTTGAATTCATAGTCCACCCCCAAAATTTTAGGGTCTTTATAGAATTAGCTTTTGATCCAAACTATTTATTGAAACCTATCATTAAAATGAGTAGAACATGGGGTAAAATGAAAAACTAGATATCAAACCAAATCAAATACATTAAAAATTTGAGAAATAAAAATTAAAAAGAGAGACCTAGATTCAAGTTAGGGGCACTCTCAAATAGGCATTAGTAGGTCACTAAGAGGTAACATACCAAATTTCATTAAATTATGAAGAAAGGATTTTAATACAAAGAAGTGGTGTGCCTGACCTAATGGAGAATTACTAGGGCATGCCTAGCTCCAAGGAGTTCAATACCATTATTTAGTCTTAAAATTTGTAAGGGGATTCTTCTCTAAATTCTAAGCACTTTTCTAAATTGGAACTATCTCTATTTTTATTCAATTTCCTTTAAATCCACTTTTAAATGCAAAATTTTAATAGGAACACCTATAAAACAAAGGGTTAAAGGGGAATCTACCTTATTCATCCCCATTATAATTTTGTAAACTTGAAGCCACATGGCATGGAAATACCCACAAAAAATAATCTATAAATTTTTACCTATTCTAAGAAAAATCAACAAATTTAAAGTGTACCGATAACTAGAATATGATGCAAAAAAGGTTGATTAAGATTTAATTCGGAGATGAAAAAGAACACTCAAATGGATAAAAATATAAAAAATTGATATGTGTGGGAAGCTATCTAAAGTAAGAGTAAAGAAAATTGGTTTGGAGGATTATAATGAGATAAGACATGGTTTTTCAAAATCTCACAAAAGAGATAAGATGATGAGTGATGACACAAATGGAGATGTAAAAGTAAAAAATTGATGACAAACTAAGGGTGAGTGATATGAGGTCTAAACACTATATTTTAAGTATTTTGATTAAAAAATGTAAATCAAACTAAGGCTATAATGACCTAGGATTATAAAAGAACTTAGATTTGATGGGTGAAGGAAAAGATTGAAAAAATGGATATGGAAGTTGATGGGAATGATTGAGAAGGGATGAGAAATGGCCTTGTACTATAAAAATTAAGTTAAATCTAATTCAAAAAATAAGAAATAACTATCACGGTGGAATGATTCAATTACAAAGAGTATTTTGGTGCTCTATGATGATTATTGTAGTGCTCCAGAATCTTAGGTACAAGAGTTGAGATGAAAGCTTAAAAATATAAGAAAAAAAAAAAATTAACATGCATTCACTTCTAATCTAAATCAATTAAAAATGATTAATCAGTTTGTATAATCATGAAAAAACCAAATAAATATGAATTTAAAAGTGAAATTAGATATAAGGATGGTTGTATAATACATTTATAAAGAAAGTTATAGTAAAAGTAAACATTTGGGAATACAACATGGTCATGTTATTATCCTAGAATACAATTGTTTGATTGGGAAAAGGGATCTACATCCTAAATCACACTTCTCCCAATTAGAGTGGATTAAAAATGATCTCAATACCCACTTGGATACAAACCTCAATGCAAGAGCAAGATTGGTGGATCTGGTTTTTAATCTAGTCTTGGGCGATGATGTTGGATGATTAGATTCATTATTAATTGATTGATTTTTAGTATGCAATGATGTTTCTAGGTAAACTATGAAAATGCAAAATTTATTAAGATGATTTCTAAGAAATATACAACAAAAATATAGCAACTAAATCAAAAAATGTAGAGGGCAGACACAGAGGAATCTAACATGTAAATTTGGTGTTGAATTGGCTGGTTAGGGGCGTGGTGCACTTTAGAATGGACTCCTAATTTTAAGATTTGAAATCATAAGCCCCAAGTCTCTGGTCTATAGATTTTTTTCTCCTTGTCTCACTATCAAAAATTTTCCTATCACTAAGAAAATCAACTTTCTATGTCTTGACAACTTGTAGGTCTTGAATGAATGAATGGGTAATTAGTCTTCAATCTTCCTCTAATATGATTTAGATTTGGAAACCTACACACATGAAATGGGGAAGGGTTATGCCATATAGGGGCTTGCCTAAATCAAACTTCATTGTGGTATTTCTATCTCCACAATGGCTATGAGGGTGATCCCATAATATCGATTTACAATTTTTGGCCAAATTGGACACTGAACTAATTTTTTCTAAATAAATCTTCACTTTTGGGCACCTATAATGGCTAAACCATGAGGAATTTGAAGATGATGCAAACTAGTAATTTGTGACATTTTTTCTGTAGATTCTAAATATTTTTTTTCAAAAAAATTTGCATCAGATTGCACTTCTTTTTCCATCTCCTTCGAAAACTAGCTTTTTTCAATAAACACCATTTTTAAGGAGTGACGCTCACCATATACAACATAAAAAAAAATTCGTGAAGGAAAAAATTCTCTTTTCTTTGAATTTAGATTTGTAACTATGATATCTAGTGCTTCTAATTGGTTTCACAGTGTTTTATTGAATATTTTTTCCTTAATCAAGTTTCAAAGTCAAACCAATTACAATTCAGACATAGGCGGACCGTATACAACATAAATTTTTTTGTATGTATTGAAATTCATTTTTTTTGTTGGATCAAGGACTTCAATATCTAGTGCACTGATATTTAAATATTTTTTTTGATAATCTCCTTATTTTCAACATGTGTAGAACAAAGAGCTTGATTTTTGGTGAAAAACCTATGTTTAATAAAACTAACAAAAAAAAAACATTATAAAACCAAAACATATTAAAATTATATTCATTGGATAGCTCATGCCAAGGACTACCATCATTCAGTCGGGTCTATGAATTCTCCTCCATTTTCATCCTCAACTCGAGCTTCAAAGGGAAGAAATTTGGATTTTTTTGGTGCTAGAGGGGGAGAAGGGGGAAAAGGGGGGTTCGAGCGAACCCCCCTTGGAGGTTCACTTGAACTAGTGTTCATTCAAACTACGGTTTGAGTGAACCCCCTTTCCACAACCCTTTCCTTTTGTTTTTTTCTTGGGAATAGTGGGACCCAACATTTAATGGGTTCACTCGAAAAGGGGTTAATTTTTTGCCGTGGGGGAATTTCTTGCAACGTTTCCTGCCTCACTAGAATTGTAAACTGATTTTGTGGGTTTACCTGTGATGATACATAAAAGATAGTTTACTCTTGGTCAAGTAGAGGATAAATGATATAAAAGTAAGGAATCGACTAATGGGCAGGTGCAAACAAATGGGAGGCCAATTTGTGGCCAAATTTTTAAAAATGTTTTGAAAGTTCATAACATGAGCACATTATGGCTTGGTGTGTCAAGCCTAACACTTGGCCACAATGAGCCTATAACATGAGCGTGTTATAACATGCTCGCATTATGAGGCATTAAAAGAAAAAGAAAAAAAAGGAATTTGAAATCATTTTCATTGTGATTGTGTTTTTTTCTGCCCACGACCAAAACCCTTCATTTTCATGCTCACGTTCTGGGAGGATAAAATCTTGCAAATTTTTCATCAAATTGTTGTTGTTTCATCGCTAGGATGTCGCCACGTTGATGAGGAGGTCTAAGAGGTAATGATTGTTTTTTTTTTGTGAATTTTTTAGTTTTAGGTTATTTTTAATATTTATTTGTTGAATTTGTAGGAGATGTTAATGAACCTGCAAACCCTCCTCAAAATCCTCAACAAGCAGAGCAACAACAATAAGAACAAAATCCTCAACAAGCAGAGCAACAACAAGATGAACAAAATCCTCAAGTTCAACAATGAGAACAACAATCTCCTCCACCAATCCCTCAACATCCTCTTGGCACTCAACAAAATTTAATGAGTGAAATGAAAACAATAAAAAAAAATTGAGGAGTTAATCATGAGGTACGATCCAAATGGTTCAACCATGGAAAGAAAAACACTTGCAAATTCACTAAAATAAATGTTAAAACATGTAGATTCAATCAACAAACAATTAATTGGCTGGAAAGATAGGAGGCAAGAGGCTAGGAATTATTACCAGGATAAATTATCATTTAAAGATGTAAAAGATCTAAAAATTAAAAAAATTATTTATGCTCATTATTTATTAACACAACACAAATGCAAATCTTAGCCTCAATTCAAAGAGGTTTCCTATCCATTGGTGCCACCACCAATAGATTAGGACCTTTTTTGGGATAGGTGGTACATGGTTTTTGATTAGCCACCATGCAAAAATTGTGAAGTCCCACAATATTTCTTGAGGAAACTATAGTGTGAGTTTATCTTTGAAAAAAATCTTGAATTATTTTGATATGAGGGACTTCCAGGGGAGAGGTGGGGGGTCGAATCAAGATAGACTTGGTACACATGATCCAATTGGATCTCAGAACCCTAAAAATTCAACTATTCCAATTTCCCTTCTAATTAATGCCATGATGAAGTGCTCAAAAAACTAAAACAACACAACTTGAACGAAGCCAAAAGGAGCTCGTATGCTCAAGTTATGGCTAGTCAAAGTTGGATCAAACAGAGTACTAGGGGCCAATTAGAAAGGTGGAAAAATTGATCATCTCCAAAATGGTAAAATTTAGTATCATGACAAAGAGATCGTCGCCACAATTCCAATACTGTTCATTTCATCAAAAATGGAGTTCGTATGTGGAAGTTATGCCAAGTCAAAGTTTTAGTCAAAATGGGTTGACCATGCCGATGTCAGCATGACATCAGCATGGTGACATGACAACACATGATAATGTGGACCAATCTGTCGATGACACGTGGCATAGTAAGACCAATTACCAACCAACACATGGCAAAGGATGTTGACTGGGCAAGTGACATGGACAAACCACAAGCTGACACGTGGCAGGTTGATGTGGCAAAGAAATGGCATTAAAAATTCATAGAGTGACAAGAGGCCCTATCACAGGCCACCATGTGGTAGCTAATCATGATTTACTAGAAATGCAAAGAGGATGGTATTTGAATGCATAACCTCCTCTCCACTATTTGTGGTCACCACTGCTAAACCATGCATGATACTTGGGATATGCAATCCACCATTTCCTATTTAAACAACATTAAAGCCAAAATTTAAGGTGACGTGGTTTGAACCTTTAACCTGCCCTCTCCCAACAAAAGCCTTTTCTAGTGCGCCAAATGTGTACATTTGAAGATATTTTGGTGGAAATATCTCTTAAAACAAGATAAAAAGTTGATTTTAAACCCTTAGCTTTTAAAATAATGGCTTAAATTTAAAAAAAAACCCCAAAAATAAACCTCATGGTCCTTTAAACTGATGAAGATAAATATTTAAAGGGTATTTTAGAGGAAATAAGATAATTATGAGGATTTTTAAATTAGGTAAAGGGGGTATTTAAAGATTTTTATTTATAAATGGGAGATAGGGAGGATTTTGTAGATCATTTTGTTTTAAGCCAAAATTGAGTAAAATTCATGTATAAAAAGGAGGAGAGTTTGGCCTTTCAAGTCATGGGATTTTTGTAGGAAGACTTGGGAGCAGAATTGTAGGCTTAGTTCAAGTCTCAAAGCTTTGTAGGAGTTTTGAGAGAGCTATGTAAAGCTTGCATTGTAAGGAGTTCATCCTTCTGATGTTTGGAGTAAGGTCATTATTGTGAAATTCCTTCTTGAATCCTTATTTAAGGAGAAGGTAGTTCTTTATGGAAACACTTGTGAGAAGGTCCCAACATCTTGAATAAGAAGGAATAAAAATAATTGTTTTCAAACGGATCCGAAGATGTCTAGCTAGAGTCTGGTGAACTCCATTATCAACTCTCTCTCTTGTCATATGATTTTTTAGCTTCTATGATTTTCATATGTTTTATATGTTTATTTGTTTTACTAGTTCACATGCAAACATGTCTATAAAAGATCTTGCTATAAATCTGATTCAAGGTGTAATTAGAAAATTCTAAGCACTGATTTCATATCAGCACATTAGGATCCTAGGTGGCAAGCAAGACGACCTCTTGATAGACCGCCTCATGAGAAAATTGTTATCCCTTCCATCATGAAGGAGAGTGTCGAGGTAGACACTTTGTAGGCCATCAACTCTTTGACCCGAAGTGTCATCTAGCATGCCAGCCCTATACTATAGTTCCATCTAGAGGAGTCTTCGAGTGGTGAGCTTCGATCCCATTTGTGTCAGGCTTTTGGGGTGACTTGTTCATATGACCCCACCAACACTTAGGTGGCTACTACGTAGGATACGTCTACAACTATGGAGATGGTGAGGGAAACTAACATTTTGAATGAGGCCTATGGCATCGATAATCAACTAAATGTTAGCATGTTCATTAAATTAAATTTATTAAATTTCAATTTTGAAATGCAAGATTAACTAATTTATTTTTATGATTTTAATAAAAATTTAGGGTCACAGTGTTGATACTGGATACACCAGCCCTACACCTTCTTATTACTCCACTACATCTACTGTTGAGGTATGTAACCAGTAAACAATTATAAATTTATTACATGGTAATTGCACTGTTTTATGAATGGTATTCTAATATGTGATTTTGGATGTTTAATGGGCTGATATTGGAGGTTTTGAGGGAACATTTCCTAGTTCCATTGGATTTAGACAAACCTACACACACGTAATAGAATAAAGAGTTTAACTAATGAATTATACTTAATATATTTTTGTAGTTTATATTCATATTGTTGATTGCATTGCATTGCACATCTTTCAAACTCAAAGCATTACTTCACATTCCATAACTAATAACTAGATGTTGATAAATGGAAAAATTTCAACTACAATATAGTTGTTTAGAAATCCAACATAAGCAGTGGTGTAATTACTTCACATAGCATAAGTAATAAGTAGGAGCAGCTTCCAATTGCATTTTCTTGTCATGGCATTCCATGAGGCCACTTTTTACTGAGGCATCATTTCAAAATAGTTCATTGCCCTGTCTATGCTATGGATGCTTGGAAGAAATATATGAAAGAATAATAGTAATCAATAGCATAGACAGGGAAATGAGTTGTTTGAAAAAATCCCTCAAAGAAATGTGGTCTCATGATGTCCATCACCACGAGACCCAATTTCTTTGAGGTACTTTTTCAAACAACTCACCGCATTTTCAATGTTGCCACATTTTCCATACACGACTACCAAGTTATGTTATCAAAAAGTTCATTTCCTTTCTACTATGGCTAAAATCCTAAAAAAAGTTGCTTTCCAACAAACTATGGATGCTTTGAAAAAATATATCAAAGCATAATAGTAAGCAATAACATAGACAAGGTAATAAGTAGTTTGAAAAAATTCCTTGAAGAAATGCGGTCTCATGGTGATGGAATGCCATTCCATCACCATGAGACCACATTTCTTCAAGGAATTTCTTCAAACAACTCACCACCTTTTCTATGCTAGCACATTTTCCATACATGTGTACCAAATCATTTTATCAAACTACTCACTTCCTAGCTACTATGGCCAAAAGCCTAAAATAGGTGCTTTCCAAGAAACTATGGATGCTTGGAAAAAATCTATCAAAGCATAATAGTAATTAATATCATAGTCAGGGAAGTGAGTAGCATGAAAAAATTCCTTGAAGAAATGTGTTCTCATGGTGATGGAATGCCATACCATCACCATGAGACCACATTTCTCTAAGGAATTTTTTCAAACAACTCACTGCTTGAAGAATAGAAACCAACCCTTTAGCCAAAATTCCCCTCCAAATTCTTTCCAAGGTCCTCATCCTCAATTTACCAATCCATGGAACCTTCCACCTTTTATTCCACTTGTTCATGTCCCCACCCCTCCCTCTTCATGTCATGATCGCCTTCCATCTCATAACCAAGACCACACTATACCATCCACCCCATCCCAACATAATACCATAGAGAAGGAAAAGAATTGTTTAAAAAAATTCCTCAAATAAATGTGGTCTTATAGTGAGGGAATTCCATGACACATTTGTTTGTAATGGCATTCCATCACCATGAGACCCCATTTCTTTGAGGAATTTTTTCAAATAGTTCACTGCCTTCTCTATGCCACTGTGCTATAGAAAAAAGGGCCCTTTGATTGACATGGGAATAATTCATGATAAAATGGACTTAATGAGGCCTTTATTCAAGTTTCATGAAGCATTTTATGAATCCACACTAGGTCTTGGACCCTTGCAAATTGAATAGCATGCTTTTAACGATGTCTTGTAAAGGTGTTGTAAAGGACTTTCATGCTTTTTTAGACTTAATAAACCCATTTCTTCCTAATTCAACATTATAAAATGTGTTTAATAACATTATTAAATCAATCTATAAGGTTTTTGAAATAAACTTAATGATAAACTAGTGTTGTAATGTGTCTTGCACATTCACATTGGTTCTTGTGCCTTCCTAGGTTATGTGGACCTCATTTTAGTGTTGTAAAGTGTATCTAATCATACTTTCACTTTGATTTATGTGTCCCAAGGCCTATTTGACATTCACATCATCACTTATAGTCCCATATTAACCCATATTGTGCATCTCGAGGCCTAAATTGATCAAATATTTGATCCCAACAAAGTTGCAAAATAAACCTTATTTTCTTATTGCCTGGCATCTGAGTTGTCAAAATAGCCCCTATGGGACCCATTCACCTTCCATGGTGAATCAGTCCCATCTAGGAGGGACCCATTCGCCAAGGGTGGCAAATGAGTCCCATTTGGCTCAGTTTTGACCTTTGAGCAGGAAAAAAGTGAAATCTGAGTTTAATATTGCTTCATGTCGACCTATGATGAGGTATTAATGAGTAAAATAGGTGAATTTCCTATAAAATCACCTCTCCAAACTAATTTTGACATCCATTAACTTAATTCACATCTATTCGTTATTATTCATCCACCAATCTTTCATCTCAAGTCAAGCAACTTAGGGTTTTATCATTGCAAGATATCAAGAGAGCTCTTAAAGACATTCAAGGGTTGAATCTTCCTCCATTGCTACATAATTTCAAGATCAATCATCATGGAAAGGTAATCAACTCCATTATTACACTCTTCATTACTTTATTTCATTATTTTGGTTTAATTACCTAAAAGGGGTTTGACCAAGGCAAACCCCCATGCACTAACATTCAACATTTCTCTCTCTTGTCTTGTGTGTTTGCATATTTAGGTCTCTTGGAAGCTTTTAAATCATTGAAGATCAAGTTACAAAGTTTCTCAAGTTTTCTCCTCATTCAACAAGTCAAAATATCAACAAAAACTCATTTTTAGACTCGTAAATCAGAATTTTAGAAGCAGACACCTGTAGTCCAGGTCAAAGTGCAGATTGGAAGCTTCAAAATCCACCTTTGAAAATACAAAAATTCAAGAGTGGACTCATTCACCATGGGTGGCGAATGAGTTCCACTTCTAGGTCAATTTTTTTTTTCTGCATTTTCTAATACCCTTTTGATAGAAACAAGTTTTGGCTCAGTTTGGTAGAATTGGGACTAACTCACCTAGAATGGAAAATGAGTCCCTCGAGGCCTGAAAAATAACATCAACAACATTTCAAATGTAATTTCCAGTCTTCATCAAGGTTCCAATTGCACACTTCAAGTTTCAGTCATTTTTGTTTAGCTTTGCATTCATTTCTAGTTCATTGTTGCATTACACAATGTGTTTTCAAACATCACTTGTTTCTTAGGTTTTGCATTCATATTTGATCAATTTCACACTTTAGTTGCACTTATATTATTTCATTTAGTCAAAATAACATCACACATAACCTAATTTGAATGAACCCTTTAGCATTTTTGGCCCTACCTCTCTCCTTTTAGGTGGAAAACCCTAGAAGAGCTAGACAAGTGCAAGGAGCCAAAAATCTACGGTTCATTTTGGTGAACCTTCTTTTTGAACATATAATTTTCTAATTTGGAGTCCATTTCCATCCTAATCATAGCTTGCATTGAATTTTCTTTAGAATTGCATTGGTTGTAGACATACGAAATTAACATCATTCACATTCATCCACTCTTAAGTAAATTGAGTTCATTAAATCCATTCATCAAATAAATCAAGTCTTTTTAATTCAATCTCTATGGATCATCCATTTAAATTGAATAAATTAACTTTATTTAATTTAAGCCTATCATTACCTCATTTGATTAAATAAATCAATTTTAATCACATCCTAACATTCCATCTTTTATAAATCATCTCCTAAACTTTCATCTCCTTCAAATTAATTAACATTTATCTTACATCACCCTTTTAATTAAATAAACCAAAATCTATTTTATTAAATCTCAAATTCATATTCCTCCCTTTTGATTTAAATAAATCAAAGTATCTAAGTCAAATGGGTCAAAATCACCTAATCCCTCACTAAGTTAATCTAATCTTGATTAATCTAATCTAATCACCCATTACATCCTCTAGCTTTTCCCACTTGCACAAATAAATCAATTTATTGATTTATTAAATTTTTCATTTTCCCTCAATAAGGCATCTTTGGAGAATATTTCTCAAGTTTGAATTTGAAAACAAGTGGACTTGTCCCTTCCAACATGTTAATAACTCCCCTCTTACATGTCCCCCACTTGGCATTTAAGTCTCTTTTTCTCCCTCCAACAAGCCAAAATTTGAATTTGAAAAGGCCAATTAATCCCATTTATTGGCACATTGACCAAAACTTTCACATCCTCCATCCACTCACAAGGTGACAAGTGGCTCCTTCTTATTGGCTAAATCTTTATCCCACATTGCTCTTTTGGGCACTCTTTCAACTTGAGATTCTATAAGTAGAAGGCTCATTCTTCACCTTAGCATCCACAATCTTCATGCAAAGTTATATCTTCAATTGAGAGAAAAAAATTTCCACTTCACTCCATCTTCATGGTATTTTATCATTGAGCTTGTCAAGGATTGGGAAATGGTCACTTTGCACAAGTGACACCAATCCACTATGGAATAGGTACCTGTCATGCTTTTATATGTCTTTTGATCATCTTTGTTATTTGTTGCATTTTGGATCATGATATGTTATTTCATAGGAGTATTAATAGATTTTCATGTGTATGAACTAACCCCACTAATGATTGTTGGAGATTGATCATTTACAGATTTAGGGGTGCTCATTATGGCTCTAGAAGGAGGGCTATTATTTTTTTTCATGTTCTTTTCACATTTCTCGGTTTAGAGCAATTTCATAATAGACTTGCCACTAATTCTTGGTGAAGCACAATCAAGTGAAGAGCACTTAATTTGTTTCTGATTTTAACCTAGCTATTGCATGGAACATAAATCTGGATATTAAGGTGGTCTTGCTTTTGGTTCATTTGATTGCAATTGTTGTCTCTAAATTTAATATTGCTAACAATATTATGCACTCTTTCTATCTCAAAAGTTCTTGATTGATTAAATTTTGAAATCATAAAAATGATTCTGTAGACTTATTTCTTGTTTTAAACAATCAGGATTAAAATCTAGGGAACGACTATATGTACAATTAGCATCTTCCTTTTCTTTATCAGAGAAATGGTTTTCCAAATTTGGTAAGGATCCTAACTTTTGTATAGCATCTCCTCTTCCTTCCAAGTGTAGCCCAAGTATATTTATAGGGATAGCTTCAACTCTCAATACTCAAGATACATTACCATTTGAATGTTCCATTGAAGTAGAAAAATATCCTTTATCTGTTTAAGAGATTCGATCCTTATACCTGCTTCTACAAGATAGACTGGTACATTGCAAGGAAAATTTGTGGGACCGAGGAGTGTATAATCAACTGTCAATGATTTCTCTATTTTACTGAGCCAATGAGTTTTCATTGAGTTTCTTTTTTCTTTTTATACAAATACTCCCAAATAATTCTATTTTTGAGTACTTTTGAAGCACCCATTCACATCAAGCGGTTATGAGGATAAGTCAACTTTTATGTTTTGAATAAATAGTGTTTCCTTATCAGCCCATTTATTTGTTCAAAAAAAAATAAAAAAACCCACTTACATCGAACGCCAGTCATGGAAAGATTCAACTCTTGTCATGCTAAGATCAAAACCTCTCTTTTTATGGTCTAATGTGGGCATGCAATGCCAGTTAGGTTCAATATGGCGAAGGGAATTTTCTATTTTTTTTAGATGATAAAGTGTTTGTCTAATTATTTTGCTAACCAAATAAATATGTTTTTGAGATAGTGAGTGACGAATTTCCTGTCCTAAAATTTTGGTGTCAATAACATGACGTTGAAATGCGAGCATTCATGAATGTCAAAAATTTGAAGCTTTTCATCTTTATGTCTGTGTGTAGTCACCTTCGCCATCCTTCAAAATACACACTTATCAATTATTTCTTGGAGTCTACATCCAATGAATAATGCTGCCAACTCACGTATCATCTCAAAACTCATTAAAGATTCACCAATCACATTAACTTGGAAGACTAGTGGGTTGTGGTCCCTCCTGCCCCTTTATCTCTCTCACATGGCACTTTTGTCCAGAAATATCAGTCAAAGAGGAGTAAGTAGAGCTACTGGGAGAGTAGGTCTATTTGTTTATTGAATGCATCAGGTTTTAAAAAATAGGGCACCATAATAATTGAGTAAGCTGAACACATGAGAAGTTGGAAAGTGTAGGGAGTACGTCAACACTAATAATGGCGAGAAAACAGGCTTACTTGGGTGATCAACAATAAATTAGTCTGACGATGGAACTATTTGCAGTAAGATGAAACATTTTGTAGTAATTATTGCATTTTAGTGCTTTAGGTTACTCTAAATAGGGCATACTCCTATGCATTAAATATTGGTTGAATTCTCCCTATATTTGGGCAACTCTTTTAATTTTCATTTATCTCTCAATATTTGTTAGGGGTGTGGCTTAAATATGGATATTTTGAAATCAATTGTTCTTATGGCTTTTGTATATTAAAAATGGAGATTTTGAAATCAATTGTTCTTATGGCTTTTGTATATTAAAAAATAGAGATTTTGAAATCAATTGATCTTTTATGGCTTTTGCATATCAAATATGGAGATTTTGAAATCAATTGATCTTTTATGGCTTTTGTATATCGAATATGGAGATTTTGAAATCAATTGATCTTTTATGGCTTTTGTATATTAAATTTGGAAATTTTGAAATCAATTGTTCTTTTATGGAAATAAGTATAAAAAGAAAAGAAAAAAAGAAATTTTGAGCTATTTTCATTATAAAGAACTTATGTGCCTTGTCAATTTTATTTTCCTCTTAAAAAGGGTTTCCTCAAATGATTGAAATTTCTTGTGTATACTTTTATCATTTACCATGCATTCCTAACTCTTTTTTGTAAATCTTCTATAGGTGAAGGTTGACATTAGAATCAAGCATTGGAGTTGAGCAAAAATGAAAGCAAGATCAGAGTTAAGGATTTGGGTATTGAAACTTAAAATTCATAAAGCATTTTTTAATGCTTGGAGATTTCGTCATATACTTTAATTTTCAGTTTTAGACTAACTCATTTGTTTTTGGGCTTTAAAATGAGCATTACAAAAGTTTTCAATTTTCATTGCAAAGGGTTAAAATGGACTTTAGGCAAATTGACTAGATTTTGTTTGAGGTTAAAAAATTGAACAAAACAACTCTCATTTGTCCTTTGGTGCTTTAAAAAGAACTCACAATTGCTTTGAAAGGTTAAAATGAACATGTACTACTTTTTTTTCATGATTGATTACTTAAACTAACATCATTGAAAAGGACGTATGCGCTTCTCTCACACTTCACAGTGATCTTGAGAATCAAAAGGCCTTTTTGATGATCTTAGGTTGATATAAAGTAATCACCTCCACACTTCATTTTTGGGTTTAATATTGAAAAAAACACTTTGCGAGTGTGAGTAAACCTATTGCATGTTTTCTCCCTTTGTTTCTAAACAAAGGTTGATTGAACTATGAATATGTTTACTTGCTTTTATCTATCTTAGAGGGCCTGCCTTGGGGAAAAAGTACTCACCCAAGGGAATGACTCAATCGGTAACACTCTAAAGCCAAGAGTATTTCCAACCAGGATATAAATGTGGGTATTGGAATAAATTCCAATATCATGCGGTTGACTTTGACAAGAAGGCCAACAATGGTCTCTCACCACACTAGGTCAACTCCTACGAATGGAAAGTACAAATTAAAACCCTTGTTTAGAAATTTCCAAAATCCTTGATCTATTTGTTGGTGCAAGAATGGTCATTCTGAAGTCGCCCCACACTTTTACGGTTTTTAGTAGAAATGGAAAGCATTCCATGGGAGTTTCATGGGTGTTGATGCTTGGCTGCCCCATATAAGTGACTGTTGTGGAGGGGAGCTAGTGGAGTCAATCATCTAACCATTCACTAAAGATAAGTGTAGCTAGACTTGTCCAAGTGGGGACTCAACAAATATTATCTTTCACATCCATAGGATTGTGCTTATTCTTGGTTACAAAATTCTTTTCTTGTTCGAAAACATTTTGGAAACAAACACTTAACATCATCATCAAAATTGCAAACCCTTTAGGAGGAAAATACAATCGACCCAATTCATGTGTTATTTCTTACCCTTGGGATTCTCATCCTTAGAGGTTTCTAAACACTTGGATTTACATCTCAATTTGCCTACTAAAGTTAAACATTAGGTAACCCTTGCCTTGACTTCATCAAATTTCCACATAACATACTTTGTGGGATTCGAAGAAATTGAGACATTGGAGATCTAGTTTGGAAATCTAATCAAAGAAGTGTTTGTGGTAAAACAAAGTCACTAAGCAAAGATAATAAAATTATCTCTTGCATGTGTTAATTCCTCATGATTTTTAAGAAAGTCAAATTCCTGAAACGAAAGTCTTTGAGCCAAAGTTCAAAATTTAGGAGTCACACTCGAAAGGTCATCAAGAAATACATTAGGAAGTACAATCAAAAGCAACACATCAAAATAATCCAAAAATTCACAAGTTTCTATAGACTCATTCCTTTGAACAATCCAAAAATGTATCTTAGTTTGAACCACTTCTTGGTTGAAAGGTCCTTAGAAGTATCATATGTTCTTCAATACCGAGGTCTAGTAAACAAGTTTCTTTTTAGGTACATCCTAGGATCAAAATCAAAAACTTCATCCATCCTTGAACATCAAAACCAAAATCATCTCATCATCAACTCTCCAAAAATCTTGGAAAAATCCTTCACGTTAAACTTTGGGCAAATCATTTGAAACCAATCCAAAATCACCTC
This sequence comes from Sequoia sempervirens, assembly GCA_007258455.2. NCBI lineage: Eukaryota > Viridiplantae > Streptophyta > Pinopsida > Cupressales > Cupressaceae > Sequoia > Sequoia sempervirens. Next base: position 37,061,905 of record VDFB02353493.1, read on the forward strand.
GTTTGATTGAATGTGTGTAGATGCATCCTTCTCCATGTATTTGATCAAATTATCAAAACTTGTGAACAAATTCATCCCTTGATAGCATCCAACATATTGGGATTTAGGAGTTCATTATCAAAATCATCTTGCTTGGATGGGAGTGTTTAGATGAATGCTTCTTTTCACACCTAGAAACATTATCATCTTGTGAATGATTTAACTCTAGGAAAACATCCAACCTCTTAGAGTTTATAAGTCCACCAAAAATCTGAATCTGAAACAAATCAATCCTAAATCAAGTCCTAAAGTTTAACATACCCTTCAAGATTTTCTCAAGAGTTCCAATAATCCATCAAACATCTATCTTACATCCATACCATTACCACTCTTTGATCCTTAAATCATCTTAAAAATTTCTCTTTTGTACCTAAAGTTAGATCAATGCAAAGAATTAGAGAGTCCACCTTCTGCATTCTTGAAAGATTGATCACTATTTTATGGTGCAAACTAGATCACAACACAAGAGGAACATGGAAGCCAACAAAGAAATATCTACTTCAAGTGACTTAAGTCAAATCACTCTTGAAATGAATCCCATTGGGTCTGGTAGTCTCATAGTTAACCTTCCTCCATTTTCGCAAGACCATCAAGAGGAGGGTTTCCAAATGGAGGATCTTACCAATAGTTCCTTTGGAATGTCACATGATAAAATCACTAAAATAATTCAAAATCTATAGAACCATAAGATTATCAGCATCATGATGAGAATCAATCCCTCACTATACATGCTCAAATTAGCAAAGCAAGGGGCTAAACTCCCCTCTGATTTCGATGTGAGCACTATTGTGGAACCATCTTTTGGAGTCATGCCTCAAATCTCATCTACCATCCCTATTTCATCTACCCCCTCATTTAAAAACATCACTCAAAACATCCCACAAATCACATCATCCATTGCTCCAATGCAACCCATTGTTAACAAAGGAAGTGCATTTCTCAATGCATTGCAAATGCATCCTCTCATAAAAAATCAGGACTTGGACACAAAAACCATCTTGGGAAAAACTATACCATTGCATACATATGACCCTCTCACCTTTCATGATCCAAATGACCCATCATCATCATCATTCAGTGTGACACCCCAAACCTCTCTCCCCATAACTTCACAGGGAGAGGGTGACATGTTCGGACCAGGGGGCATTTTCGACACTACGCCATTTCCTCAAGAGATCACACCCATCACATTTCCACCACTTCCACCATTTCCATCATCATCCACACTACTTCTTAGCTTAGGGATTCCACCTTTACCAAATATCAATCAAAATCAAACCAACATCCCGAAAATCAATCAAAACATCATGCCAAGCTCTCAAAACTTGTCATCAACATCGCAACAATAGATGACAACTACACAAATCACCACATCATCAACCACCCCCCTAACATCTCAAAACATGATCTCTCAAGGACCAACCACATCGATTGCACCATCTACCAATCAAACCCCAATCACCAACATGACGACACCTCTCACCTCTACAATGAGCACCATTCTAAATCCACCTCCACCTCCACCACCACCAAGATCCAATATATCAAGCCAATGCAGCATGGCATTGCAAGTCGATCAGCAAGCTGCTTATCAAAAAGCAATTATGCAAGTACAAAAACAAGTCGCGCAACTAGCTACTCAACAAGCCATGCAAGCCACACAAGTTGCTCAAGCTACCCAAGTCACACAACAAGTGTAGCAGGCTGCATAAGCCCAAGCCTTATTACAACAACAAAAAAAACAACAAGCCACTCAAGCAACTCAAGTTGCACAAGCTACATAGGCACAAACTCAAGTTGCACAAGTTACACAAGCTCAAGCCCAAGCTCAAGCGCATGTAGAAGCCAAAGCCCAATATCAAGCACAACAAGCACAAGCACAAGCGTAGTATCTTGCACAAAAATACACAGTGCAACAAGAAGCATATGAACAAGCACTAAAGTGATATCAAGAACAACTGGAAGCAGCTCAATTAGCAGCTCAACAGCAAGGTCAACAACATGCACTAATAGCACAACTTCAACAAGAAAATCAAGCGTTGTTGCAAGCATACTTGGCTCAATATAATATGCAAACATCATCCAATCCACCCATCCCACCAACAAATGAACCACCACAAAACACTTTCATCCCACCCCCTGATCCGCAAAAATGATGTGACAACAAAAATTAGGTTACTCTTGCAACAAGTTCTTGACCTTCAATCAGGGCGAACCACAAAAACACCCAACTTGTGTCCTTATCCTTTCGACAAAAGCCTTGTAATGAAACCATTCTTGAAGGGATTTGAGATCCCCAAATTTGTCAAGTACCATGGGATAGGAAACCCTGAAGATCATATCAGGGAATTCTAGGTTCATTGCATGGAAGTCACGTATGATGATACCTATCTGATGTGACTATTTCCTAGGAGTTTGGCTGGCCATGGTATGGAATGGTTCTCTCGCCTACCTATAGGAATCAAGACATTCCAAGAAATCATAGACACATTCATCAAAAACTACGCATGCAATATCACCATGGATATTAGTCTTGAAGAACTATCAGTTCTAAAAAAAGGTAAGAATGAATCATTTGTTTCATTCCTACAACGATAGCAATCCAAGGCCAGTCAGAGTAAATAGGTCATGCTTGAGGAACAAAAAGTGTGCACTATCATATCCAACCTTGATGACCTCTTGGCATTCCATCTCAAGGTCTAAGGGATCACCATGTATGGCTAGTTGATTTCCAAGGCGCTCAACATCGAATGAGTCCTTATGGCACAACCAATAGGATCAACTTCATATCCTGAACAATAGAACAATCGCCCACCCACCAATTACAATGAAAAACCTCGCACATGGGCAAGAAAAAAAAATTATGAATGATGGTGTCATCGATTCCAAAGTTTTCATTAGTGCCCCTTGGAAAAACACACCTGCACCACAACAACAAAACCAAAACCATCACATGAACACAACAACACATCAAACAAATAATCAAGTGATCAATAACATCAATTATCAAAGGGGACTGCCCTAGCGAAACAAGAATTTCATCAAGTGAAAGTACACCACTCTTGGGGAACCACTTGAAGTCATCATGAAGAAACTAAAAAATGAAAACCTCATCAAGATTCCCACCTATGAGAACTATTAGGAACCAAACATTAAACCTCCTTGGTACAACAAAAATCAGCTTTGTGAATTCCACAAACTCAAATATCACTCCACTAACAATTGTATGAGGTTAAAGAACATAGTCTAAGACCTCATCGATCAAAGAATCATAAATGTGGAATAGCTAACAGGAAACCAAAACCTCAAAATATACATGAATCTAATGCCTAACCATAACAATAAAGGGAACAATAACATTGATAAGGGGAAAGGAACCTTCAAAAATGTGAGTCATGTGTATGAAACTGTCATCGCCTCCCTAGATGAATACTACACAGTAATCACTATCAAAGGAGCTCAAGCCAATTGTGGAGTCACTGCAAGAGGCGAAAAAGTTACTATCACAAGATCATCTTAACCAAACATAACTTTCATGTCCAATTCAAGATCCGTTCCCAATTGTTACAATGTCCTTGATCAACTAAAAAGAACACCAACACAAATCTCCATCATGGAGTTATTAAAAATATCATCCACCCACAAGAAAATCCTTGAGGAACCATTAGCTTCATTCACTGTCCCCACAGATCTTGATGTGAAACCATCTCATACCCATGCACTCCACTTAGAGGTCCTAGTGTAGAAAAGTAAAGTCAAGCGAGTCTTGGTGGATGGAGGAGTAGGCTTGAATATTTGTTCCCTAAAGCTCATTAAGCAATTAAAAATATCAAAGGATTCCATCAACAAAGGAAAAGGTTTTACAATTAGAGCATATGATGATCAGGAAAGAGTGTCCCAAGGCACAATTAGAATCCCTATTCAAGTAGGGCCAACTATCATGGAAACCACCTGTCAGGTCCTAGACCTTGATTTTCCTTATAACATTCTCCTAGGATGTCCATGGATTCATGTAATGCAAGCAGTAGCACCAAATTTCCATCAATGTGTCAAATTCACATATGAAGGACAAGAGGTCACCATCCATGGAGATCCTGAACCATTCTCCTACTGCAAGAACCTTGAGTAAAAATACTACAAAATCCCTCAAGTGCCTAAAAATGATGAAGGCCCATTAACACCATACATTGATCTAGCCACTCTTGCTTCCACTTGTGTGACAGAGAAACCCACCACTCCCATTATTCCCACCATCTCTAATATCAAATTCATCATCTAGGATAATGGTTGCGGAAACTACATGATTCCCAAAAATTATTTTGTGGTAGGAGAGTTACCACAATTTCCCAGATCACGAGGATGTTCACAATCAAATGAACCCTCCACATCTCAAACATCCCATGAAGACTATCCCAACTTTAGAAGTTGGGGAGGTCTTTGATGAGAAGTCATAGAAGAGAACCCATATCATCTCCTATACCAAGATAGTAGACCAACAGCCAATCTACCAATGGATGCCAGAAGCAAAGGTTTACAAATGATGCTCACAATGGGCTATGATAGAAACCAGAGACTTGGGAAAAATGACAATAGGCTTATAATACCTATCATTCTGGAGACACGAATGAGAAATATTGGCCTTGTATATATTCCTCTAAGTATAACCATATGTGGTCGAAGTCCTCTAGTTAGAAAGGTCAATAATCCTCCCCAACTATCCGCAACCGAACTTCGCTTACCCATATCTATAGGTCAAGTCATAAAAAACTTCACATTTGACATAACTGATGTCTGTAGTAGTAGTGATGATGAGGATCCCATAACCAACCTACCTAGGCTCTTCAAGGATACCACCCTTCTCATGATTAGCACGTTATCCTTTGATTCAAACCATCAAAATCATGAAATCCACCTAGTTTATCCCCAACTCATCGATTATGACTAATGAGGACCACCAGGTCTTGACACATTTGAAAATGATTAGGTGCTCTCAAAATTCATGGGATTGCAGGATAATATTCACAGCCAAACTTTGCTTACCCATATCTATAGGTCAAGTCATAGACAACTTCACATTTGACATAACTGACATCTGTAGTAGTAGTGATGGCGAGGATCCCATAACCAACCTACCTAGGCTCTTCGAGGATACCACCCTTCTCATTATTAGCACCTTATCCTTTGAATCAAACCATCAAAATCATGAAATCTGCCTAGTTTACCCCCAACTCATCAATTATGACCAACGAGGACCACCAGTTCTTGACACATTCAAAAACAATGAGGCACTCTCAGAATTCATGGGATTGCAGGATAATATTCCATGTGGGGATCACAAAGAAGGATTCATCATTAAGCTACATACACAAGCCTATTATGGGGAAATGATTGAATCCCTCATTCACAAAAGTGAGAAATTAAGAATAATATTGAAGTCCTTGAGTGAAAACCACACTATGGCACTCTTAGACATGAAAAAATTAAAAAGAAAGGATGCATCCAATGGTGAAAACCACCCCGAGGCACTTGAGGATGGGGGATTCAATCTTCCTTTCAAATCTCTTCATCAAGAAAAATCAACAATCCTAGCAGAAAAGTGCAATCTAGTTAATCTAGGAATAGAGGAGACCCCACACATCACATTCTATGCAAAATCAATACTATCAGAGGAACAAGAAATCCTAGTGGCCTTCTTGAGAGAAAGACAAGTTAACTTTTCATGGAGCTATGTTGACATGCCAAGGCTCAATCTAGAAATCGTCGTTCATCACCTAGTAGTATACTTTGAAGCAAATCCCATTAGACAAAAGCTCAAGGAAATGCACCCTCAGATTGCCTTGCTGGTCAAAATGGAACTAAAGAAGCTATTAGATGAAGGATTTGTTCAACCAATAGATTATCTAGAATGGGTGTCAAACCTGGTTCTTGTCTCAAAACCTGATGGGGGAATCAAAATCTACACAAATTTTAGGGACTTAAACAAAGCATGTCCAAAAGATGATTTCCCATTGCCCAACATTGACATGATTGTAGACATGACGGTGAGACATGAAATGCTTTGCTTGATGGATAGTTTCTTGGGATACAACCGGCTAATGATTTCTAAAGAAGACCAACACAAAATGACCTTCACTTATCTGTGGGGGACTTACTGCTAGAATATGATGCCATCCGGCTTGAAGAATGCAGGAGCAACATACCAAAGAGCCATGACATTAATCTTCCATGAAATGATCCATAAAAATTTCAAAGATTATATTGATGACATACTAGCCAAATCCAGAATGAGGAAGGATTGCATAGCAACCCTAGGTGCCATTTTTGATAGGCTGGAAGAATACAAGGTCAGATTAAACCCAAAGAAGTGCATCTTCGGTGTACAATTAGGAAAGTTTCTATGGTACATAGTATCAATGAGAGGTATTGAGGTAGATTGAGAAAAAGTAAAATAAATCCTTGAGATGGAGAAACCCAAAAAATTGAAACAATTAAGAGGTCTCCAAGGCAGGCTTCAGTCCATCTGAAGATTCATAATACAACTAGTAGATAAACATAATCCATACTCTCACCTACTTCACAAGGGAGTAGTGTAAAAATGGGATAACAAGTGTGAAGAATCCTTCAATAAGATCAAAGAATATCTACTTACACCACCCATCCTAATGCTACCAATCCCAAGAAAGACATTAATTCTCTATGTGTGAGCAACAACAACAACCCTCGGTGCTCTTCTAGCTTAGCACGATGAAAATAGAACAAAAAGGGCCATATATTATATCAATAGGATAATGGTCGTTGATGAGCTAAACTACTCATTCATTGAGAAATCATGTCTACTAGTAGTGTTTGCATCACAAAAATTTAGAAATTACATGTTGACACACAAAGTCAAGCTCATCGCCAAAATCAACCCTCTCAAATACTTACTGTCAAAAGCAATGCTCACTGGAAGAATGGCTAAATAGGTCATGATACTATCAGAGTATGACATTGAATATGTGGAGTGGAAAGAAATTAAGGTCCAAGTCATCGCAGATTAGCTTGCCAAAGCACCAATCTATTCATAGAATCTTCTCATCTCAGAGTTCCAAACGAATCCATCTTCAACCTCAACATAGCCAACCACTAGAAACTTTACTTGTATGGCTCATACACACAACATGGATCAGGAGTCGATGTCTTCTTTATCACCCCACAAGGGGACTGCATACCTAGATCATATAAATTGGCATTCCCTTGCACCAACAACATTGCAGAATACGAGGCTTTAACCATAGGTCTCAGAATAGCAATGCAGTGGCACATCATGGCACACATAGTATACAAAGATTCTCAACTGATAATAAACCAAGTGAATGGTGAGTACTAGACTAAGGATGATAAGCTCACTCCATACAAGAAACTAGCTAAGATTCTCAAGGAATCCTTTATTGAGATCACATTTGAGAAAATTCCCAGAGGAAACAACAGAGCAGCAAACACCATAGCAACAATTGGATCCCTATTGGACATCCCTCACAATGTCCCAAAATATGAATTCTTGGTAGAGCAGCTTCTCGTACCCACATTTGAGGTACTAGAATCAGAATTTGTGTATGAAATTGTTGGTCCTAGTGATCCTTGGTACCATGACATTTATACCTACCTGCGAATAGGTGTCATACCTGCTGACTTACCTTCAACTTTAAAATGAACCTTTGTCAAAAATGCATCCCGATTCATCATCCTAGGAGATATCTTGTATTGTAGGAGCATAGAAGGAACCTTATTACGATGTCTAAATGCTAAGGAGGCATTGACTGCTTTAATTGAGGTGCATAATGACATCTATGGTTCACACTCAAGTGGAATGACCCTAGCCAAGAAATTACTAAGGATGGGGTATTAATGGCCTACAATGGAAAGAGAGGCACATGACTACGTCAGAAGGTGTCTACAATGTCAATAGCATTGGGACGTCATCCATGCTCTGGCTCAAGAACTTCATCCCATCATCACACCATGGCCCTTTTTGCAATGGGGACTTGATCTCATTGGAAAAATTACTCCCATTTCATCTAATGGCCACAAGTTCATCATAACCGCCATTGACTACTTTACTAAGTGGGTGGAATCCATACCCATGACATATATAACTGAGAAGTAGATATCAAAGTTCATCCTAAACTATCTCATTTTCCACTATGGTGTCCCACAAGCCATTATCTCAGATAATGGGACACCATTTAAGAATCAGGATGTCCGCGACTTGTGCCAAAAATTCAAAATCCAACATTGCTTCTCCACCACATACTATCCCCAAGGCAATGGCCAAGCAGAAGCCACAAATAAAACCATTTTGAAGATCCTCAAGAAAAGAGTCAATGATGCAGGTCGCAACTGGCATCTGTAGGTCAATCTCACCCTCTAGGCCTATTGAACCAAATCCACACACCCATCGACGCCACTCCCTTCGCGCTATTCTATGGATCAGAAGCAGTATTCCCCATTGAGATCAAGCTCTCGTCACTAAGAATATCACTGCAAAACCTCATCATAGATGAAGAGTACTGAGTATCAAGACTGAATGAGTTGGAGCTATTGGATGAGCAGTGTATAGATGCTTTAAATCATTTGCAAGTCTATCAAAATAAACTCAAGAGGAGCTATTTAATAACAAGAAAATCAAAAGCAGGACTTTCCAAGTTGAAGAATTTTTACTAAAGGAGAATTAGAAGAACGTACCAAATCCAAACAACAAAGGAAAATTTGAACCCAACTAGTTGGGACCATTTATTATCACATCGAGCTATAAGTCAAGGGCATATCAGTTATCAACACTCGAAGGGGAACCTCTACAAGAGCCCATGAATAACTCTCATCTCAAAAAGTTTTATGCCTAATCTTTCAGGGTATAGAACCAAAAGTCCAAAAAAATAGAAAATGTCTTGAAGAAATGGTTACCTTGGTGAAAACCTGGCAAACAAGCATCTTGGTGATAAAAAAAAAAAAGAAGCAAAAATTCCAAAAAAATAAGAAAGAGGATTAAAAATAGTAAAGAAAAAAAGCGTCCTCTGGTGAAAACCACTTCGGTGGCACTTTGGGCAAGTACCTTGGTGAAAACTTGGCAAATAGGCACCTTGTGTAAATAAGCATGTTCCATCCACCACGATCTTCATAGCTTGTTCTGTGTCATCCATATTCCATCGCATTCCATATGTCCATCATCCACCTGCATCCACATCATAGCTTGGTCCTATACTCGTATCATGATCCCTCCTAGTACTAATCGGCCCATTCTCAAGGTCAATTTGTCTTGCCTTTATTAGAGTAGTCTATTAAATCACGCTGGGGGCATATTCCCATCAGATTGGATTCGTGTATATTCTTGAAGTCCTAAAAATCCAAAAATCCAAAAACATCAGAAAATCCAAAAATCCAAAAACATCAAAAAATCACAAAATCCAAAAACATTCAAAACATATCAAAATCCCAAAAATAGGTCAAAAAGTCAAAAACAAGGCCCTCTTGTTGAACTATAGGTTTCTCAGCCTTGAACATAGGAAAGTTTGATCTTTGATCATCCCCCAAGAAACTTAGTTCATTCCTTTAAAAGTCTGTCATAATAAATTGATATTTCATCATGTATATCTTCATTTGTAAATCGGTCAATTCGTCAGTCGAACTATGTGGTCTCTGCGTGTATAAGGTAGGAAAGGCTAATATGTTGATCAACCCCCGAGGCCCCTAGGATAGGTCTTTAGGTTATCCTCTTGGTCAAAATCTCAAAAAACCCCAAAAACATTGGAAAATCAAAAATCAAAACATTTGAAAAATCTCAAAAAATACCAAAAACAACCTCAAAACATTGCAAAACTCCAAAAAAATCCAAATATTTGAAAAAAATCCATCTATCTCATCTCACTTTCACCCACAATAACATCACTCATAATAAATGATCTTCATCCTCAACCTTTGGTGAAAAGAGTTGGAAACAAGTCTAGCAGGTGAAAAGGTGAAAATTCAAAACGTCAAGTCTCAAGTTTAAGTCAGTACGTAAACAAGTTGGTCAACTCTTTGTGTCAATAACCTATCATCCAGTCAAATCACATTTCAATCATCTGATAACATCATGTCCTAGGATGTATCCTTCCTACAATGGGTATTATTTATCAGAAATAACACTTTAGATAAATGAAATGGTGTGCTGCCATCCACTAACATTTCCTAGGATGTATCCTTCCTACAATGGGCATTATCTTTTGGCAATAGTTTCAGTTTGTATCCTTACAAACACATTCCCTTTTGGTTAGCGGTATTGAAGAACATCAACTTTTTTATTTACTTTTTCTTTTTCTTTTGACTTATCTTTTTGTGCTCATTCCAATAACCTTTCGATGATATCCAAACAAATGGATTTAGAGAGATAAGAATGGGGCAACTATCATTATCTTTTGTCTGCTACACTTGTTGGATGTTCTTGTAATATAACTTGGTGAGTACTTGATTTGTTATATATGTATGGAGGATGTTTTAGGTAGCTTTTTGACTATTGCATTGATAGGTTATACCTTTCTGTGTTTTGGTCTGAGATGTTTGAAACTTCTAAAGTGCATCCTAGCAAGGTTTCTATATGTCAGGTGTGAACAAGAATACTCCTATCTATTTTTTGAGTCAAAGTCCATCACACTAAGTACAATGCCATCCTGGTCTTTTATACTTTGATGCATCATGCTTATGCATGTTATCAAACATAAGGTAGGCAACCCTTTTAAAATCCCAATTCTTGATAAGCAAATCATCAATTTCTCATCATCATCTCTCATAAATTTTTCTTGTTGAATCCTCTTGTCATCATCTCATTTCTCATTTCTTCTTCTCCGTACTAACATCACGTCATAAATAGTTAATCATCATCACCAATGCATCCATCCGACATCCACAAACCATCAACATTCTACACATCATCTCACATGCATGTTCATCATCATAATATAGATCTATTAGTCTAAGCATCTCATAAAATTATACATTTTCATAAAACATTCATTGCATAATCATATAGGCATTATCGCATCATCCATCATCACATCATATCATTATTTAAGTTGTTTAGGATAATATAGACTGGTTATTCTAAGCATCTTGAAAACATCTCAATTGCATCATCACCATAACTGTCCATCTTAAACCTCTTTATCATGATATCTACCCTCAAATTGAATATTTTCGCTCGATCTCTCGAGGGGGCAATGTACTAGTGTACTTCTTTTCATTGGGGCATTCGAAAAAATCATAATTTTATTGAATTTTCATCGTGGCAAGTTTATTTCTTTGAACCAATGCAGCAAGTACATTGCTTCAAAGGGGAAAAATGTAGACATACGAAATTAGCATCATTCACATTTATCCACTCATTAAGTAAATCAAGTTCATTAAATCCATTCATCAAATAAATCAAGTCTTTTTAATTCAATCTCTATGGATCATCCATTTAAATTGAATAAATTAACTTTATTTAATTTAAGCCTATCATTACCTCATTTGATTAAATAAATCAATTTTAATCACATCCTAACATTTCATATTTTATAAATCATCTCCTAAGTTCATCTCCTTCAAATTAATTAACATTTATCTTACATCACCCTTTTAATTAAATAAACCAAACTTTATTTAATTAAATCTCAAATTCATATTCCTCCCTTTTGATTTAAATAAATCAAAGTATCTAAGTCAAATGGGTCAAAATCACCTAATCCCTCACTAAGTTAATCTAATCCTAATTAATCTAATATAATCACCCATCACATCCTCTAACTTTTCCCACTTGCACAAATAAATCAATTTATTGATTTATTAAATTCCTCATTTTCCCTCAACAAGGCATCTTTGGAGAATATTCCTCAAGTTTGAATTTGAAAACAAGTTGACTTGTCCCTTCCAACATGGCAATAACTCCCCTCTTACATGTCCCCCACTTGGCATTTAAGTCTCTTTTTCTCCCTCCAGCAAGCCAAAATTTGAATTTTAAAAGGCCAACTAATCCCATTTATTGCACATTGACCAAAACTTGCACATCCTCCATCCACTCACAAGGTGACAAGTGGCTCCTTCTTATTGGCTAAATCTTTATCCCACATTGCTCTTTTGGGAACTCTTTCAACTTGAGATTCTATAAATGGAAGGCTCATTCTTCACCTTAGCATCCACAATCTTCATGCAAAGTTACTCTTTTCAATTGAGATCTGATTTTGTCCACTTCACTCCATCTTCAATGAATTTTATCATTTAGCTTGTAAAGGATTTGGAAAGGGCCGCCTTGCACAAGTGACACCAATCCACTATGGAATAGGTACATGTCATGCTTTTATTCGTCTTTTGATCATCCTTGTTATTTGTTGCATTTTAGAGCATGATATGTTATTTAATAGGAGTATTCATAGATTTTCATGTATATGAACTAACCCCACTAATGAGTGTTGGAGATTGATCATTTGCAGATTTAGGGGTGCTCATTGGTAAATTTGCATCTAAGGTTTCAAATTTTTGCATTAGAAAAAGAGCATTTAGCTTGCATTTTTGCATACAATTTTCTTAAAAATCTTTGAAATTTTGCATCTCCATCTTAGTTCTTCATCTTACAACATTAAACACATCAAAAAAACTTCAAATTTTTTGAATTTTTTGCAAAAAACCAATACTGGGACTCATTCGCCATACTGTGCGAATCAGTGCCTATCCAAAATTTTGACTATCTCTTCCTACATCAGAAACCTTGTTTTTGTGCTTCCTAAGCCCCTAGTATCATATATTATAAGTCTGGGAAGTTTCTAGAATGTTTTTTTTTATGCATCTAGCTCAAAAATATCATTTTAGATTACTCATTCTTCAAATCACTTCAATTTTAAACATCCTTACATTTGAAAATGCTTCCATTTCTACAATTTTGCATAACATTGCTCAAATTTCTTTTCAATTTTTCATATACAATATTTCTATTCATACAAATTTGCATAAGTTTGATAAAAGAACTTTTAATTCTTGCATGTACATTTTTTGCATTCTTCAAATCTTGCATATATTGGATAAGAATGTTTTGTATCTTTGCATATGCATTGTTCATATTGCTAAAAACATTGCATAAAATGGTTACATGTGCTTTTCCTTCTTATTCAAACAATGCTAGTACCTTACATATGTAGGTCTCATGTTTAGAAACATTTCCTATCCCCTCCCTATGAGAGTGTTTTAGTGAAAAAGGACTACAACTTGGGCCATTCTTAATGATCATAATTGTTCTTCTCAGAATATCTCTCCTCTTGGTGATGAAGATATTTTAGTAGAAGAATCAATTATTGAGAATTTTCAGAATCTTAGTTGTTTCTCTCCTTTTACCTCTCTTAGTGGAGAACGCATTCACAACCAACATAACACAACCTTAGATGATCATGACAACAAATTTTTTTCTTCCTCTAGTATCTCTCCTAGTTGTGTAGTAGATACTTTGATGTTAGACAATAGAATTGATGAAGGTCATGAATATCTTAGTTTTTCCCCTTCACCTAGGGAAATCCCTCTTGAAAAACCATCTTCACCCATTGATCATTCCCCTACTTTCAATGAAATTATTTTAGAAGAACCAACCTATGAATGTCACAAACATATGGTTTGTTGTTCTCCTAAGAACTCTCCTCCTAGGGAGAATCTCATAGTGCACAAACATATGAACATTGACACATATCCTTCAACCACTAAACCTTCCCTAGATGAGGATACTCAAGTAACATTAGAATCCCCTTCACTAACATATCATGCCAATCAAGACAAAAATTTTGAGGTTATGATGACACAAGTTGGATCTCCTTTAATTAATGAGATTCCTAAGTCACCTTCCATTAGTGAAAAACACAAAAAAAATCGAGTTGTCTTGAAATCCATCACGTAAACTACTCATAACAATGTTTTGCAGTCACTAAGTTGTAACTTAGTAACTCAAACATCTAGAGGACCACACAACACTCCTACACCATTACCTTTTCCTCAAAAAGTGCTTAGTGTTGAAGATCTTAAAAAGACTCTTGCTAATATATATGTATGGGAGCTCATTCAACTTTCACCAACAGTCAAACTTCTCTTCCATGGAATGTTGGAAATATAGAAGGAAGAGATCCAATATTACATAAAATTGAATCATGTAACTGTTGGAGTTAAAATGACACTGAGAGGGGGGGGTGAATCAGTGTCTTAACTATTTGACTGATTTTTAAAATATTTAAACACACAACTCATATTTGATCTCAATTTCATTCTGATTAAAGCATTCACGAGTTGAATGTAATCATTCATAAATAGAATTGAGAAAAATAATGACTCAACTATGAACAGAAACAACAACAGCAAAATAAACCAGAGAGAACACAGAAGAACAAAGAAGCACAATATTTTTCCTAGTGGAAAACCCTCCTAGGGTATAAAAACCACTCCCTAAATGCCTTCCAAGCTTAATCTTTTAATCAAATGTTCACAATGCCTTATAGGCTATTTTGAGCACCCACTCAAGGAGCACCAACCCCTCATTTAGAGATATCTATCTCAAGGAGTACCAACCCCTCAGTTTACTTTTTGAACAATAGTGATGATTCAGAGGATTTCTCTGTTTTCAGTTAAGTACATATCTCTTTGTTTTCTCGTTTACAGAATACCTTAAAGATTCAATAATTGAATCCCTAAAATACTACATAGAAAAGAAATTTACAATCTCTACATTTTTATTAAGATTTTTATTGCAGAGTTTCATCATACATTTTCATACAGTCAAAGAATGATATTCTTTTTGAGTTACAACTATAGCCGAACAGAAAACTAATTTTTCTGCTTCTTTAAATAAATGCCAGAAAAGTAATAGTCATCAGAAGTAACAACAGAACAACCAACGAAAACAAGAGCCGTTTCACCCAGCTTTTAAAGCTTGTGAGATTATTTCTCAGACAAATATGTAACTCCCATGGCTCCATCAACCACTGTCGAGCATCCAGCCAGAGAGGTGCACTAAACAAACCTTCCATAGACCTCTATAGAAACTGTTACAGTCAGTAGCAACAGAAACATAAACATTCATGATGGAAGTCAGGCTAGGGTTCAATACCCAGCTAAGAGAATACGCTCAAAATGTTTTCCCTAAGTGACTTTCTTTTCAAATGAAGACATGTTATGCCATAGGCAACTCTAACATTGTCATACAACCTTATGGTTGTCGGTTTCACCAAAGTTCACCAGAGTCAGAGAAAAGTCATACCGAAAACAACATGATACACCAAGAGCCAAGAGTTATTTTCTTTCCAATCGCTGAGACTCGGTGAAGTCGGGAAGACATTAAATCAAATGTTCCATGTTTCACCTGAACGATCACTTAATTCATTTGGTCGCTGTGACATAAGATTCTTCCTGCCGATGAGACCATCTGTCCCAAGCGGGTTGCTATAACCAATTGACATCGGAGAGACCTCATGTAGAATTCATAAAATCATACCAAAACATTCTGACCACTTTAGATCACCAAGAGAATTCAATTCTCATATTGACAGAGTCCCTTTTGATTTCCATTCACTTTTCGGTCGGTGAGACAATTTGAAATCGCCAAGACCTCACAATGATAACCACCTTGTTTGGTCGAAATGAGCATTAAATAACACATTGGTGAGACATAACAAACTCGCTATGATATCATACCGAAGATAGAACTCCTACCAATGAATCCCTATTATCACCTATCGGCAAGACATAAGAGAGTCGGTGAGACCATATGCCGATGAACCTAACTCTTACCGAAAAGTATCCATCCACCAAGGTCGGTGTAACTTTACACATTCGATATAACATTTCACCGAAGTAGTAACCTTATGCCAATAAGACATTCTATGCAATGATTGGTGAGACATAAAATCTTCGAAGGGACAATATACCGAATGCATTATGTTTGGCTAAAGAAAAATCCATAAGCATAAGTTGGTGAGACAATATGATTTTTCTATGACCTCAGCCCCACAACCAAACTCATGCTATTATAATTAATCTGAAGCAAGTCGGTGTGACTTAAAGAAATTGATAAGACCTTATCCTGACGGTATAGCAAATGCCAATATGATCTTTCTATTGTCACCATAACACAAAGAGAAGTCTTGTCGACTACAGCTTGAAAGTTAGATTCAGTCGCCATGACATCTGAAATGTCTTGCCGATAGGCAATTCAGACATTCAAAGTGGATCGGGGAGACCCTGCTATACTCATGCCAATATGTATAAGCCTAAAATGCAAAGAGAACCATCCTGACAAAGAAACCATCTTTCAAACTCTATCAGTTAAAGAAATAGCATTCATAGCATGAACCAGAATTCTTATCATCATCATGAAATTGAAACATAACAAATAATTTTCTGTAATATCCAAGAGACATCAAAGAAGTTCCATTGTAAATCATAAGGATCAGAGATTTTTTCATCAAGGACAAACCATAAACACAACTGAGATTCAACAGTAACATCCTCCCCTTGTCCCATACAAGCCACCCAGTCAAAAATCACATTCCCTGAACATGAATTACCCTCACCTACGATTCAAAAACAAAATGATCCCTTGATGATAAAGGTGATCATTAATTAAACTCTAATTAGGCACACTCTCATTGACAATGGATCAAAAATTAATGTTTTTAGCATGGACCTCCTACACAAGCTTGGCATAAAAAAAACGCTCATTCAACTTAATGATTTTCATAGGAAACCACTTGGGATGATCACATTACCTATTGAGGTTGAACCTGTAGTGTTTCCTACCTCTATTCATATCATGCAAGGACCCCTTCCATACAATATTCTCCTGGGGAGACCATGGATTTATGCTATGAAAGGAGTCCCATCTACCCTTCACCATGTCATGAAGTTTGAATACAAGAAGATATACATGATTGATGCAGATGTGAGAAGTTATGCCTCGATTGATCACAATACTTCCAACTCCCCTAATCCTTTCATTCTTATATCAAAACTTGAACCTATACACATTGATGTTAACTCTTCACCTACAACAAAGCTTTTTTTTGTTAATTGGGGGACATTAGATTCTACCCGTCCTTCCCATAACATTTCCAAAATCTCACCCTCATGGTCCAAATAGTCATATACAAATGATTCATTTTTAGAAACAAGTTCTAGTAGTGATTGGAGTTTCACACCTCCCTTTCAAGAAGGGTGTGCAATATCCCAATCTCAGCCCAAACAACCTTGTGTTCCATTCGCTCAACTTAGTTCTACCAAATCACCCTATGGTGGTGATGGGGGAAATACAACTCCCATCCCTCATGAAGCAATGACACATAACATTAAAAAAGATTTGTGTTCTTGTAAAGAAACTAATCCTTCTCACAAACACACACCCCCTTCATTTCACTTGGTAGATTGTTATGGTATTTGTTACAATCTTCCTACTATAAATGGATGCACTGAACACATGAACTGAGCTGACATACCATACTCTTTCAAGAAAGATCTAGGGGTATCTCCCTTATCTCACAAGACTTTCCACCATGATAAAATTCCACCTCTCAAGGAGTGTGGTTCTCTTCCTTATGTGGGTGCACCTAATTCCTTTACTTGATACTCACTTGCATCCATTCTAGGCTCACCTTTGTCCTGCACTAATTAGGGGCAAGGGGTTCAATAGCCTTGTCCTCGTATGTCACTTCTTGTTGTCTCTTTTGACTATTTTTTAACCTTTAATGAATGTATAAGATCAATCTTGGGATGTTGATGACATGTCTTAGGATTGACTTGCATGTGACATACTCCCCTTTTTATGAGATAGCTTATTGGAAACATCTGACTTAGCATAGGGCTTTCTGAGTAAGCTCTCATGTCCTCTTCTTCTACTTTAAAGAAATTTATCACAGTAGAGGTGCTCACAACCACTTTAAAGTGGGGGAATACATCACCACTCACATTTCATTGCACGATTTATTTCTTCTTGTGATGTGTCCTTTTATTGGTGGAGTCATTGGGCTTGATTCCCTCCAAAAGTGTGATACTTCTTTTCACTTATCCTCTCTTGGAGACATTAAGTGTGATGTTCCCTAAGATGAGACCTGAACTAAGCAAAATCCCTTTGAACAATCCTGACAATATTTTGCATTAACAATGTGTATGAGTGTCAAGCATACAAAGTTTTGCTTACTTCATAGAGCTTGAAACAACACCATTTTCCTTTGTGGCACCTTATTAAAGTTATTAGGAGGTATGACTTTGATATAGTTGAGTAGGAAGCCCATCTAGTGGCATGAATTTTCCCATAGCCACCTATTTTTTTGTGATTGCATACCAACTAGTGTCTGTACTTCACCCTTTTGGGGTTTCTCACCCTATAGACAACCAGAAGTTCCATGGCCCCAGAGTAAGTATAATTTTGGGTTTTCTCACCCAGTGGATAGCCAAGAGTTTTGTCACCCCAGAGTGAGTACACATTTTCTTTCTAAAATAAACAAGCCTAGATCTGATCCACAACTAGTTGGACAAACGATCAAAGCTTGATCCACCTCGCTTTCATTTCTCTTAGTTCTTGCCATTGCATGATTTTGTATCTTGGGGGATTGACTTAGGATCTTCGATCCTGGGGGCTTGGCTACCTCCTTTGGTCTTTTTCATTCTCTGTCATTTGCATTTGTACATGTGGATCTCTCTTGAATGCCTACTTTAGTGTGATTTTGAAGCAAGTTCACCCTCTCACTAATGTGGGGGCTAAATGTGCCATAGAATAAAGGACCCTTTGCTTAACATGGGAATAATTCATAATAAAATGGACTTAATGAGGCCTTGATTCAAGTGTTGTGAAGCATTTTATGCATCCACACTAGGTCTTGGAGCCTTGCAAATTAAATAACATGCTTTTAACAATGTCTTGTAAAGTGTTGTAAAGGAATTTCACACCTTTCTAGAATTAATAAAACCATTTCTTCCTAATTCAACATTATAAAATGTATTTAATAACATTATTACATCAATCTAGAAGGTTTTTGAAATAAACTTAATGATAAACTAGTGTTGTAATGTGTCTTGCACATTCACATTGGTTCTTGCACCTTCCTAGGCTATGTGGACCTCATTTTAGTGTTATAAAGTGCATTTAATCACACTTTCACATAGATTTATGTGTCCCAATCCCTATTTGACATTCAAATCATCACTAATAGTCCCATATTAACCCATATTGTGCATCTTGAGGCCTAAATTGATCAAATACCTGACAAAGTTGCAAAATAAACTTTATTTCCTTATTGCCTAGATCTGAGTTGTCAAAATAGCCCCTATGGGACCCATTCACCATGCATAGTGAATCAGTCCCATATAGGTGGGACCTATTCACCATGGGTGGAAAATGAATCCCATTTTCCTCAAGTTTGACCTTTGAGCAGGAAAAAAAGTGAAATTTTCAGAGTTTAATATTGCTTCATGTCTACCTATGATGGGGTATTAACATGTAAAATAGGTGAATTTCCTATAAAATCATGTCTCTAAACTCATTTTGACATCCATTAACTTAATTCACATCCATTCATTATTATTTATCCACCAATCTTTCATCTCAAGTCAAACAACTTAGGGTTTTATCATTGCAAGATATCAAGAGAGCTCCTAAATACATTCAACGGTTGAATCTTCTTCCATTGCTACAAAATTTCAAGATAAATAATCATGGAAAGGTAATGAACTCCATTATTACATGCTTCATTACTTTATTTCATCATTTTGTTTTAATTGCCTAAAAGGGTTTTGACCAAGGCAAACCCCCATGCACTAGTAACATTCAACATTTCTCTATCCTATCTTGTGTGCTTGCAAATTTAGGTCTCTTGGAAGCTTTGAAATCATTTAAGATCAAGTTACAAAGCTGATCAAGTCTTCTCCTCATTCAAAAAGTCAAAATATCAACAAAAAATCATATTTAGACCCATAAATCAGAGTTTCGAATGCAGACACCTGTAGAAAGTCAAAGTGCAGATCATAATCTTTAGAATCCACCTTTGAAAATACAAAAATTCAAGAGTGGACTCATTCGCCATGTGTGGAGAATGATTCTTACTTCTAGGTCAGTTTTGTGTTTTATGCATTTTCTGATACCCTTTTGACAAAAATAGGTTTCGGCTCAATTTGGCAAAACTGGGACTGATTCACCCAGAATGGTGAATGAGTCCCTTTAGGCCTGGAAAATAGCATCAACAACATTTCAAATATAATTTCCAATCTTCATTAAGGTTCTAGGTGCACACTTTAGGTTTCATTCATTTTTATTTAGCTTTGCATTTGTTTCTAGTTCATTGTTACATTATACACTGTGTTTTCAAACATCACTTGTTTCTTAGGTTTTGCATTCATATTTGATCAATTTCATAGTTTAGCTTAGATTATTGCATTTATTCAAAATAACATCACACATAACATAATTTGAATGAACCCTTTAGCATTTTTGGCCCTACCTCTCTTCTTTTAGGTGAAAACCCTAGAAGAGCTAGAGAAGTGCAAGGAGCCAAAAATCTATGCTTCAACCACCATAGTTATCATACATGTCTATGAAAGAATTTTATCAAATAGTTCACCACCTTGCTGCTATGGGTAAAGACCTAAAAATAGGTGCTTTCAAACAAGCTATGGATAGGGAAAATAGTAAGCATGATAGTCAGAAATATATAGTTTAAGAAGTACTCAAAATTTTGTTCATTGTCTCATACATTATAAGCCATGTCGTGGATCACTATTGTAGTTTTTGTGATTGAATGATTTTGTTTTTAATTTTCAGATGTTGCAAGTAGATACACCTTTGAATCTTCATAGGGAAATGGAGCTCAATGTTTCATCTACTATAGACTCATCGATGGCTCTCACAGGGGAGGTATGAGGCAAATTACTAAATTTATATTTACATTCATTGTTATAGCTATTAGTTAGTGAAAAATCAAACCATTATTGATTCATAGTTTTATTTATCCTTGGATGGTTTATACAAGGCTTTAGCACACCTCAACATGGGCATTTGAATATTTCCCTTGTGGAGACTGATCATCAAATGGTGGTAAGTGATTATTTTGTTAAATATATCATTTTTTATAATGTAATTTCTATATATTAATGTCTTTACTTATTATTGTAACATATAAGACTTGACCAAGAACTAAACCCTAGGAGGAGCACCATGAGCACTCCTCGACCATGGAATAAACAAGTGATAGATGTATCACCATCCAATTGACAAGTAAAGGGAAAGAGTTTATTTTGAGAGCATGGAGAGCAATGAATTTTGATTCTAGAGCCCTTTGTTGTATGTCTATATGGCATTTTTGCACATAATTTGTATTGGATATATTTGACATTGTATGCCTAGATGGAATTCTCGTAAGCCAATATGGCTATTTTGTACATATATTGGTGTATGCCTACATGGCTATTTGGTTAATACAAATATTTTTTATCGATGGTGTCCATATTTGCATTATAAATCCATGGTTCAATAGATATGAGTTACATGTATTCAAGTGTATACTTTACAACTTATGTGCATACTTTTTGACTTATGTTTATTCCAATGTATACTTTGTGACTTACATGTTTTCATGTGTATACCTTGTATTCATCCATATACTTTGTATTAATTTTTTTATACTGTATATTTGTGTGTATACTTCAAGGCTGGCATGTTTTTGAGTACTTGTGCTTCCCTCAATCACATGTACATGCTTGAATTATTCACTTGTATAATTATTAATTGGTTATCCCTAGCATTGATCAATGTTGTTCTTCATGGTTTTTCTTGAATATTAGTTGATTGATGCTAAAAAAAATTATTAGTTGATGCTAAACAACTTCAATATTTCTAGGAATACTAGTAGAGTTACAAATTCCAAAATTTCACAAATTGAAAAGAAAAGATTAACTGTAAATAAATGCACTGATTATTAACTCAAGATAATTGATTAAGAATGAGTATAATATATATCAAGAGATGAGCCTTCTAGAATTACAACTACCAACTAGAAAATAGGCAAAGAATTCCCAATACTTTGAAAGCAATAATCCACCAAAAATTGCAACAAGAGAGAAGGCTTATTTAAGATCCTTGAGAAATGTATTTCCTAATGCTCCCTTCTTCTTACATATCTCAATTTAGTTTAATCCAAAGAGTTCCATGAAATGCTTTATCTAAAAGAAAAAAGCACATTTTCAATTGGTATTCCATGAAATGTTTCATAAAAAGATTCCAATGTATTTAATCTTTTGATTGGAACAACTCAATTAAGCAAAGGATACATAATCTTCACAACACTTGCAAAACATAATCTTCATAGTAGATGTTGAGTAGTTAACTTCTTGAAACATTATCATAAAAACATTTATCTTGAATAGTATTTAAACATTTTCATAGCATAATCCTCATAGTACATAATGAATTGTTACGTTCTTGATCCATCACCATATATACACGTCAAAAGATGTATATGTCAACTTTTTGAAATTATTTCTTCTATAGGAAATGGACTTGGGAGAAAGCTTTATAATTTATAATACAAATAAGAAATGGACTCAAGGGTGGAATTTTTATTTATCACACCAAACAATAAATATACATGAGAGCATCACTTTTTTCTCTTAGTCTCCAATTTTCAAGCATAGAAAATCATTTCAAATGAAAATGACAAAATGCTTCAACACCAAAGTTTTTAATTGAGGAAAAATAAAAAAATTCCAAGTTCCACCATTGTACACATTTACAATTGGTTGTATATTGTTGTTAAGGGAAAGGAGGATAACTAAAAAATTTCTTGCACTTGCTAGACTTGAGGAAGATCGTATTCTTTTTGTGTGGAAAACCCAAATTTCTCAACTATCATGTGTATGTTTCTCTTTTCAATTTTTTTGCATGCCATCATTAGGGATCAAGATAGTTGAATGTAGTTTGGAGAAATTATATGTGTTTGGGTGAAAAAGAGGACCATGCCTAGCATAAACATACCTATCGAGATGTGCTGGAGCAATTTTCTTGGTCACACGAA
Organism: Sequoia sempervirens; assembly: GCA_007258455.2. Taxonomy (NCBI): domain Eukaryota; kingdom Viridiplantae; phylum Streptophyta; class Pinopsida; order Cupressales; family Cupressaceae; genus Sequoia; species Sequoia sempervirens. Next base: position 37,085,016 of record VDFB02353493.1, read on the forward strand.
TTGCAAAATGAAAGTTACACCACTTTGCAACTTTACACTACTCGCATTGACACTTTTTCTATCAAGTGAAAAATAGACACCATGGGAAAATGACTCCAAAATAACAAAAATAGAGAGAGGTAATTGTAGAGGGTCCCAACACAATCCTATAGGCTCATACAAAGAATTCGTTAGTGTCATGATTTCTAAGTAATAGCCCACCAAAGATTGCTACCCTTTTGCGCTTTGGACTCTTAAGGGATCAAGTTGGTTGAACGTAGCTCAGAGTGATTCTATGTGTTTGGTTGTGAAAGAGGACCATACCTAGTGTAAACATACCCATCTGGATGCATTGAAACAATTTTTTTGGTCACATGAGTTGTAGAATGAAAGTTGCACCACTTTACAACTTTACACTCCTTGCATTTGACATTTTTTCCATCAAGTGAAAAATAGACATGCAACAGAAAAAGGAATCTGAGATAATACAAACTGAGATAGGTTATTGTAGAGGGGCCCAACATGATCTTGTCGGCTTAGAAAAATATTTCATAAACATCATGGTTTCCAAATAATAGCTTGAAAAATATTGCTACCCTTTTACACTTTGGACCCTTAAGGGATTGTGTCAGTTAAACGTAGATCATAGTGATTCTACGTGTTTGGGTGTGAAAGAGGACCATGCCTAGCATAAATGTACCCATACAAACATATTGGAATAGTCTGTTTGGTCACACTAATTGCAAAACAAAAGTTGTACCACTTTGCAACTTTACACTGCTTGCATTTTACATTTTTTCCATCAAGTGAAAACTAAACACCATGTGAAAATGACTCTAAGATAATAAAAAAAGAGAGAGGTTACTGTAGCAGGGCCCAATGCAATCTCATAGGCTCAAAAAAATATTTTGTAAGCATCACGGTTTCAGAGTAATAGCTCATCAAAGATTGCTTCCCTTTTTCACTTTGGACCCTTAAGGGATCGAGCTAGTTGAACATAGCTCAAAGTGATTCCATGTGTTTGGGTGTGAAACAAGACCATGCCTAGTGTAAACATACCCATCTAGAAACACTGGAATAGTGTGTTTGGTCACACGAGTTGCAGAATGAAAGTTGCACCACTTTGTAACTTTACACTACTTGCATTTGACACTTTTTCCATCAAGTGAAAACTAGACAGCATGGGAAAATGAATCTGAGATTACAAAAAATTAGAGAATTTATTATAGAGGGGAACAATGCAATCCCATAGGCTTAGACAAAGAGTTCGTAAGAATCCTGGTTTTCGAGTAATAGCCCGTCAAATATTATTCCCCTTTTGCACTTTGGACCCTTAAGGGATTAATCCGGTTAAATGTAGCTCAGAGCGATTTTGCATGTTTGGGTGGAAAAGAGGACCATACCTAGAGTAAATGTACCCATACAGACACATTGGAATAGTTTGTTTGGTCACATGAGTTACATTATGAAAGTTGCACCACTTTGCAACTTTACATTGCTTGCATTTGACACTTTTTCCATCAAGTGAAAACTAGAGAGCACAGGAAAATGACTCCAATATAGCAAAACCAAAGAGAGGTTATTGTAGAGGGATCTGACACAATCTCATAGGCTCATACGAAGAGTTTGTAAGCATCATAGTTTTTGAGTAATATCTTGTCAAAGATTGCTACCCTTTTGCATTTTGGACCTTTAAGGGATCGAGTTGGTTGAACGTAGCTCAAAGCGATTATGTGTGTTTGGGTGTAAAATAGGACCATTTCTAGTGTAAACATACCCATCTAGATGTATTGGAATAGTCTATTTGGTCACACAAGTTGCAGAACAAAAGTTGCACCACTTTGCAACTTTACACTACTTGTATTTGATACTTTTTTCATCAAGTGAAAACTAGACACCATGGGAAAATGACTCTGAGATAACAAAAACTAAGAGAGATTATTGTAGAGGGGCCCAATGAAATCTCATAAGCTCAGAAGAAGAGCTCGTAAACATTAAGGTTTTTGATTAATAGCCCATCAAGCTTCCCTTTTCCACATTGGACCCTTAAGGGATTGAGTCAGTTGAACATAGCTCAGAGTGATTTTGCATGTTTGGGTGTGAAAGAGGACCATTCCTAGCATAAATGTACCCATATGGATGTGTTGGAATAGTCTGTTTGGTCACATGAGTTGTAGAATGAAAGTTGTAACACTTTGCAACTTTACACTACTTGCATTTGACACTTTTTCCATCAAGTCAAAATTGGACACCATGGAAAAATGTCTCTGAGATAACAAAAACTGATAGAAGTTATTGTAGAGGTTCCCTATGTGATCCAAATGACTCAAAAACAATGCTTGTAACTAACACAATATCTAGGTAACATGCTGTCAAAGATTGCTTCCCTTTTGCAATTTAGACTATTAAGGGATTGCGTTGCATGAATTACAAATATTTGAGGGTAGCAATAAATTTCAAAATTTGAGTAAATCTCATTAAAAATGTTTATTTTAATAGACTGTATGCTATATTTATATTGATATATAATCATTAGGATGATTTTTTTTAATAAATAAAGTTTTTATAATAAGTTATTCAATTGGCGCTAGTTATAATAGGGAGAGAATAAAAGAAGAAAAAGAACGATTAGTAACCATCAATGGTTATTGCACTCACTATATTAATAATATGGTGTTTACAATAAAATGATATTTATTTTGCTATCCTAATTCTTTTGTTTGTGCTACAATTTTCTAATATTCTTCATACACCATTCTGAAACCCAAGTGTTTGTACTTGTAGGCACAATGCCTTAGGTACTATGTTCTCACAGATCTTTTACAATGTCACTCATACATTTGAGATTCTCTTATAATTTCTACATCATAGGTGCTCATTATTAGGTTAAATTCAAATGAATAACTTGATATTCCCTCGCTAAGCTTCACATGTTCTTTTATAATGGCTTCAAATCAAAATTGAGATTTGTCAAGATCATCAAAATAAGGATGTTGCATTGCTTTTTTGGCTTAGATTTTCTTGGATGGCTCATAAATCAAAATTTTCCATAGGGAGACACCAATCAATTTTTAGCAGTTTACTTACAAATAGGAAAAGTAAAAGAAGAAAAAGAAAGAGCATCCAAAATGGAAATGAAATGAAAATAGATGGAAGGCACTTACAAATAACAAATCCACACCATTTGGTTCCAAGTCGGGAACAACAAGGAATAAATATTGATGCTTCCATTGAGAATAGGCATGCCAGTCTCTCAACTTAGTCACTCCTGGCCATACATCTTCATTGGGAGTTCCAAGATACCTATTGCACACAACACCTCTCATGAATAGAATAACTTGAAATTTGAGATGCTCTTATAATGTCTACATCATAGGTGCTCATGATAAGGTTAAATTCAAATGAATAACTTGAAGTTCCCTCGCTAAGCTTCACACACACTTTTATAATGGCTTAAAATCATAATTGATATTTTTCAAGATCATCAAAATAAGGATGTTGCATTGCTTTTTTGGCTGAGATTATCTTGGATGGCTCATAAATCAACATTTTCTACAAGGAGACACCAATAAATTTTTAGTAGTTTACTTACAAATACGTAAAGTAAAAGAAGAAAAAGATGTTAAAAGGCATAGGAAAACTAAGAGGGGGGGTGAATCAGTTGTCACCAAATTCAAACATAAACTCCAAACACTTATCAACTTCACAACCACACTATTCTGTTATTAAATATGAACATGAAATATAGATAACAGAAATTAAAATCAACACAATGAACACCATATTTTACGTGGAAAACCCAATAAGGGAAAAACCATGGTGAGGATTAACTCAATATAAAGTAGTTCCAAAACTGAATATATAAGGCTCACTACCAAAGGGCTCACTACCCAAAATAGGACTCGCTATTCATATACAAAAGCTCATTGCTTACACAAGGAGGCTCGCTACCTACAAAAAGGATTACAAAAAAAAATTGGCTTCATAGCTGAAATGAACTAATGAGAGTGCACCTAACAAGTGTTGATATAGTTCCAATGATGCTCAGTAAACTAACTTGACACACTTAATCAAATTCACACTTCTTCACATTCACATTCACAACTGCATTATCTATATCAATCTTCAAAAACTATCCAATATATATACTCGATCCATCCACAAGCATTAATTAGATCAGCCTAATTAGATGCAATCCTTGTTTACCAGAAACACCAATTATTGGATTTAGGCATTCAAAAAGTCTTTCCAGATAATAAATCAAAACATGTAGCACACTTTATCATGTCGGCATAGACCTAAGATAGGTTGCACATATATGCGCACAAAAATTAATTCACCATATCACCAATTATCCATGAAGTTAACCAGAGATAAGCTTAATAGCAAAATGCAATCAAATGAATGATATCGATACACTATACAAGCACTAGAGCTTGAGAGATTCTGAATGTACATGCTTTCAATATCCATAGACTATTTCCCAAACCACAAGTAGTAACTATCAACTATGGAAGATTGTAGACCAAAATATCAGAGGGTGTAGATTGCATACCTATTTAGATACTAGACCAAAATACTGGATCAAACACTAACTTAGTCTAGCATTCACAACTTGTATAACATGGTGACATCAGTGACAACAAAAAACTGTATAGTTAGCCATTCTTCTTCATTCTTCCAACAATCTCCCCCTTTGTCATTGATGGCAACATGTGCCAATAATTTTACAAAAAAATATCATTATTTCCCTTTATCAATATTTTCCTTTTTGCTCCTTTAAAGGTAGTATTCTCTTCCCCTTTGAAATCAATGGAAAAGGGCCACTAAAAATAGGATGTGTATGTATATGGTACATACAAAGGTGATTCCAATTGCCCATTTCAAACTTTCAAGTGAAAATGACACTTTTTACATGAAATATTTACTTGTACCTATCTCTTATGATCAGAAGAATCCTTTTCCAAGCAACCACAAAAAAATTCATTCTTGCACTCATACCATCCAATAAAGACAACTACAAAAAAGAGGATGTCTAGTCTGAAGATAGACATTGGTGTTCATAATCTTCTGCATCAGAGAGTATTTCAGAGAGATGATCCAACTAGACTTGAGCAAGTTCCTTAACCAACCAAAAGGTTTTAACCATATCTTCTCTTCTCCTCTGAGTAATCAACAACTCCACTTTCAACTCACCAACTCTTATTCTCTATTTTCCATCCCTTTCTTTAAATAAATTTTTTAAAAATTGAATACTATTCATCTCAGATTTGATGGCTTCAATTTTGCTTCTAAAATTGTCAACAGCTACCGACCATCAGAGACAATACCTATAGATGTCAAATATTTTGTTGATGCATTCTCTTGTCTCATTAATATGTTTAGATAACACTTGTTTGGCTTTGTTACATCCTCTTTCAACCATATCTTTGAACTTATGACCTTTGGGTCCTTCCAACAATGTTCTCTCTTCAATAATCTGTACTAGATCATCTTTCAAAGAATCAGACACATCTAAAACTGAGATACCTCTATTGAGAAAATAATCAACCAATACATCATCAATTTTAAGCCTCTCAATCATAGAGCATGCATTCCACATTTCACCCTTATCTAGCATCATCCATATATTCTCTAGATCAAATGAGTTAGATCCAGACAAAAATTCTTCATTATTCTAATCTTCTAAGAAATTTGTTACAAAAAATTTCCTTCTTTTAGATTCTCGAGGGGAATCACTAATGATAACTTCCAATTCTTTCTTGACAAAGGATGAACCCACTTCAAACTAACTAGGTATTGAGATACCGGAGCATGGATTCATCTTTAGGGATGGTAAATATGTTTTGAAAACACTTATATTATCCACCAATGATTCCAAATATCTATAAACTTTTTTTCCAATAGGAATACTAGATTCCCATTCAACATTCTTTCTTCCTGGTAGTGAGCTAAGAAAGTAAAATGTCAAAACATATAAGAAAATATGCAAACTAAAAAGGATATCCCTCAACCAATGACATTTAGACCTTCTTAGTTAGGTTTTCTAGTAATAGGCTACACATATCAAACTTCTTGTTTTCCTTAACAATCATGTATGCAAGATATACAACAATAGCCAAAGTTGAACCTTCATGATTTCCAGAATAGATTTTATAGGAAATGTCGTATGCAACATAACTTATAGTTGAATCCACAAGATTGTTTATCAATAGAGCTCAAGGGTCTTTTTCAATGCCAATAAGTTCCTCCACATCTTTGTATTTCACGGTTTTCTTCCTAGGGTGGTCCCCAACATTGCATAAACCAGTAATCACTTTGATCACTTCCTTCGTGATTAGGTAGGGTTTTTCCAACATAATTTTCTTGTTTTTGAATCAAATTAAAAAGAACAAGATGAATTATTTATCTACAAACTAGGGAAATTCTCCACATAAATCCATACCTAGGTTTTTTTATTCTCTGTAATTCATTTTTCTTCAGCCCTAGTTCCATTTCCTTCATTTTCCCTATGATAAAATTCTTCCAATTCAACACCTTTCAACTTTAGTGGAATGTTTCCACATGATCCTCTATCCATTTTCATGGTTATCTCTCCTTAATTTGCTATCATTCAATCAAAACTTCTTCCTTTTCCCTTCTCCCCCTTTGTGAATAGAGAAATAATTCCTGATTTTCTGTAATAATTCCTTCAAACTTCTTCAAACCGCTTCAATATTACTCCAAGATTCCTTTCAAACTCTTCAAGTACACAAGTGATCAAAGATATTTACAAATTTTACTTTATACATCATCAATTTTCCCTAATTCGCATTAAATGCAGTAGACTTCAAAAAGCTAAGAAAAACCTTATTTCTCATAACTGTAAAACCTAAATTGATCCGCAAAAGAACATGCCATCATGTTTTCTTCTGGTTTCTTTTCCAAAACCTCTACATGTTCATTATTTACAATATATCCTCAAGCCACATCTAACACACCATTTATCTAGGGGATTTGTACAATTTTTTGTTAATGCCCCCCCTAAGACCATGCTAGGTCTAATTCCCAAAGGAGTTGTTTGTACTAGATGAGGGCATAGAAACATCTGTCATCTCTAGCTCTTCATCTTTCTTCCTCCATATCTAATTCATCTCTTGCTTCACTTCTTTGTCAATTTTCTTTATCGGTTCATTCTGCTCTACCGAAGCAAACTGCTTTCCCTTCTTACTTCTACAAAATTTTGAGATATATCTAGGTTTGTTACAATTAAAGTAGACAACATTTTATTAATTAGTCTAACCTCCATTAATCCTTGATCTACATTTATTTTCTTTGTGTCCAAATTTATTATAGGTATAGTAGTAGCCATTAAAGGATTGATTCATTCTGCCTCCATTAAATCTATTCATCATCACTTGACTGATCATTCTCACCTAAGATCTGCATTCAGTGGATTTATGTCCAAAATTCTTACATAAAAAACATTGTCTAGATTAGGAGCTAGAAAATTGATTCATCTTACTCCTGCATTTTGTTTCCTTGTGACCAAATTTATTACATGAAAAACAAACACCATTGAAATAGGGATATCTTTGTGCATTAGGTTGTCTCACAGGTGATTTCCTTGTAAATTTTCTTGAATTTCCTTTCTACTTCCCTTTGTCTTTAGTCTTTTGATTGTCCTTTGAGATTTCACCTGATTCATTTCCAAAGCCACCTTTTTCTTTATTTAGTTTCTATCTTGCAAGCAGTTCTTTAAGCTTGTCAGAGCTAGACTTGAAATTGTTCTCATAGATTTTTTCCTTTTCTAGTTCTACTTTCAAGTTTACTACCTCTTGTTCTAGTCTAGTGCATTCATTAGACTTGTTCTGCACCATTGTGTTTAGACATTCTTCAATTCTCTTATTTTCTTCTACAAGCACTTTCAATCTGATGATCTCTTGTTTCTGCTGCTCACTCACTTCTCTGTCTTTCTTTGAATTTCTTCACCTACTCTTTCAGTTTTTGGATACGTTCATTTGCTTCATCTAGATTTTCTTTCAAGTCCTTGTTTTCATTTTCATCCTTATCAAGAACTTCAAGTGCAATCTGTAGTTCTTCTTTATCATCCATTTGATCAACCTTCAATATCCTCCTCAAGCAGTTAAGACCTTCACCAAGGAACCAAATATTTGATACTAGTTGTTAAAAGGCACATAACAACTTAGAGGGGGGTGAATCAGTTGTCACCAAATTCAAAAATAAAACTCCAAACACGTATCGACTTCACAACCACACTATTTTGTTATTAAGTATGACCATGAAATACAAATAATAGAAAGTAAAATCCACACAATGCACACCATATTTTACATTGAAAACTCAATAAGGGAAAAACCACAGTGAAGATTAACTCACAATATAAATTAGTTCCAAAAATGAATATATAAGGCTCATTTCCCATAATAGAATTCACTTTCTGGATACAAAAGTTCGCTGCTTACACAAGGAGGCTCACTACCTACAAAAAGGATTACAAAAAAAAAAAAGCATTAGAACCGAAATGAACTGATGAGAGTGAACCTAACAAGTGTTGATACAATTCCAATGATGCTCAATAAACTGACTTAACATATTTCATCATATTCACACTTCTTCACATTCACATTCACAACTGCATCATCTATGTCAATCTTCAAAAATTGTCCAATATATATACTTGATCCATCCGCAAGCATTAAGTAGGTTGGCCTAATTAGATGCAGTCCTTGTTTACCAAAAACACCAACTATTGGCTTCAAGCATTCAAAAAATATTTCCAGATAATAAATCAAAATGTGTAGCACACTTTATCATGTCGGTATAGACCTAAGATAGGTCGCACATATATGTGCACAAAAATTAATTCACCATATCATCAATTATCCATGAAGTAAGCTAGAGATAGGCTTAATACAAAAATGTAATCCACAGAATGATACCGATACACCATATGAGCACTAGAGCATGATAGATTCTGAACATACAAGCTTTCAATATCCATAGACTATTTCCCAAAACCACAAGTAGCAACTATCAATTGCCGAGGATTGCGGACCAAAATACTGGAGGGTGTAGACAGTATACCGGTTCAGATACCAGACCAAAATATCATATCAAACACTTACTTAGTCTTGCACTCATGACTTGTATAACATGGTGACATCAATGAAAGCAAAAAACTATATAGTTAGCCATTCTTCTTCATTCTTCCAACAAAATAAAGAGCATCCAAAATGGAAATGAAATGAAAATAGATGGAAGGAACTTACAAACAACAAATCCACACCATTTGGTTCCAAGTAGAGAACAACAAGGCATAAATATTGATCCTTCCATTGAGGATAGGCATGCTAGTTATTGATGTGTTTTTTATGCACTTCTCAGCATAGGCACCCTGTAGGTGTACTGCCTCTCTTGAAAGGATACTTCCAACAAAAAGTTGCTAAAAATCACCCCAAGGTCTCTCGGGTGTCAAGTCTTAATAGTGCTTGGAATATCTCAGTTTTTTCATGTGATTTGTTGGAATCACAAGGCAGACTTATGGATGAGTCACAAAGTGAGGAAGCTAGATCTGCAAATGGAGTTCTTAAGATGGGAGAGTTGTTGTGTGTTTGTTGCAGGTTCAAACAATAGTCTTGAACTCTATTTCATCATTATATTTGGCTTTACAATGTGCAATGAACCTTGCCTAAGGTTACTATTTTAAAAAAAAGGAAAAAAGGGCAAGGAGGAGAGTAAGTTCCTAGACCTGAAACTACGAATGAACAATGATCATGGAGGCTACTACAGTAGACAAACTCCCTAAACTGGGTTTTTCTTGGCCAAGGGGATCCTACAGTTACAAAAAACTAGTGCCATCTTCTAAGGATTGCATTTTTTTTTATTACACACACACATCATGCACATGCAATCAAACTAAGTTGCAGCAATAAAGGAAGGAAGCTCAGAATAGCTTTGCAAACTGATTCATCATCAATGAACCACAACAAGCATGAGTTGTAAATTCATCAAATACTAAAACAACAATCACCATAACCACTTTCATTCAAGAAACTAACACTTTAACTAACATGGAAGTAGAACCATGCATGCAAGATGAGCAAAATCAAAGAGAAAATCCATAAAATCATGCAATTTTGTCTTCTATTGTTGTAAATGTTTTTTACACAAGCTCCCCAACCCTTTACAAATGAGGGGCAAGCCCCTATTTATAGTTTTCCAAAGCCCAAATAAATGGATAGGATTGAATTACATTGTGTGGCCCAAATTTGATTGCACTAGGGTTTCACCTACCCCACAATATTCAACAATTTAAAATACAACTTTTGTCTTTTCCCTATTTTGTCATCTAGTGCTCAGGTGCTATAGCAGTTTTTTCCTTTTGCTGATTGCCCTTTTCATTGTAGCTGAAACTATTTGAAGGCTACGGTTTGCTTGATGCATTCACAACATTGTCCATTCGATTAGACAAAACTCATTTACAAATTTTCATCGTTGTTAAATGGATTAGATGATTTGATGAGATAGCTCCTGATAGATCATGATCGTTTGTTTGGAGGGAGGAAACAACCGCTCCCTCCCACCACCTTCAAGGCCACCCTTTATAGATTTTTCACTGACTCCCTTGACATAGGCTTGCTTCTAATGCTAGCTCTGTTGATGGGTGCTATGAGGAAAGGTGGATATAAAATGAATGGTGACAGGAGCTATGTTCTTTTCCTTATTTGGCTTTATCAATGGGTCTCCCTAATGGACCCACGTTAGGCTTCTTGAATCATGTTTACATAAAGTGTCGTAAGTGCTTTCATATGTAAATCAAGGAAAATTTTAGTCAAATCCTACAAACTCCTTGTTAGATCCATTCATGCATCATCAAAAGATCATAATATTCATATTTGGAGCTCATTTGGACCATAAATATTAATGTGTGCTCTGGGTTGTGGGCACCACAGGGCAGACGGAAGACGAATGGTGGGCAATGGGCGACAATGGACGATATCAAGGAGATAGATGGAAAATGATAGGAAAAATATTCATGGAGGGATGACAACCTGGAAGGAAAGTTCCAAACCGCCATGGAGGGGCGGAGTTCCAGGAGCCAGAACACAAGGGGCAGATGGAAGTTCAAAATGAAAAAGGAGGGATAGAATTCCAAAAATGGCCATGGAAGGGTGGAGTTCTGGAAATGGCCACAAAGGGGTTTGGTTCCAAGAGTGGGAATGCAAGGGGCAGATGGAAGGGCAAAATGACAAAGGAGGGATGGAGTTATGGAAATAGCCATGAAGGGGCTAGGTTCCAGAAGCTGGAACATCGAGGCAGATGGAAGGTCAAAATGGCAAAGGAGGGAAGAAGTTCTAGAAACGGCCACGAAGTGGCCAAGTTTTGAAAGCTGAGATGCTGGGGGTGGATGGAAGGTCAAAATGGAAAAGGAGGGATGGAGTTTCGAAAATGGTTGTGGAGGAGTTGGATTTCGGAAGCCGAAATGTTGGGGGTAGATGGAAGGTCAAAATAGCAAAGGAGGGACGTAGTTTTAGAAACGACCATGAAGGGGCTAGTTTCTAGAAGCCAGAACACTAAGGGTAGACAAAAGGTCAAAATGGAAAAGGAGCAATGGAGTTCTAGAAATGGCTAGGAAGGGGCTAGGTTCTGGAAGTGAGAACGTTGGGGACAGACGAAAGGTCAAAATGGAAAAGGAGGGATGGAGTTCCAGAAACGGCCATGGAGGAGTCAGGTTCTAGAAGCTAGAATGCCAGGGGTGGATGGAAGGTCAAAATAGAAAAGGAGAGATGGAGTTCCAAAAAAAACCATGGAGGGGCCAGGTTTTGGAAGCCGGAACGTCGAGGGTGGACGAAAGGTCAAAATAGAAAAGGAGGGACAAAGTTCTAGAAATGGCCATAGATGAGCCAAGTTCTGGAATGAAATTTTTGCAACTTCCCTAAACTTAATGAAACCTTGGTAGTTTACTTAGGCACAAAAAATTCATCCCAAATCCATAGGAAACTTGTCCCTAAAGTAAAAAATGAAATAAAAAGTAAATCAAGCAATCAAGGACCAAGTTAGCAGGAACAAGGCAAAAGGAAAAAAAAGGAAGGGGGACTTTGGTTCACCCAAAATTTGAATGCCCCAGGTAAAATGAAGGGAATGGAGCAACGTTTATGGGCCAATTTCCACTAATAGCATGCATTGATTTCTTTGTATGGAAGACCTAGGTTAGGTGAGATGTGGAATCTCACACTCGTTTGGATGCTTGGTCAAGGATCAAACAGAGAAACTAAACGTGGAGCCTGCCATGTGAGCGGAAGTTGGGCGTCAGTTGCTACTCAACAATGAAACATGAGTGGTGACATGCAGTTGCAAGTTTGTGAGGCCTGGAGGATGCTGGGGAAACTGGCGATGGGAAACTCGTAGGGGCACTTCCACAAAATAAAAATACTTGGTGAAACTTAGGTAGGTGAATTTGATTGTTTGAAGGAACATGACCAATTTAGGCTCTAGGAAAGGGGCACACAAAATGAGACAAGAGAAAAGTAGCTTGGAAAGGTGAAGGAAAGAGAGGGTCCTCGTTCCGAATGGGGTGTGTGTGCAAAAAATGCATGAAAAATGGTGACTCACTTGGGAAATGCTCCAAAGCATTTCAATGACAAACTAGAATCACGAACTCAGAATCTCTAGTTCTAAATTTCACACTAGGGCAAACAAACCAGACGCTCAACCAAAGGATCAAAACCACTAGCCAACTCAACCTTCAGTATGCTAAAAAATCTGAGTGTGTACAATTGTGTTAATTCCCATCCTTCAGTTGCTATAGGAACCTAAGCTCTACCAAGTTAAGCTACATAGTTTATTCTAACTCCAAAAGCATCTGAGACATGTCCTCGCTACCAATTAGGTGTGCATAGCCCCGATGATGTTGTCACTATGATTCTCCTAAACATTGCTCTACTACTAGTCAAGCATCCATAGCCCCAGTAGAGTTGCTCGGATACCCCTGAAAGGTTGAATTTTCTCTTTCTCTTAATTTTCAATGCTTTCTTTCTTTTCTTTCTTTTTTATTTTTTCTCTTTTCAGTTCTTTTATTTCAACCTGCAAGCAATGAAGCTCATGCTCAGGGCTGAGAATCACAGTGGCGCTGGAGCAAAATTTTAGATTTTTCACTTAACTAGACTTCACAAAGGACCTACAATGATCTCCATATTCTTAAAATATGTGAGAGATATAAGATTGAAGAATACATCATAATCAAACCAACCAATGACTTATCCTCTTTGAATCAAACACCCAAATCACTTACACTAACAGAAGATTCTCAGCATCCACTCTAAAAACTTGATTATAGTTTAACAAAGAAATATGTAGAATAACCCCAGGTGATAAGTATGGTTTTTGTTCTTATAGATGTGCCCAACCAAAAGTAGAGGGACCTCAAGCAAAGCAGCAATAAAACATAAGCAAAGCAAATGGAAAGCGAACACCAAAACTAACCAAAGTTGGACATCGAAAGAAAGTGGAGTATTTACAAGAAACCCACACTACTCAAAAATGAGCTATGTACAAAGAGATATTTATAGACTACTATGTTTAGGCAAGGTGAGCTAACATCAACACTCATTGGATTTTGTAGTGCATGCACAAGAAAATGGGAGATTGTTATCATTCTTAACCATGAAAATTCATCTTTATATTCTAAAAAAAAGAAATTCAACATTGCAACACTCAAATTCAGTCACATGGTCAAGGAAAATCAGCAATTGAGGAGGCTTGCTAAACCCATGGTTAATCCATAAAAATGTTTTTCTTCCATCATTACCATAATCAAAATGTAACACCCAACTCTAAGTATTCATAGGATTAAGGAAGGATAGAACCTAGATGTCGTCATGTAGATGTGGCATCATTAGACAACTAAGAGTGAGCACTACATCATTGATAGGGGCATTGGTAGCCTTGGGCGAGTGTGATGGAGGGTGCAACACTTCAAACATTAAGCTTGCATAAGGATGGGAGAATGGGGCAGCAGGAACCCCTTCCAATCTTTGTGTGGGATCGGAAACCCCTATTAGTTGTTCCTCAAGGAGATAGACTTCATCTTGTTGATCTTCTACAAACCTAGTGTCCACTTGATTGTTGTCTTTAAAAGGAAACATGCTGTCCCATTTCCTTTCCTAGGTGTCGACCTTATTTTCATGATGTTCAGTGTCATGGGATGATGACATGCATGAACCTTTCCTATTGAAATTCCCTAAATTTGAAGGAGTACCAACAACGAACAAGGTAAGAGGACCACTAGTTAAATCTTGTAATTGACCGAGTATGGCATGTTTGTTGGCAGCCATTGAAATAGCTTTGCCTTTATCTTCTTCCTTTTTCATTTCATGTGTCTCACCAGGATGTTCAATCATTTCTTCTTGGTCACTATTGTTGTAAATGGAGAAGGAATCCCTTTCACATTCTAGAGGTTCCAACATTTCATCAATAGGAGGTTCAGGTGGTATTTCTTCATCGTTGCTAACATCTGGGATGTACTCCTCTGTTGCACTAATATACCCTTGTGGCATGGTTCCAAGTGGGAGGAAAATAGGAAGAGACACTGGTTCATCAAGCAGATCAGTGTACGTTGAACAATCCACCCTTGAGAGTCTTCTACAAATCCTATCATCCATCATGTACAAGTGCTCTATAGGGGGGAAGGACCTTGGATTACTGTTGGACAACATTCCCATATGCTCCACTTCGTTGCTCGAAAGCTTGGGACTACTTTGATGTCCTTCCTTTTTTGTCCTAATGCCCTTTTGAGGCCTTCCTTTAGCTGAGTCATCACTTTGTTCATGCTCTTGAAGTATCTACAAGAGGTGGCTTACTTGGTTGCCCAACTTGTTCTTTTCTTTGTTTAATTGCCTCTTGGCATAACTCACATGCAAACTTAGAATGTGATGTGTCATGGAGTCTACACCAATTTGGAAGAAGCAACACCTCCAAATCCGCTTGACATTTTAGCTAAGACCAATCCCTTGCTAGTCTTGATACTAGCTAGTCATATCTTTCTGCTAGTAGGTCCTCATCATCATTTGGGAAGGAAGGTGAATAGTAGACAACCACGGCGAGTGGTTGTTCCCACTCCAATATTTCACTTTCAGATTCTTGATCATTGTCATTAATGAAGGAGAGGTTTTTCAATATGATTTTACTTATGCTTTCACCATCTCCTTCTACTGCCCCAAGGATTTTAGCCTCCTCTCCTTTCTATTCTTCAACATCTTCGTTGGTTGTCCCAACATGTGATGTTGTAGACTTTGGTGATCCATCCTCAACTACCAACATTTCTTCTTCTTGAGTGGAGGGCTACTTTTCGTTGAAAGAGAAAGGGGCTTCTAATTTCTTTCTAGATGAGTTTTTATCAAAACCACTTGATGTCTCGAGGGGATCAGCTCCTTCTCTCTAACTTTTAGCTTCTATGTTTGTTGTCCTAGCACTAACTTATGTCCAATTTCTTGGTTCATCTTTACTTTTTTGTCCTCGAAATGTTGAAAACTCTTTTTCCTTATGGAATGACTCATCCTCATCAAAATTTGGCTACTCCAACTCATTCAAATAGCCTTGGGTTTGAGTGATAATGTTCATGGATGATGAACAAGTGAATTTGGAGTGAGGTGCATTGTGAAATCTGCACTAAGTAGACATCAACACCTCCTTCAATCTTGGTTCATCTTTGTTTTCCAAACAATCTTAGATTAGCTCCTTGAATGCCTTGGTTGCCATGGTTGTCAATTCTTCCTTGGGGTTTGCAAGGGCTAAAGGTTGATAGATTTCCCATAAGGGGATTTCTCCTTGCAAGACCCTTTCAATTCTGCTCAAGAAAGTCAGATACCCTAACTCATTGTGCTTGTGACTACAATGGCTTCTTTAGTCTCTTGTTCAAATCTGCATGCAACTGAGTGATGTCAATTTATGCGTGCTGCTCCATTTTGACTCAGCTTCTTTTTCCTTCAAAATTTTCTGATTTTATGTTTTAGCATTAAAAGAGATCTCTCTATCTCATATTTCTTCCTTGAAAGTGCTCTTTTTTCTTTCCAACTTTAACTTTGTAGACTCAACATGTTTGCCCTCTGGTGCAGGAGCACCTATTTGATTTCTTGCCTTCATAAGGCCATTTGTAAATAGTTTATCTATTTTGTGTATTGAGTCTTATAATAAGGTTTATAAAACCATTTTAGAGGTGTTTGAGTCTTATTAAGTAATATTTTAAGTCATTTTTCAAATAATGTTTAAAGTTAGTCCATATTGTAAAAATTGTAAAAGTTGCTCAAAAACATTGTCAAGCAACTTGTCAAAAAAAGTGTCATTAAGGTGTTTTATCAACAAAATAATCAAAAGGTAGTTGAAAATGGTTGGTTTTATTTTTAAATTTATAAATACACCCTCAAAAACTCGAATTGGGGGTTGGAGACATTATTTTTGAATTTAAATGAATGGCAACCTCAAGTTTGGTATGCATTTTCTGATTTTTACATTGTTACCAGATTGAAGTTGTGTTTTGTACAGATTTCTATGGGATAAAATAATGGATTATGATATATGGATGGAAATATCTCTATTTCTAGTTTCCAATTCTTTTTGTCTCATTGAATTTCATCAAGTTTTGTGGAAGATATGATTATTTTGGTGAGACTGCCTATTCTAACAATGTTGTGCAGAATTTGCAGTCTGAAAAGTGTGATGGTACGGAATGTAAAGTCTATAATTTGGATCTGAAATCAATTGAATTTTGTTTCCATGTGAATCTAATTTTATTTTCTTCAAGTCTCATCAAATTTCATTAAGATTTGAATGATTTATGACCATTTTTGTGAGGGCAGGTCTAAACCCTACCTAGGGTTTGCAGTTTTGGGAAAAATATAATAACTTTCATTTCAACCATTGGATCTTCAAAAGAATTGGAGGAAACGACTATAAATATGTTTTCTTCAATCTCACAAGAGGGATTGGCTTCATTATTTGTTTTGTAGAAGTTATTAATGATTGTTCGTGGAAATAAATTATGGGCTGCCATAGTCATGTTTCCAATGTGATATACAATGCCTAATACCATGTGTTATACAAATATTGTTTTGGATTATTGTTGAAGGTTTTTGATATGTGTTGTGAATCCTCATAACTCTGCATCAAATTAGTATCAGAGCCTAAAAAAGATATGGGATGGTGAAGTTTGTTGGTTTGGTGTTTGTGGTTGTGTGTTGTGCAGGTTGAGGAAGAAAACTTGATTGCCTAGGTGTGGCAAAGTGAAGTGGAAGCAAGGAGAGTCTTGCTTGTGAATATGGATTTGTTGAGAAGATTGGAAAGATATTTGCAGGATGAGGATTCAAGAAAGAAGGAAAGAGAGGAAAAAGAGTTGAGAAAGAAGGAAAGAAAGAAAAGGATAAGGCAAGAGAAGATGGACAAAGAGATTGTTGAGTTGAAGGGAGAATTGAAAAGACTTGAAGAAGAGTTCCAAGAATCCATGATGAAGATGGAACAAATGATGAAACAAGATACAAGTTGGCATTTGAAATTGAAAAGGAAGATGGTTTGGCCTCTAAATAATATTATGAAGAAGCAAAGAAAACAAAAAAAGGCAGCAAATGAGACAAAGGTAAAGTTTGAATCTACTATTCAAGTTGAGCAAGGTAAGTTACAAGTTGAGATGCATGATATTCCAATTGTGTTTGAAGATGAACATGTTGATGTTGAGATTAATGATATGGTTGTTGTTGGTACTCAATTAGTTGATGAAATTGTTCTTGATGAACAAGTTGAGAAGGTTGTTGATGTTACTAATAACCTTGGTATTGATACTCAAGTTGATGATGATAAAGTTATTGATAACATTGATGTTGATATTCATGATCAAGTTGTTGATAATAAAGTTTTTAATAAAGATGTTGCAGATTTGTTTGCTAATGAGGTATATGAAGGTTTGAAAGAGTATGATGCAGGTTATGGTTATGGTGAAAATGTTGTTTTATGGTACTCTAATGACGAGAATGAAGATATAGATGATGCTACTAAGGTTTATACATAAGAAATAGAGTTTTGGAGCCTAGAAGTTGAGAAGATGATGGAGAAGAGATGGTATAAGAGGAAGAGGAGGAAGGACCCAAGGAAACTTTCCAAGATGAAGGAAAAAGTGCAAAGGAATTGGAAGATCAGGAAGAAGACAATTCAAAGGGGCTTGAATTCTTTTGCCCTCGGAAGTTTGTTGCAGGAGCACCTATTTGATTTCTTGCCTCCATAAGGCCATTTGTAAATAGTTTATCTATTTTGTGTATTGAGTCTTATAATAAGGTTTATAAAACCATTTTAGAGGTGTTTGAGTCTTAGTAATTAATATTTTAAGTCATTTGTCAAATAATGTTTAAAGTTAGTCCATATTGTAAAAATTGAAAAAGTTGCTCAAAAACATTGTCAAACAACTTGTCAAAAAGTGTCATTAAGGTGTTTTGTCAACAAACTAATCAAAAGGTAGTTGAAAATGGTTGGTTTTATTTTTAAATTTATAAATACACCCTCAAAAACTCGAATTGGGGGTTGGAGACATTATTTTTGAATTTAAATGAATGGCAACCTCAAGTTTGGTATGCATTTTCTGATTTTTACATTGTTACCAGATTGAAGTTGTGTTTTGTATGGATTTTTATGGGATAAAATAATGGATTATAATATATTCATGGAAATATCTCTATTTCTAGTTTCCAATTCTTTTTTTCTCATCGAATTTCATCAAGTTTTGTGGAAGATATGATTATTTTGGTGAGACTGCCTATTCTAACAATGTTGTGCAGAATTTGCAGTCTAAAAAATATGATGGTACGGAATGTAAATTCTATAATTTGGATCTTAAATCAATTGGATTTTGTTTCCATGTGAATCTAATTTCATTTTCTTCAAGTCTCATCAAATTTCATTAAGATTTGAATGAGTTATGACCATTTTTGTGAGGGTAGGTCTGAACCCTACCTAGGGTTTGCAGTTTTGGGAAAAATATAATAACTTTCATTTCAATCATTGGATCTTCATAAGAATTGGAGGAAACGACTATAACTATGTTTTCTTCAATCTCACTAGAGGGATTGGATTCATTATTTTTTTTGTAGAAGTTATTAATGATTGTTCGTGGAAATAAATTGTGGGCTGCCATAGTCATGTTTCCAATGTGATATACAATGCCTAATAGCATGTGTTATACAAATATTGTTTTGGATTATTGTTGAAGGTTTTTGATATGTGTTGTGAATCCTCATAGCTCTGCATCACCCTCCTTCTAGCACCAATTTTTTTGATGTATTTTTTATGCACTTCTCAACACAAGCAATGCGTAGGTGTACTGCCTCTCTTAAAAGGATACTTCCAACAACAAGTTGCTAAAAATCACCCCAAGGTCTCTCAGGTTTTAGGTCTTAACAGTGCTTGGAATATCTCAATTGTTTCCTGTGACTTGCTAGAATCACAAGGCAAAGTTATGGATGAGTCACAAAGTGGGGAAGTTAGATATGTAAATGGAGTTCTTAAGATGGGAGAGTTGTTGTGTGTTTGTTGTAGGTTCAAAAAGTAGCCTTGAACTCCATTTCATCATTAGATTTGGCTTTAAAATGTGCAATGAACCTTGCCTAAGGTTACTATTTAAAAAAAAAAGGAAAAAAGGACAAGGAAGAGAGTAAGTTCCTATACCTGAAACTACGAATGAATAGTGATCATGGAGGCTGCTACAGTAGACAAACTCCCTAAATTGGTTTTTGTTTGGCCTAGAGGATCCTACACTTACATAAAACTAGTGCAATCTTCTAAGGACTGCAAATTTTTAGATTACACATACACATCATGTACATGCAATCGAACTAAGTTGCAACAATAAAGGAAGGAAGCTCAAACTAGCTTTGCAAAGTAATTAATCATCAATGAACCACAAAAGGCATGAGCTATAAATTCATCAAATACTGAAACAAAAATCACCATAACCACTTCCATTCAAGAAACTAACACTTCAACTAAGATGGAAGTAGAAGCATGCATGCAAGATGTGCAAAATCAAATGGAACATCCATAAAATCATGCAATGTTGTCTTCTATTGCTGCAAATGCTTTTTACACAAGCTCTCCAACCCTTTACAAATGAGGGGCAAGGCCCTATTAATAGTTTTCCAAAGCCCAAATGAATGGCTAGGATTGAATTACATTGTGTGGCCTAGATTTGATTGCACTAGGGCTTCACCTACCCCACAATATTCGTCAATTTAAAATACAACTATTGCCTTTTCCCTATTTTGTCATCTAGTGCTCAAGTGTTGTAGCAGTTTTGTCCTTTTGTTGATTGCCCTTTTCACTGTAGCTGAAAATGTTTGAAGGTTGCTCTTTGCTTGATGTGTTTGCAGCATTGTCCATTGGATCATATGAAACTCATTTACAGTTTTGCATCATTTTTAAATGGATCAGATGATCTGATGAGACAACTCCTAACGGATCATGATCATTTTTTTGGAGGGAGGAAACAACCGCTCTCTCTCACCACCTTCAAGGACACCCTTTGTAAATTTTTCACTGACTCCCTTGACATAGGCCTAATTCTAATGCTAGCTCTATTGATGGGTGCTATGAGGAAAGGTGGATATAAAATGAATGGTGATAGAAGCTATGCAATTTTCTTTGTTCATATTTCTTAATGTGTCTCCTTGACGGACCCACGGTAGGCTTCTTGAATCCTGCATACATGAAGTGTCGTAAGTGCTTTCATACGTAAATCAAAGAAAATGTTATTCAAATCTTGCAAACTCCTTGTTAGATCCATTCATGCATCATCAAAATATCACAATATTCATATTTGGAACTCATTTGGACCATAAACATTAATGTGTGCTCTGAGGTGTGGGCGATATATGGTAGAAGGACAATGAACAGTGGGTGATAGGTGACAGTGGACGGCAATAAGAATGCGGTCGGTAGACAAGAGGAAAAATAGCCACAAAGGGATGGTGACCCAAAATGAATGTTCCAAATGGCCATAGAGGGGCAGAGTTCTAGGAGTTGGAACGCTAGGGGTAGATAGAAGGTCAAAACAACAGAGGAGGGACAAAGTTTTGGAAATGGCCACAGAGGGGTGGAGTTTCAAAAATAGCCACGAAGGGGCTATGTTCTAGGAGCTAGAACATTGAGGGCGGATGAAAGGTTAAAATGAAAAAGGAGGGACAAAGTTCTAGAAATGGCCATAGAGGGGTCGGGTTCCCGGAAGCCAGAACACCAAGGGTGGATGGAAGGTCAAAATGGAAAAGGAGGGACGTAGTTCCAAAAACAGCCACAAAGGGGTCGGGTTCCAAAAGCTGGAATGTTGAGGGCTGATGAAAGGTCAAAATGGAAAAGGAGGTATGAAGTTCTAGAAATGGCCCTGGAGGGGCTGAGTTTTGGAATCCAAAATGCTTGGGGTGGATGGAAGGTCAAAATAGCAAAGGAGGGACAAAGTTCTAGAAATGACCACAAAGGGGTTGGGTTTCAGAAGCCAAAATGCTGGGGGTAGACAAAAGGTCAAAACTGAAAAGGAGGGACAAAGTTTTGGAAATGGACAAAGGAGGGGCTAGGTTCCAGAGGGTGGAATGTTGGGGGCAAACAGAAGGTCAAAATGGCAAAGGAGGGACGGAGCTCTGGAAATAGCCATGGAGGGGTTGGGCTCTGGAAGCTAGAACGTCGAGGGTGGATGGAAGGTCAAAATGTAAAAGGAGGGACAGAGTTCTAGAAATGGCCATGGAGGGGCTGGGTTTCGAAAGTTGGAATGTTGGAGGCGGATGAAAGGTCAAAACGACAAAGGAGGGATGAAGTTCTGGAAACGGCCACGGAGGTGTCGAGTTCTAGAATGAAATTTCTACAAGTTCCCAAAACTTAGTGAAACCTTGGAAGTTTACTTAGGCACCACAAAAACATCCCAAATCCATAGGAAACTTGTCCCCAAAGTCAAAAATGAAGTAAAAAATGAATTGAGTGATCAGAGACCAAGTTAGCAGGTACAAGGAAAAAAGCAAAAAAAAGGAAGGGCGACTTTGCTTCACCCAATATTTGAATGCCCCACGTAAAATAAAGGGCATGGAGCAGTTTTTATGGGCCAATTGCCACTAATGGAAGGCATTGATTTCTTTGTATGGAAAACCCAGGTTAGGTGAGATTTGGAATCTCATGCTAATTTAGATGCTTGGTCAAGGTTCAAACAAAGAAACTATGTGCAGAGCCCGCCATGTGGGCAGAATTTTGATGTCACTTGCTACTCAATAGCGAAACATGATCGGAGACCCGTGTGAGGTGATCCACAGCTGTGGGTCCATGAGACATAAAGGATACCAGGGCAATAGGCAGTGGGAAACCCATAGGGGCACTTTAGCAAAAGAAAAAGACTTGGAAAAAATTAGGTAGGTGAATTTGATCATTTGAAAGCACGTGACCAATTTAGGCTCTAGGACAGGGGCACACAAAACAAGATAGGAGTAAAGCATCCCAACAAGGTGAAGGAAAGAGAGGGTCCCATTCTGAACGAGGTGTGTGTGCAAAACATGCACAACACCAGTCTCTCAACTTAGTTACTCCTGGCCATACATCTTCATTGGGAGTTCTAAGATACCTATTGCACACAACACCTCTCATGAATAGAATAACTCAAAATTCGAGATACTCTTATAATGTCTACATCATAGGTACTCATGATAAGGTCAACTTCAAATAAATAACTTGAAAATCCCTTAATAAGCTTCACACACACTTTTATAATGGATTAAAATCATAATTGAGATTTGTCAAGATCATCAAAATAAGGATGTTGCATTTCTTTTTTGGCTAACATTCTCTTGGATGGATCATAAATCAACATTTTCTGCAAGGGGACATCAATAAATTTTAAGTAGGTTACTTGAAAATAGGAAAAGTAAAAGAAGATGATATAAAAATTAGGTGATAGCATTGACATCATACAAATTAATGTGCATACAAGTATAAATTAATAAGAACCAATGTGCATAATTACAAGTTAATCCAATGAACTATTCGGGTCTACTCTACTCTTTATTGTGTCAAGTATTGCCTCATGGTCAAACTCACAGACCTTCCACAAGGTCTTGTTCAAAGGTCTACCCCCATATTTGGTCAAACAAACATTGGATTCCAAGAAAAATTTTGAGTAATGAATAATTTTCCAATGCGTGTCAAATTCCTCAAACAACCAATGTTTAACACTCTTATGTGGGTACCTTCTAAGCCACGTTCCAATAACTAGAACTGAGCCTATAGGGTATTCGATGTTTTCTCCATCTATAACTAGGGCCTCCAATTTCCTTTTGGCCTCAACATGACACAAGTAATAGTTTGTTTCCTCTTTGTTTTCTTCATTTTAATAACTTCATAAACATGCCCTGCATTGATATGTGCAGCAAATCTTTTGAAATTAGTCAACATTACAAATACACTACAAAGTAAGATAACAATAGGAATTTCAAAAACTAAGCAAGTAGATATATTACCTGGTTGAACTAGATTTGATATCTGGTCAAAGTTGACTTATGAATCCATCTATGTTAGTTCCAATGCCATCGAAGAGTGATATGTGCAAAGTGAGCTAAGATAACTTAATGACCATTTCTCAACCCATGCCTTTGACTCAAAATCATCCCAGGCTTGCATTATACATGAAGAACAAAAGCATGCCATCTTTCGTGTATTGATACTCCATGAACCTGCATCTGAGCTAAGGAAAGAGTGTAGCTCACTCGATCATGTTAGTGTACAACAATCATCATATGGTGCAATGTTAGTATCACCCATCAACCAAAAAAATCTATGAATTAAAGATGTACCTTCATTACCTAGACCCATCAAAGCATTACACCACTTGATGATTGATTTTGCATCTATCAAATTTGCATTATCTTTATACTTTAACTCTTCATGTTAATGCTCTTTTAACACATGATCTTGCAGCATAATGATCCCCCTTTACATGCCTAGCCTCACAAAAGTTCCACATATGTTGAACACCTATAATGACATGCATCCTGCTCAACCAATAGAACATGTGCGAGTTCTTGAACTATGTTGCACAATCATTCGACCATATTAAATGATGACCATATGCTATGCCTCTCTAATACAAATCACTATAGAACATTTGGAAGCAACCTTTCACAAAATTTAGAGAATGTGTGCAATCATCACTAATATAAAAGTGACACTCCCTCAATACCTTCCTTTGGTCCTTTGTACTATTAGCTGCATGAATGAATTCTATGTGAAAAAATATTGAAACTTATGTGGAGTTGTAATATTGTGACTGCACCTTAAGTTGTGGCTATAGAGTGTATTTCTCTACAAATTTGACCACTAAAACTATGTTGCCAACTAGAAAGGTGTCCTTTCATAGCTTGAATTATGTGTCCAACCATCGGGCTCTATGGGTACACTATATTGTCATGAAACATGGACATAAACTAATACACTAGAATCTTTTGGATAACCAAATCACACCTTTTTTTTTATTACCATCTTTTGTAGTGTATGCCATTGTTTTATACTTCTTGAACTCTACTAGTTTGTGTCCCACCTCATCTGTGTTTTCCATATGTTGACATACCGACATACACTACAAGCCACCACAATGCTGACATGAACCATCCAAACATGTTGTCCTATAGAATATTTGGCCATCCTCTATTTCACATAAAAAAATTTATAAGTACTCTCTTGAAGATTTTGGTGGGGCTTCTATTCCACAATCCTGCAAAACATTGTTAGTATGCAAATCTAAACATATAGAATGATAAGCATCATAATGGTTAGAGAATTTAATATGTAGTGTACAACAACAAGTAGTGCATGTGTGATTTATCTTGACATAAAAAGGTTTAATCATTTTAAAATATCTTTGAAAAATACTAATTTGAGGATAAGCTTGTTGAAATTTACAAAAAAATTGGGTTTGAGTCATATCCAAAAAATGCTTTGGATGTGGCTCACAATTTTGACAACTAATTCTCCTTCTTTCAAAATCCCTTTGATTCGGAGATGGCCTTGTTTTATTCTTCCAATACTCTTCAATTAGTGTTCTTAATACTTCAACAAATTTTTTATCTTTTCATGGAAATCTCCCCAAGAATGCCCATAATTCATTTGAATCAGTTCCCTCAATTCTTTGCTACCTTTGAATAGCTCTTGATAAAAAAATTCTATTAATTCTCAAATTTTCACTCATCTTTCTAATGAGATGAGCTCTCTTTGTTTGAATACTTACCAAAGTCGATGTAATGACAGATCGGGTGACATTACTATCCTTTAAGCATTAGGTCTTACCCACACTCTCATTAGCATCCATTAGATTCTTCACAATAGTGTCTTCACTTGAAGCATTTGATGTTCTCAATCCAATATTCTTCATGATGTTTCTATACTTTATACCTTGCATCATTTCAACAAATAGTTGAAATCTTGTAGTCTCATTTATCCTTTCAAAGAACAATTTCCAAATCTTATAAGCATATCTTCTACAAGTGTGTGGTGGAATATTACCTTCCATGTGCTACAAAATATCCACATCAATATTAATCAAATGCTTTGGCTTTCTACACAAAATTCTAGGTGGTTTTCTCCTAGGTACTTACATCTCAACATTAGGAATTTCATCAATATTTAAGTGAGGTGGGCTAGATTGTGTACCATCAATCGAGGGTGGAATAGACGAGATACCTTGAGGTTCACATGGGGATGATGGGATACCTTCTTTGTCAAATCTAAGTGATTATGTACTCTCAACTTGAGATGTGGTGGATGGTTTCCAACCATATTCACTTGTAGTAGATATTGTCCCTCCATATTCACTTGTAGTAGATGGTGTCCCTCCATATTCACTTGTGCTTAATGGTGTCCCTTCGTATTCACTTGTG
>VDFB02353493.1:37114201-37491084 GCA_007258455.2 Sequoia sempervirens
ATCCCTCAACCCTCAACCCTCAACCCTCAACCCCTATACCATCTACTCTATACATTGTACCCTCAAACTAATCCCCCAACCCTATACACTCAATCCTTTACCCTTAATCCTTTACGCTCAACCTTAAAACCTCAAACCTCTACCATATACATTAAACACTCAACCCTCAATTCTCAACCCTCAACCATTAATCCCTCAATCCTCGACCCTCAAACCCTAAACCCTAAACCCTAATACCCTCTACCATATGCATTGGACCCTCAAACCTATACCCTCAACCCAATACCCTAAACCATCAACCCTATAGGTCCTCAACCTTCGAGCCTATACATTGGATCCTCCACCCTCATATATCTTTGTCCCTCCCTCCTCTTCTCTCCTCTCTATCTCACTCATCCCTCCATCTCTCCCTCCATACATCCCTCCCTCTCTACCCTAATCCCTCAACCGTAAAGCCTCAACCCTTAAACCCTTAAACACTCAACCCTTAAAATATCTACCCTCTACCCTCAACCCAATACCCTATACTATCAACCCTAATCCCTCAACCATTAAACCAAAGTAAAATATAACCTAATCCATCAACCCTCTTGACCCTTAATTCCTCAACCCTCAACCCTCAACCCTTAAACCCTAATACCTCAAACCCTATACCATCTACCATATACATTAGACCCTCAACCATAATTCCCCAACCCTATACACTCAATCCCCTACCCTCAACCTTAAACCCTTGTCCCTCAACCCTTAAACCCTCTATCCTCTACCCTCTATCCTATACATTAAACCCTCAACCCTCAATTCTCAACCCTCAACCATTAATCCATCAATCCTCAACCCTCAAACCCTAAACCCTCAACCCCAATACCCTCTACCCTATACATTGGACCCTCAACCCTAATCTGAACCATATGTTCCCTCAACCCTAATCCCTCAAATATATACCCTCAACCCAATATCCTAAACCATAAACCCTATAGGTCCTCAACCGTATACCCTCAATTTCCAACCCTCTACCCTATACATTGGATCCTCGACCCTCATATATCTTTATCCCTCCATCCTATTCTCTTCTCTCTATCTCACTTATTCATCCATATCTCCCTCCATCCATCCATCCCTCCCTCTCTACCCTAATCCATAAACATATACCCTCAACCCTTAAACCCTTAAACACTCAACGCTAAACTCTAAACCCTAAACCCTCAACCCCTAAACCCTCTACCTAAACCCTCTACTCTCAACCCTAATCCCTCAAGCCTTAAAACCTTAAACCCAAGTAAACTCTCTACTCTAATCCCTCAACCCTCAACCCTTAAACCCTAACCCCTGAACCCCTATACCCTCTACCCTATACATTAGACCCTCAACCCTAATCACCCAACCCTATGCCCTCAATCCTCTACCCTCAACCTCAAAACCTCAACCCTCAACCCTTAAACCTTCTACCCTATACACTAAACCCTCAACCCTAAATTCTCAACCCTCAACCCTTAATCCCTCAATCCTCAACCCTCAAACACTAAACCCTCAACCCTGATACCCTCTACCCTATACATTGGAACCTCAACCCTAATCCTTCAACCATATGTCCCCTCAACCCTAATCCCTCAACCCTATAGGTCATCAACCCTATACCCTCAATTCACAACCCTCTACCCTATACATTGGATCCTCAACCCTCATATATCTCTGCCCCTCCCTCCTCTTCTCTCTTCTCTATCCATCCATCCCTCTCTCTCTACCCTAACCCCTCAACCCTTAAAACCTTAAACACTCAACCCTCAACCCTCAACCCCATCCCTAACCCTAAAACCCGAAAACCCATTAAACTTCTACCAATTTAAACCCCACACTTTAATCCTCAATACTTAAACCTCACCTCTCTACCACTCTACCTCAACCTTTAAACCTTACACTCAACCTCGCATTCTCCGAGAACCTTAACCTTTACTTATTAATCTCTAACTCGAAGTTTATAATTTATTTCCATCTTTACTTGACCTCAACTGACCCTTGAACTTATACTTCAACCACCTAAACTCACTTCTAAACCTAAACCTCCTCAACCTCAAACCTACCCCTTTAACTTAACCTTTAACATTCTAAACCAATAACCTCGAACACCATAACTAACCCTAAACCTCAACTCCCCGACTTCTTATCTCACCTCTCCCCACTCCTCTTTATCTGTTCCCTGATGGTTTCATTTTACATACCTTCACTCTAATCAATCCCTACTTCACCTCTTTTTCCCTTCGACGAGATTCTATTCTCCTCTATCATTACCTTGATTGATTTGACGGATTGATCTGATCTCGATTTGATTGATTGACTTTGAAGATGGATTTTGACGATTTTGAAGCCTGATTTCGAGGATTCTTTGATGATTGACGGATTTTTGATCTTTTGAAATGATCTTGATGATCTTGATGGCTCTCTCCCTATATCCCTCCCACCCTACCTAGCTAAGTCCCTCTCACTCCAACCAATTCTCTCCCACTCGCTCTCTCTTAGACTCTCCCTTCCACCCCCTCTCCCTCTCTCAAGAATCTCACACACTACCTCTCTCTCTCTCTTAGGTCTCTCCCTCCCACCCTACCTAGAAAAATCTCTATCTTAAAATTATCCATCCCTCTAAATACATACACAAATACATACATACTTGCGTACATACAAGCATAATGCATATGTACATACAATCCTACATACATACAAGCATAAATGTACATATGTAGAAACAATCTTACATACATATATACATGCATTGAAACATACATACATACATACATACATACATGACATACAAGCATACATGTACATACAAACATACAAATATATAAAAATATATTCAATAGAGTAGCATTTAACATAAATCAATACATAATGTGAGCTTGTTATACCATGCTTGTGTTATGTCTTGCTAGACATGTCCCACACAAATGCAAAAAACCATGTCAAAACTAATATATAATGTGAGCACATTATAACGCGTATGTGCTATATCTTGCTTTGGGATTCTCCAAGCCTTAGCCTTGGTATTTTCCTTGGAATACCAACCCAAAGGCTTGGAGGGCCTTCCCAATGACTAGAGATGTGTTTTTGCAAATTCTAAAACATTTCACATAATCAGGATCGTGCTCACCATCAAAATTGCACATGTTTCAATTTCAAACAAATCAAACACCTGGGTAATGTTAGGTTCTCTCTTAGCTATCCAACAATGTATTTTTTTTCGCTTTTTGACAATGTTAAGCCTTTTATCTATAGTTTTTTTTTTGTGTCTTTTTTTTGACAAAAAGTAGTGTTTGGTGTTTTTTTGTTATTAATTAACCATTCATCAAAATTTCAAATAAATTACATTTTTAGAAACTAGAATCCATTCTACATTTTTTTTTTAAATTCAATTAGTTTCCAAAGTTTGTAGGGGTCGCACAACCAAAATTCTATTTTTCAGGAAGTCTCCACTTATAAAATTAGTAAAAAATTAAGTATTCATTAAAAAATTATCAGAAAAATCATGCATTGACTACATACTATTAGCTAATTTCTCACTGGAGTGATTTTGAAAATAATAAAAAAAAAAATCATGCTAGAGACGTACAAAAGTTGCTATGTTATGTTTTTCTGACAAAAAAAAACCAATTTATGTATGTCCCTCTTTTGAACCCCTTAATCTCAACCATTTTCAAAATAAATTAGTACTTTAGAAAGTAGATTCAAATAAATTTGATCCTTTTTTTGGTTGCATCTCAAAATTTTGAGTGTAACTATCCTCAATTTCACATCCAAGGTCAATATTTCATGATTTAAAAAAAAAAGTGGCCACTTAAACCCCCTTTTTGGCCCCCAATCTTTTTGAACTTACCCTAATTCTATAACTCACCACTCAAATATATATTCCTTGATGAACTGAAGTCATGTACTCATCACCTTCAAGGAGAAATTGTTGCTTGATTTGAAGTCCTACAAGTGTTAGTGCTCACAAAGCAAATAAACATAAAACATGAATAAACTTGCATAAAGACATGATGAATGATTAACATGATGCTTGACTAAAATAAATGCCACAATATTGCTTATATTTTTTCTCTTAATTTCTATTGATTGCTTTTAAGATGCTCAATTTGACCAATAGATTTTCTAACATTTTAAATGATGAAAATGACTTGTATTTATATGTAGTTCTTTTAATTTCCCAAATATCAAATATTGATAGCCAACAAAAGAAATTAGAAATTCAAATAATAAAATACCAACATCGACATATCCATAATGGAGCCAAAATGGGATGGTAAAGGGTATGGAGCACACCCTAGACCAGAACCATCCTTTTTAGGGCCTCAAGTGTCAATGGAAAATATTAAATGCTTATTTTCATTAACATTGCTTGATTTTTCAAATAGGTTTATAAAACGGGAAATTAAATACATAATTAGGTCCAAGCATATAGGAGTAGCTAAACCTACTATGAAATTGTCAAGGGTGAAAATTTTGTATGCTACATTTATCCTCCACTTTAGTAAGAGTATGAACTTATAATGCTCATACTCACACTAAAGTATGAAGAAGCCAAGAAGGATTCAACTATCCAAATATTGAAGAAATACGATGACATTGAATCTAGGGGATGTACTAGCCCCCAAATTAAAGATCCTATGGAAAGAGAATATAAGGGAAAAGGAGCACACATATATGAGATGTAATGAAACATAGTAAACATGAAGCATACACAATGAAGACATACAACATAAAAATGAAATAAAAAATAATGTAAATACAATGAAAAAATAGATAAGACACATAACAATCACAAGACATAAACACAAGGTTAGTACTAAAAATATTCAAGTTGGTAAGGCAAAGAGACCTCACTCTTAAATTTTTTTTAGATACCAAATGCCATATCTTAAATATGATGTTAGACAAGATAATGCTTTAATAAAGACTAGAAAGTTGTATTATTCCAAGTAACTTATGAGCTACATAGATTTATTGGGTAGAAAATTTTGTTATTCTAGTTTTCCATGCAATATGATTGGTTTCATAAGGCTAGCAAGTTGTGTTATGCTAGGTATCTCATGAAACACATGGCTCCACTAGCAAGCAAGTTGTGTTATGATAGGTGTGTTATGATAGGTGGCCATGTTAAAGCAAGATTAAGTTCATGAATTAGCAAGTTGTGTTATACCAAATCCATGTAATAATTTTCAAAACACACATTAGGGAGGACACAAGATTTTAATGTTGTGGACAAAGATTTTGGCTCCACAAGACTTTCTAACACTTCTAGGGTTTTTCACCTAAAAGGAGAGAGGTAGGAAAAAATGTGCAATGTCTCCACTCAAAACTAATGAAATATGGATGAAATATTCCTAAATTTAATGTCATAAATGCAAATAATTTATAAAATATGTTGGTTATTAATGCAAAACTAATGAAGTGTAAGATGTTTGAAAACACAATGTGATATGCAAAATGACCTAAGAATGCAAACAAACTATAACAAAAATGAATGAGACTAGAGAGGTGCACTTGGAAACTAGAATGTGATGTAAAGAGGCTTTGGAACCTTGCATAATTTTCTATTGAGGCCATCTGGGACACTTACGCCAAACTAGGTGACTTAGTCCTATTTCAGGGAGATTATGTTGGAACAGGTTTCAACCAAAAGGGTATCCAAAAATATAGAAAACACTTTTTAGGCATGGTAGTGGGAATAATTCACCACTAATAAAAACTTAGTCCACCTTTAGATTTTGGGAATTTTGAAGATGCAACCTATAGCTCTCGATCTGTACTTCGGTTCCTGACAAGTGTTTGGATATGAATCTGTAGAATTCAGTTTGTAGGTGATCTCCAAGCTTCTTTTAGGGATTTTTTGACTTTGAATAAATTTGATGAAATTATGACACCTTTTAACACCTTTCTCTTTGACAAATTTGTATAAAATATTTGCAAACACACATGCAAAGAGAGGAAAAAGGGTTAAGGGTTAGTGAATAGGAGTTTTCCTTGAACAAACCCTGATTTGGTAATCAAATCCTTGAAAATGAAATTAAATGGAAAGAGAATGATGAATGAACAACATGAAATGCTACAACTCACCAAACCCTTGATGTGGAAATTTTAAGATATGCAAGTAGATGCTCCAATGAATGTATGCTTGGTAATGCCTAGAATGCTTGAGAATGATAAAGTGAATGAATTAGAGAGTGAATGAATGTATGAATGTATAGGGGTGAAAATGAGAGGAAAACCCTTTATTTATACTTGATTTTACAAAATTTAATAAAAATAACACATCACAAGCCGACCTCAAGGTCACGAGAATAATATCTTGCTAGAATTTTAAAATAATTTTGTTTTTTGTGCCCAGTGGGACTAAGTCACCCTAGGTGGCGACTTGGTCCCACCAGGGAAATTTTAATGGGTGTCAAGAATTAAAGTGTATTTAATGATGTTTAACAAGATTATTCTCTGAAACACACTTAAGTAGGGCCTATAACTACATTAAGGGACCATTTAAACATAAGAAAGGGTCAAATTATTGATGAAAAGCCTAGAAAAGCATCAAAGTTTGTTACAAATATTTACAACACTTTGAAATAAGGCTTGGTAAGTGATAAAAAGAGGTTATTTAGGTGAATTATATTAAGAAGGTCCTAGAAAAGTGTGAAAGTGAGTTACAACACTTCACAACACTTTTACAAGACATCATAAAGTTCTTAATGATTCACAAGGGCCCAAGACCTAATGTGAAGGTGTTGACCACATTACAACATTAAATATAGGAAAAACTAGGATAACATCCATAAGAAAGACTCAAATGAGCATAAAAATTTCCAAAGATACATTTTTTTAGTGACACATTTAGCCCCCACTTTAGTGAGAGGATGAACTTGCTTCAAATTCACACTAGAGTAACCCAACATGCATATCAAGAGGGATCCAAATGCACTCATGCTAGCAAGATGATACAACAATAATCAAGAGAGGTGATCAAGCCCCCAAGATCAAGATCCCATGGAAAACCAAACATTAGCACAAAGGAACACATATGAAAATGATGAAAAGAATGAAAGGGAGAGAAGGAGAAGGAAAAGAGAGAGTCAGATCAAGCTTTGATCATTTTTCCATCCCAATGTGTATCATATCTAGGATGTTTGTCCAAAAAAATGCATATACTCACTCTAAGGCTACATAACTCATGGTTTTCCACCAGGTGAGAAGGCCTAAAAGGTGATAAACATACACTCATACACATGCAAGTGGCTATGGGGAAAGTCATGCCTCAAAATGGGCTTCCTACTCAACCATACCAAAGTTACACCTCCTGATAACTTTAATAAGGCACCTGACTTTTCAAGCTTCATGAGACAAGCAAAAATTTGTATGCTTGGAGCTCATGAACAAAAATGATGGCACCACAAGCATGGAAGTTTTGTTATGCAAGGTGGCCTTATAACAAATGAAAAATTTGACATGCAAAGAATGTTCAAAGGAGTCTTGCTTAATTCATGTGAGTTCTTTAACTTAGGGAACATTGTGTCTAATGTCTCCAAGAGAGGACCAATCAAAGAATAGAAAATTTTCAACTTAGGGGATTCAATGCAACACATCAAGCCACTAAGAGGAATGTAATATGATAAGATAGATCATGCTCATTAAGAATGTCACACACAATGCCATCCACAAAGTGAAAAATGCATTGTATGAAGTAAGAAGGTTGCACTAAGAACCAAGAAAAGGGAAAAATGAAAAAGAATAATGCCAATGTATGCCCCCACTTTAAAGGAATTGCTACACATCATACTATGAGCAATTAATTTAAAGTAGCAAATAAAAAATTTAAACAAGAAAGAAAGAAATGAGAGCCAATCTAGAAATCCCTATTCCAAATCATATGTTTTTGAGTAAGGCTACATCATGTGAAGAAAAGGAAAAAGGAAAGAAAGGGGTTTCCCTAAAAATGAGAACACCAAGCACATAAGGGATATATGGATTTTGGGTTAGTATGTTCTTTGCTACAATGTTTGTTTAGAGAGCTTGATATTGTCACCATTCCCCAAATACATAGAATTGGAAGAATGATACAAAGATAGTGAAAAAAAAGGAAAAAGAAAGATCCTTTTGGGTCAACATGGAAGAGACATAGGGTTTCTTGATGCTTTGTGTCATCGCCAAAAGGAGAACACAAGCCAAAATGAAAAAAAAAAAGGTGAGAGAAAAAGTAAAATATTTTGGGTCAACATGAGAGAGACATGGAATATCTCAATGCCTTGTGTCATCCCTAAAAGGAAAACACAAGAAAAAGAGAGGAACCTTTTGGGTCAACATGAAAGAGACATGAATGTCTCAATACCTTGCATCATCCCCAAAAGGAAAACACAAGAAAAATATAAAAGAAAAAGGAAACAATGATGTACAACATAGAGAATAATGAAGGTACAAATAGAGGAATGTCACAAAGAGAAGGAGAACATTAAATAGAACATCATGATGGAACACGTTACACACATGAAAACACGTAAAAGAAAAAGAAAAAGAAAGTGCAAAAGACTAGTAAGGAAAATTAGATTCAATCATTGAGCAAGTCATCTACCTCCTAGTCATGTTCATGATATGTCGAGGGTGTTCAACTAGCAAAAGGGACAAGGGAAAGTGTTGAACTAGGGGAAGCACCAGGTTCTACACTCTTTAGAGGAGATTTGTCGTGTAATCTCATGGAAGAGGAGAACAATGTGTTCAAATCATTATGCACCTCTTCATCAATTTTAGCAATCTCATCATCGTCATCCAGATTAATCACAACAAGAGGATGAATACTAATGTCCAATGAAGGGTGTACCTCTTGTTGTCATTGTTTTATTGGATCATTTTGTTGTGGTTGGGGAGGAAGTGCATCATACATTGCTTATATCAAGTGTGTATTTTTAGTTTCTTTAGTTTCTTCTTCATGTAATTTGTGATCAAGGGAACGATGTCTATGCCTATGCTCCCTAGCTCCTTTGTTTCATTTGGTTTTGTTGTCAAGTTGTGTTTGTGAAGGAGCGGGTTGATCAACCATAGGTTGCTTGTCTTCTCTAAGGGTAGGAATGGAAGGAACTATGCAAGATTTTTCATCCACTTTCTCCTTTTCTTTGTAGACTTGTTTTATTTAAGGAGGCATGATGGAGTTGTTTTCATTATCTTGTGGTCTCTTGGAGGATTTCAGGGAATTTTTTGGTGTTGGTTGATCTTGGTTGCTTGTTTAGAAGATCTAGGTTGACATGATGGAGGGAACTTAGGTCCTTCATTTGTTTTAGGATGTAAGTAACCAATCATATCAGGAGGTGATACTGGAGGAAGGTCTTGTTGTTTCATGGACAGATAAAAGGATGAATTAGCTTCAAGGTTGTCAAGGCATTCATTTAGGAACTTATTCATGCTATCATCATCTTCTCCAATGATTTCAAAATCACAAGGAGGACATCCACGAGGAGTTGAAGGAGCATGAGGAAGTTCAATGTCATTAGGATCAGTTCCAAAGGCACAACTTGACACATCCACTAAGGACTTTAATGACATCCAAATCTTATTGAAATAAATAACCATGACGCAAATGGAGAAAAGGAAACTAAGTGCAAGAAATGGAATAAAAAAAAAATCTAGAAACAAATAACAAAAATGCAATAATAGAAAACATAAATGTAGAAAATGATCTAGAAATGAAAATGTGCAAGTGGACTAAGTCACCCAAGGTGGTGCATTAGTCCCATTAGTGATTTTTTTGAAAATTTTCTAAATTTTTAAAAGGAATTTCATGCTTTTTAGGTTTGTAGATGTAGATACAGTATGAAAATGTAGAACTTTGTTGATTACAATGAAATGCAATGCAAAAACACAAGCTATATGAGCTTTTCACTAATGCAATTTTGAAAACCCTAGGATGCAATTTAAACAATGCTTACTACAATGCAATGCCAATTTAAGCTATTCCTAGGATTTAAATATAATTGAAATTAGAAGTAAAATGTTCTAAAGTTGGGTTCACCAAAATGTGGACAAAGATTTTGGCTCCACAAGACTCTCTAAAACTTCTAGGGTTTTTTACCTAAAAGGAGAGAGGTAGGCCAAAATGTGCAATGTCCACACTCAAAACTAATGAAATATGCCTAAATTTAATGTCCTAAATACAAAGAATTGACAAGAATATGTTGATTATTAATGAAAAACTAATGAAGTGCAATATCTTTGAAAACACAATGTGATATGCAAAATGACCTAAGAATGCAAACAAACTAGAACAGAAATGAATGAGACTGGAGAGGTGCACCTAGAAACTGGAATGTGATGCAGAGAGGCTCTAGAATCCTATATAATTTTTTGTTGAATCCAACTAGGACACTTACGCCAAGCTAGGTGACTTAGTCCTAATTCCAGGAGATTCTACCAAAACAAGTTTCAGTCAAAAGGGTATCTATAAATATAGAAAACACTTTTTAGGCCTAGTAGTGGGACTAATTCACCATTGATGGTGACTTAGTCCACCTTTAGCTTTCAATAATTTTGAAAATGCAACCTATATCTTTTGGTCTGCATTGGGTATGTGTAGGATGATCATGGAAAAAACAGGCCCTTAAGTGGTAAAAAATTAGAAAAATTAGACTTAGGCAACTTGACGTAAAAATATGTAAGAATAGATTTTGTAGGAAATTGAATTTAGTTTCTAAACTACTAGGTTTGTTTAAAAAAAAGAATCTATTTAGTGAAAATTTGAAATTTCAATGCAATACTAGTACTTAAATTTTAGGGAAAAAATAAGAATAGGTGTTTGTCTACCACCCTAACCACAATAAAATGATAATTTTTTAATAAAATTTTATATATAAGTAGAGTGCTCATGTCCCAATGTGATGCATATTTTTTTGTAATTTTTTTCTAAGAAAATGATTAATTATGAATTTTTTATTACAAATTTTAAAAAATATAAAAACTCGTATGTCTGACCACCTTAACTTGGTTAAAACTTCATGAAATTCAATTTTTCTTTTTCTAATCCTATAGTATGCGAATCATATTTTGGATTCAAAAAATGTGATACCATTTGAAAGCTATAGATATTTTTCAATCAACCTATCAATCAGGACTTTAGTCATAATTTGAATAGAAAATGAATAATAATTACTTATTAAATTCAAATTAAAGCATAATTTATATTGATGGAAAGTTGAGAATATCCTTTAAAACCCTTTTCGTTTCATCAATTTTAGGTAAAAAAAAAAGTCATCAGCCGCATACCCATCATATTGCCACTTTCTGGCTCATCATGATCCTACACATACCCTACTTTGGTTCTTGACAGGTGTCCAAATCTGAATTTGCAGAATTTGGTTTGTAGGTGATCTCCAAGCTTCTTTTAGGGCTTTGTTGACTTTGAATAAATTTGATGAAATGATGACACCTTTTAACACCTTTCTCTTTGAAAAATCTACATACAAGATCTACAAAACACACATACAAAGAGAGGGAAAAGGGTTAAGGGTTAGTGAATAGGGGTTTGCCTTGGTCAAACCCTGATTTAGTAATCAACCCTTGAAAATGAAATGAAATGGAAAGAGAAAGATGAGTGAACAACATACAATGCTACAATTCACCAAACCCTTGATGTGGAAATCTAAAGATATGCAAGTAGATGCTCCAATGAATGTATGCTTGGTAATGCCTAGAATGCTTGAGAATGATAAAGTGAATGAATTAGACAGTGAATAAATGTATGAATGTATTGAGGGTCAAAATGAGAGGAAAACCCTTTATTTATACTTGATTTTACAAAATTTCCTAAAAATAACACATCACAGGCCAACCTTAAGGTCAAGAGAATAATATCCCACCAGAATTTTGAAATAATTTTGATTTTTGTGCCCAATGGGACTAAGTTTCCCCAGGTGGTGACTTAGTCCCAACAGGGAAATTTTAATGGGTGTTGGGAATTAAAGTGTATTGTATTTAATCATGTTTAATGGGATTATTATCTAAAACACACTTAAGAAAGGCCTGGAAGTGCATTAAGGAACCATTTAAACATAAGAAAGGGTCAAATTATTTATGACAAGCCAAGAAAAGTGGAAAATTTTGTTACAAGTCTTTACAACACTTTGAAATAAGGCTTGGTAAGTGATAAAAATAGGTTATTTAGGTGAATTATAGTAAGGTCCTAGAAAAGTGTGAAAGTGAATTACAAAACTTCACAACACTTTTACAAGAGATCATAAAGTTCTTAATGATTCATAAGGGTCTAAGACCTAATGTGAATGTTTTGACCACATTACAACATTAAATGTAGGAAAAAATAGGGCAACAACCATAATAAATACTCAAATGAGTGTAAAAATGTCTAAAGATATATTTTTTGTGACACAAATGTCATGGGGAACTATTTAGCATCACAACTTGGGACAAAAATCACCTCAGGGGATGTACAAATTTTAACACATCACAAGCAAAAAAATCACCTTAGGGAGTGTTGGAGCGAAAAAATCTTCCTCAAACATCTATTGGCTTTCATGTTCCATTCACATTTTACCCACACCAAAATCCATTAATGTTGATTCTACATTGTGTGTAACATGAAATGAAATAATTTGTGTGACAAGATCAATACTATCATGAATATTATAAGTGGAAATCATAAGTGGAGAATCAAGGCAGGTACTACCCCTTTAATTTTTGAAACTTCATGAGTATCGTTTTTTCGAGTTTCAACTCATTATCAGAACTTGGTTTAGGTCCTATATCATATGGTACATCCGATCAGCCAATCCCCAATGGTTTTTAGCATCAAAGTATTTGTTTCATAAAAAAGGCCCCATCCTTTATGTTAATGGAAAGTCACCTTAGTCAAAGTTTAAGCCTATAATATCTTTTGGTATCTGAACCTAATTTTAACCCAATTGCCTGATCACCCAATATTCCAACCTCTGATACTAGTCAATCCTTTTGATTCCATCAAAGGGGGTCCTCACAAGTCCATAATATCGGTCAATCACACTTTTAGGATAATATTGCACACACCTAAATGGTTCCATCCTTCAAAATTTTTGATCACCAGATCTTTCGATAGGAAAGAGTGGTCTACTCCAAAGCACCGATTTGATGATGGCAGTAATTGTACCACTTTTCAAGGTGAAAATGACAACTTTCTCTATTTTTCTCATTTATTTGTGTCATACAACTCAAGGCTGTTGAAGAACTTCAAGAAGTGGAAAACTGCAAATATATGAGAACTTGAATTTTGGAAGGGGGAGATTCAATCAAAGGGGTGTGAAGCATAACAAAATAAGCGGGGAGAAGTATAAGGAAATGTGGCAATGTGGTACATATTGCTATCCCACATAAGGAGAAACAAAGATGGTACAGGATAGTGAAAAGTGAAATAAAATGAAATGTTTTCATAAAGTGACATGCAGTGCAATAAAATAATGTAAGGGAAAGAAAATCAAAGGAATAAAAAATATATATATTTACAGTTGCACCATGGGGAATGAGAAAGTATTATTTTGGTGAAAATAAAATTTTATAAAAAATATTTTCACTTGGGGATAAAGAAATGGATAATTATTTTACTCAAGGAATACTTTTAATTATGAAGTGATACTATCACCAAGGGAGTTATAAGTAGGTGATTATCTTTCCCCAAAAGAATATTTTCTAAATGGTGAAAACACATAAATATGAGTGTGAAGATTACCAGCAAAGGAAAGATTTGATAACTATTAAAATTATTTCCACGGAGTTCGAAAATAAAAGAGATTAAAATTAAAATATTTTAATCTATTAGTTGAAATTAATTAAAAGAAGGGCTGCAACGAACAGATGTGCAAAGGGTCACAACGCTAAAATTGTAATGTATATATGTAAGATGAAATCATATCATCAATGATCATATTAGGTAGTATCTAGGAAATCATCAGTAATTGGATAGGTTGATCAGTTAGCTCAATAGAACATTATGATGCATATTGCAAAATCTTTTGAAGTAATATAATGGACAAGAAGATTTAATTTGGTGATCAAATTTCTGGTGTCAATTGTTTGTTGATAGTATATTATTATTTGGCTATATCCAGATTGGTGCTTTTATATTATTTAAATTGGAGTGTTAGAACTCAATTTATAAAAACACATTTATTGTTCTTGTGCAGTTTCTGTGAACAGGGGAAAATACTTGTTAGAAAACAAGCAGCAAACAAAAGAGTGCAAACAACAACTATAAACATCGTACACCTCAAGATTAGGAAAATGTTTAACTTAACAAAACAAAATGGAACCTTTTACCTTGTTGAGTTTTCCTTGGGTTGGCCCTTTGATCTTCGATGTAGTGTATGCTCCTTTTTTGGCAAGAGATGCAAGATGAATGGAAAATAGGTGATAATGGATGCAAATGGAAGTATTTGGCTAAGTATGGCTCAAGAGAAAAATTTGCAAGAGTTTGGCTAGCATAATGATCCCCTCCCAAAATGAGAGAAAAGAGGGGGTATTTATAGAGAATTTTGAATTCTCTAGAGAAATGGGTGGTTGGTATTAAACCAACAAGGCAAATATGTAGGGCTATGGCGAGTTGAGAACTCACAAACCCTCACATCTTGACATGTGGCATGTGAAGTGGCTTGAAAAGGATTACATGTACATGATTTGGAAGGAGATTACATGACATGGAGGTAGTACATAGTACCTTGGGATTGGGACAAGATCTCCTCATAAAGGAGGTCCTTGTCCCCATGTGGGTGAGAGGACATGCAACATGAGGAATTAAAAATTCCTCAAATATCCTCATAGGGATGAGAGAAGGAATTTATAATTCCTTGAAATGCATTAGGGGATTAAATGTGAATTAAAAATTCACATGGGGAATGAAGTTCCTTCTCCAAAAGGAGAAAGCCTCTAATAAGGTTGACTTAGGAAACATTCCATAAATGACATGGGGATTAGGTTGACCTAATTAAGTGATTAAGGTTGTGCAAGTACTTGATTAGAAAAATTAATGATAGATTAGAGGCAAGTGGGAAATTATGGAGGATGGGACCATAATGATGATTAGGGGTGTGCACATCTTAACCATAAATTAATTATGATGGTTAAGAGGGATTAGAGACTAACTTGCAAAAGTTGGAGGATGTGACAATGAGAGAGAAAGTGAGGAATTAAAAATAAATTTAAAATTCCAAGAGGTAATATGACTAAATTAAATAAAGTGATATATTTATTTAATTTAGAGAGGAAAGAGGGGGAAATTATTTATTAAATTAAATACTTTGGAAACCCTATGTAGGACACAAAATATTAATTAAATGAATGATTTAATTAATATCGACAAAGAGGATGAAGTAAATGAGCAAAGGGATGATTAAGCAGATGCCTTTGACCATGTGGAAGTGGTAAAATTTAGATGTCTATAATTTCATTGATTGGTTTCTCTCAAAGAATTAAATATCCTTTTAATAGAACATAGTAATCTGGAAGTATCATTCAGATCAATAAAGAAGAGCCCTATAATTGATAAAATTATCATACTGTCTCCAATTTGATTTTATCTTGTTATTCAAATCATAAGCATATTTTATTTTTCAGGGCACATTTGTTGCTTTTGTGTGATTCAATTAATTGGTTCCTCAAAAAGGATTAAAAATTCCTATTAATTAATCACAATAACCTGGTAAGAATCATTTGGATCAATAAGAAGAGTCTGATAGTTACATTCTTGCACATTTGTACAAGGTGCAAACATTCAAAAGTGCCAAGAAATATGAATTGTAGACAACAAGTAGTTCACACATCATTCACCTCTTGACTCCATTAGCCCAACAGGAGTAGGCACTAGTCATATCCAATCAATTTTATAATTTCAGAAAATATTATCCATACATTCTCATTTTAAATTTGAGTAGGAGTTATTCATCAAGTTTTGCATCTACTTCACCCCCATGTGTCATAGTGAGTATATTTCTCAATTCAGAAACCACATCCAGACCTTAAATTTGTCATATCATTTAGGTACATTTTCCTAGGTTTAGCAGAGCCTAAAGAGTAGGAGGTGATCAATCATAATTGCCTCATTCATTGGCCAAAAATGTATTAAGATATTGGCATGCTCTTATGGTCTAAAAACCTATGTTTTTGAGACCTAATAGATTGGCAACTCTGCTGGGGAGAACTTGAGTAAATTGAGTAGAAAATTGTCTTTCCTTATAGAGTCATAAAATTTTTTGCATCCTATAATTTCACCTCACATAATTGAGTAGGATATTTTTCTAGGGTAAACCAAAAACAACTTCAAGATCCATTTTATTTTCCTACTTTTGAAAAAGTGGATGGTGACTCTGTTTAAAACAAATTTGATGAAGAATACAAAAAATAGTTTGAAACTATAAGATTGCTAGTCAGAAATAAAGATCAAAGTTGAAGTATGTATAGAAATTATTCCTTTCCCCATACATATTATCATGCAATTGAGAATTTTGGCAATGGAGGTAATGCATATCATTCACAACAAGATATTTATGCACCACAATCATTAAATCAAATAAATTCTTATCATGTCCCTCCTATTCAAAGATTGGTAAGCTACCAAGATCATAAACATAGTCAATATCCTAATCATTATCCATAACATTACCAAATTCCATATCAAATGTGCAACACAATTTCATCCCTCTTGGAAGTGTCAATCAAAACCTATAACAAGATGTATATCAGAATCAACAATTTTGGGAGGAAGATGATGAGTACTCACATACTCAATAATCCAACATGAAATCAAAATATTGCATGTCTCCCTTGGATGCAGTTTTTAACCTAAGAAGACACAAAGATGAATCTGGATATTTTCTATTTGAACAAATGAAATATATCTATTTACAAATACCTCTTGGTTCCCTTCCTAGTGATTCTATGATCATTGAGTAGTTTATGAGAGCATATGAACCTAATTCAATTTCCTGGGCTGAATCATTGAAGCCAAGTACTCTAGAATAGGTGGTTTAAATGATCATTATCATGGATAATAAAAGGTATGAGGAGGGTGATATCACTATTGAATATGGAGAAACTAATCAAGCAATATAGCCAACAGAAGAAATAGGTTCAAGTGAAATTCTCAATGATGATACTTTAGATTTGAATGAAGATGAAATTTCTAAGGACTAATTTTCCACCTTGGAGGATGATTGCAGCATTGAATATGTTGCTGAAAAAAAACTTCCTAAGGAATATATCAGCCATGATTAAGATACTATGGAGGTGCAGCCATGTATGCATTGACAATAATGCATTAGGAGTTGAAACAAAAAGGGATAGTCTTCCTTACA
Organism: Sequoia sempervirens; assembly: GCA_007258455.2. NCBI lineage: Eukaryota > Viridiplantae > Streptophyta > Pinopsida > Cupressales > Cupressaceae > Sequoia > Sequoia sempervirens. Next base: position 37,131,550 of record VDFB02353493.1, read on the forward strand.
ACAATGAAGAGGGAAATGATTGTGAGTAGCTCATAGAGGATGGGTATGCAAGTGAAAATAGTTGCTATTATAGCCTACATGATGAGCATGAAGAATTTATCTCCTGCATAACATATTTTGACTATGAGAACAATGCATGTTATGAAGAATCCATTGAAAATCTAGATTTTTATGAAAATCATGTGGTTTTGCAATTAAGTGATTCTTGAAGCTCTTATGGAGATCAGGAGGAAGAAGCAATGGAAAATGTAATAGAAGAAGCAAGTCCATTCGATAGTGAACAAATAATACCTCCAACTGTAGTTGACTACCATGAAGACACATTGATGAAGAAGAGGTTTGTACACCTGAAAATGGTTTTGAAATTTTTTCAAACCCATTGTATGATGAAAAGATAGAAGAAGATCAAATGAAAATTTTCCAAGGTGTGCCAGAACATGAATTTAATGTGTATTCAAATCTACTTTATGATCAGGATGAAGTATTTTCTGTTAATCAAGATGATATACCAATTTTTCAAGCAAATAAATATGAGGTCAATGCATTTGAATTATCAAATTTTTATGATGAAAAAAGTGAAGAATATAGCAGCAATGAGATGGATGAAGAGGAATGTTCACTCAATATTGACCAAATTTCAAATCTACTAACAATTGAATATCAGAGATATATACACAAGGATACTACTGAAATTTCATCCCCAACATACATTTTCTTTGACAAGAAAAGTAATTTATGTGACAATTATGAGGGAACACTTGCAATTGATCAAGATTCTATTTTTTCCTTAGTTCAAGAAGAAATATATAAAATAGAATCATATATCTTTGAGAATGATGACTATGTGGATTAGAAAATCATGTAATTGCCAATTAGTGATATAGAAGCAATAAAAAGAATAAGATATAATTGGCTTAGAAGATGTTGATTTGGAAGAATTTTTAGACTTATGTGAGAAGGAATCAGATAATGGATGTTTAGTTTAGCTAGAAGGTCATTCCATGATGCATAATGAGAAATGTTGCATTGAACATGAATACACTTTGAATGATGAAGATGGAAAAAATTATCACATGATAAAGGAAATTATGAATTGCAGAATAGTAAAAGGAACATGAGTCAAGCTGAACACAATGTTGTTTTGAAATTTTTCAATAATAGTGGATATAACAGGGTATATTGTATGAATGCTTTCAAATGAAACTTTATGAAATGAAACCAAAATAAGGTGTATGATAGGGGAAAATAGGGGCCTTTCTTTTTGGTGGCCTTGTGCCATTAGTTGTGGTGCAATTTTGCAAAATCATATCAATTCAAAGCAAAGATGAAGTTTGATGCTCAATGAATAAAAAACTTGATCTGCTCTCCAAAGATCTGAATTCTTAATATGCCCACAAGGGGCATACATCCATAGACAAAGTCACTATTGGAGCAAAAAATTCCTCCTCAAACATCAACTGGTTTTCATTTTATATTCACATTTTACCCACACCAAAATCCATTACTATTGATTCTAGATTGCATTTAACAAGAAATGAAATAATTTGTGTGACAAGATCCATACGGTCACCAATATTATAAGTGTAAATTGCAAAGTGGAGAATTGGAGCAGATATTACCACTTTAATTTTCAAAACTTCATGAGTATCGTTTTGTTAGGTTTCAACTCATTATCGAAACTTGGTTTAGGTCCAATAGCATATGGGACATCTGATCAGCTAATCCCCAATGGTTTTTAGTGTCAAAGTCTTTGTTTCATAAAAAGGGCCCCATCCTTTGTGTTATCAAAAAATTTCCTTAGTCGTAGTTTTACCCTATAATATCTTGTGGGATTTGAACCTAATTTCAACCTAATTCCCCAGTCACCCAATAGTCCAACCTTCGATACTAGTTAGTCCTTTAAATTCCACGAAAGGGGGTCCTCATAAGTCCATAATATTGGTCAATCACACTTTTAGGATAATATTGCACACACCTTGTATCATAGAAAAAAGGAAACTTGCTCGATTTGGGAATAACTGATGATAAATTGGACTTAACAAGGCCTCGATTTGGTGTTGTGGGGTGTTTTTCACATCCATACTAGGTCTTGGACCCTTTCAAATGCATTTAATGATGTATTGTAAAGTTTTGTAAAGTGTTTTCAAAGACTTTCACGCTTTTCTAGACTTAATAAACCCATTCTCCCTTAATTCAACATTACAAAATATATTTAATTACATCTTCACATCAATCTAGAAGTCTTGTGAATTAAAATTAATGTTAATTTAGTGTTTTAATGTGTCCCAAACATTCACATTAGATGTTGTGCCTTTCTAGGCTATGTGGACCTCATTTTAATGTTGTAAAGTGTATTTATTCACACTTTCACATTGGATTTTATGTCCCAAGCCCTAATTAATCTTCAGATCATCATTAATAGGCCCCTATTGCCCCATTTTGTGCATCCCGAGGCATAAATTGATCAAAAAACTAACAAAGTCATCATTTAAACCTAATTTATGCATTCCCCAACAACCCAGCTAGAAAATGGGCCCCTCAAGGACTAATTCACCATCTATGGTGAATGAGTCCCTGCCAGGTGGGAATAATTCACCCAAGGTGGCGAATGAGTCCCATTTGGGCTATTTTTGACTTTTGAGCAGGAAATTTTGGAATTTACATAATTTTTTTCTTCATGTCAGCCTTGGGGATCCAATTAATTTAGGAAAATAAGATGAATTTCCTATAAAATCAAGTCTCTAAACCTTAATTCACATCCATTAACTCATTTTCCCAATTTATTCACCATCTATCTTCTCTTTCAAGTCAAGCAAGCTAGGCTTTCATCATTGCAAGTCACCAAGATAACTTCCAAAGACATGCAAGGGAATATTCTTCATGTTTTTTTGTAGTTATTCAAGATCAATCTTCATGGAAAGGTATTAACTCTGTTATTGCATGCTTCATTACATTCTTTCATCATTTTGGTTTAATTACCTAAAAAGGGGTTTGACCAAGCCAAACCCCCATGCCCTAACATTCAACATTTTCTCTCTTGTCTTGTGTATTTGTAGATTTGGGCATCTTGGAGGCTTGGAAATCATTTAAGATCAAGTTGAAAAATTTTTAAGTCATATCTTCATTGGATAAGGAAAAATATCAACAAAACATCACCTTCAGGCCCAAATTTGACAGTTTCAGAACCCGACACCTAGAGAAGCAGAAAGTACAGACTGAGGACTTTAGTTTCCACCTTTGGATTTTTAGAAATTCAAAAGTGGATTGATTCACCATGGATGGAAAATGAGTCCCACTACTAGGCCTAAAACAAGTTTTCTACAATTTTGGATACACATTTGTCTAGAACGGGCTCCAAAATAGTTTCCTAGATCTAGGACTAATTCACCCAGAATAGCGAATGAATCCCACCAGGCCTAAAAATTAGGATAAAAAACACTCTAGAAGTCATTTCCGATCTTCATCAATATCTCAAGTGCACACTTTCAATTTCATCCCTTTATGTTGCAATTTGCATTCATTTCTAGATGTTTTTGCATTACACAATGTGTTTTCAAACAAGTTGCATTCTTTAGTTTCCATTCAATAATCAAAAAATTTCATTATTTTATTGCATTTAGATCATTGAATTTAGTCATAATTCTATCATACATACATTAATTTGAGTGAACCACATAGATTTTGGTGTGGAATCTATCTCTTTCCTTTAGGTGAAAGACCCTAATTAAGCAAAAGAGACTTGGCATTTCACTCTTCTCAAAAATATATGGTTCATTTTGGTGAACATACTTTTTGAGTAATTTATTTTCTGATTTGGAGTCCTTCATCATAGCTCTAGCTTGCATTGACCTTGCATTAGGGTTTTCATGGATTAATTTGCATGCTAGGTGTCAAATTTTGCATTCATGAAAAGTGAAATTAGGTTGCATTTTTGGCATCTCAATTCATTTGAAGTTTATAAAATTTATAATTTTCATCTTAGGTCTACATATTACAGCCCAAAAACCATCAAAATCCATAAAAAACATTTAAAAATTCTGAAAAAGGTCCATACTAGGACTCATTCGCCACCTTGGGCGAATAAGTACCTTTTCACCCTTGAAACTGCACTTTACATAACTAAAAACCCTATTTTTAAGCTTTTGTTTGGTACCATCACTTACCTATATTAGTTAGCTGAATTTTTGTAACATACATTTAACTAGATCTAGCTTAAAATAGCTCATTTCATGCATTGTTTGGTACCAGTTGCAGAGACAACCAAAAGACAAACCAGAAAATACAACCCCACAACAAAAGAAACAAACAACAAACCTATATACAAACCTACACCTACTATTCATGGAAAACAAAACCTCAACTAAATTATAACTTCAAGAATTGTCCATGAACTGGCAATTCAAGAATATCACCTGTCATTTCTTGAAGGAAATATGAATCCTCCGCCCACTTATCCATTATCAAGAATGGTCCTAGCCAAATTGCATCAAATTTACCATGTTTCCCTTTGTCATCCAACCTAGTGTTCCACATCAAAACCATATCTCCATTCTAGAAAGTTCTTGCAATTTTCCTTCTGTCATACAATTTTTTTACCTACAGCTACAATTTGGCATTTCTCATCTGAGCTTCCCTTCTAGTTTCATCCAACTCTATGAGAGCTTCCACTCACAATTGCATTTCATCTTCTATTTCATCATCATACATCTAGAAAAATCTATGCATTCCCATGAGATTATTCTAAGGAAACCTTACATTTATCCCATAGACTAAATCAAATGGAGTACATCCTATTGCCTTCTTCATTGTCACCCTGTCTACCCAAACTACTAGCTTTAATTTAGAATCCCATGCCTTCTTATTCTGATCTAAGATTCTCTTAATAATCTTCATCAAGGTTTTATTGCTTGATTCCACTTGTCCATTTCCTTGTGGGTGGTAAGGTAATGAATAAGAGACTTGGATGCCATATTTTCCACAAAATTCCATATATTCCTCAGATCTAAAACGCATTGCATTGTCTGACACAATCCTTTCAGGACATCCAAATCTAGTCACTATATTATTCATTAATAAATCAATTACCATCTTACTAGTTTCTTTCTTTGTTGGAATCGCTTCCACCCACTTGGTAAAGTAATTAGGGGCCACCAATATCCAGGAATGGCCCCCACTCAATTTGCATGCAATTTCTCCTATAAAATCAATACCCCATTATTGGAATGGAGACTGAACTACAATCAGTTTTAAAGGTAAATTACCATAGAAATTTAACTTACTAGAGAAATGCTGACAAGCATCAAATGTCTTTACTAATTGATGTGCATCCCTGAAAATAGTAGGCCTCCAAAACCGAATCTGCATTATTTTGTGTGCAGTAGTTTTGGCCATATAATGCCCTCCACAAACTCCACTGTGCATTTCATTCAAGAGTTTCTTTTCTTGCTACTGGTCTACACATTTTAACATAATACCCTCTCCATTCTCCACAAAAGTTTTCATGTTATGATAAAATATTTGATAGCATGTAACTTCAATGTCCTCTTTTCATTCTCACTAAAATCATCTAGACATTTCATCTTTTGCAAGTAATAGACCACACCCTTGTACCAGTCAGAATGTTCCATATCACATATGTATGGTCTCTACTCTTCTTCAAGAAAATTTATCTGACTTTCTTCAATATTACTTTGTGTCATAAGATTGGCTAATCCTTGTCCCCTTACCAACTTGGTAATCTGAATTTCAATGTTAAATTCTTGGATCCTATTAATCCATCTACATCTTCTTCTTGAAACTTCTTGTTGTGTAAAGATGTCCTTCACAGCAGTACTAGGCACATAAGCAATTATGGTATCTCCCATCAAGTAGGGCCTAAAAGCTTTGACTGCTTTTACTAATCCATATGCCTATTTTTCATTTATATCATACTTGAGTTCTACAGCCTGCAAGGATTTGCTGAAAAAAGATATAGGTTGCTCAAAACCTTCAACATTATTTTGTAGTAACATAGTTGCAATTGTGTGGAAAGAAGCAAATGAGAAAATATACAAAGGTTTCAAAAAATCAAGGGTCCTCAACACAACTACTTCCTTGATAGCCTTCTTAATATCATGGAAAGATCATACTGATGCTTCCTCCCATTTGACCTTCGCCCCTTTCTTAATCATCTTAGAAATAGGGCGAACCACTTCACCAAAATTTGTAATGAATCTTCTCAAAAAAATTATTTGCCCAAAGAAAGACTGGATTCCTTTAACATTTATGGGTTGTAGGACCATATCTATTGCCTTTACCATTTTTGGATCAATTGTAATTAGAAACAATATGTCCCAACAATTTCCCTTCCCTTACTCCAAAAGTGCATTTCTTGGGATTTAGGGAAATACCATAATCTAATGCCCTAATGAATATTTTCTCAAAGTGCTCACAATGATCCTCTTCCTTCTTGGAATAAGCTGTTAAATCATCCTAATAAATCACTAGAAACAAATTAATGAAATCTGAGAATGCCACATCCATGGCTCGCTAGAAAGTAGCCCCTGCATTGGTTAGACCAAAAGGCATTCTCACATATTCATAAGTCCCCCAAGGTGTAGTGAAAGCTATCTTAAATTGTTCAGATTCCTTAACCATAACTTGGTTATAGCCAGAAAACCCATCCATCATGGACATTAACTTGCAACCTGTCACTCTTTGCAACATAGCCTCCATATTCGACAATGGATAATTATCCTTTAGTGAAGACATATTCAAATTTCTAAAATCCACACATAATCTAATATCTTCGTTCTTTTTTCTCATAGGCACCAAATTAGATACCCAAGATGAATGTCTAATTGGTTTGATGATTCCAGCATCTCTTAACTTAGTAAGTTCTTCTTGCATTTTTTGAGCCAAGGTGGGATTAATAAGTCTTTACTTTTTCCTAAAAGGCTTGGCATCATCACTCAAAGGAATCTCATGTTGAAACAAATCCTACCTATAAGCCCTAAGATCATCATACTACCAAGCAAACACATGTCTAAATTTTCTTAACAAATCAACCAACATATGTCTTACTTTTGGTGATAATTTATTTCCAATATACACCTTTTTTGGTGATGCATTTGTCCCTAGGTTTATTTCCTCCAAGTCATAAGGATGGGAAGCAGCACAAGTAGCCTTAGTCCTATCCCGGTTGTTAAACACCCTTTCAAGAACAACTAAACCCTTAGGAATGGTGTTAGTTTTCAACTAAATAACTTCATTTCCAAACACAGTATCTTTACCATCAATTTTTTCAACAAAGGCTCCAAAATCTATTTCTTGATTTTCATACTCACCCACACAATTTAAGAATCTTAATATATCATCATCATTGCCAAAAACTTGCAAGTGCGTAATATTATTAGGAATAGATCGCCTGGTTTGCACTTCAACTTTCAAAACTCTAGCATAAGTCATATCATTCGGCCTTAGTGTGATGTTTGCTAACAAATCTTGCTTCCTTATTGTGAATATCACCTGTCATTTCTTGAAGGAAATATGAATCCTCCGCCCACTTATCCATTATCAAGAATGGTCCTAGCCAAATTGCATCAAATTTACCATGTTTCCCTTTGTCATCCAACCTAGTGTTCCACATCAAAACCATATCTCCATTCTAGAAAGTTCTTGCAATTGTCCTTCTGTCATACAAATTTTTTACCTGCAACTACAATTTGGCATTTCTCATCTGAGCTTCCCTTCTAGTTTCATCCAGCTCTATGAGAGCTTCCACTCACAATTGCATTTCATCTTCTATTTCATCATCATACATCTAGAAAAATCTATGCATTCCCATGAGATTATTCTAAGGAAACCTTACATTTATCCCATAGACTAAATCAAATGGAGCACATCCTATTGCCTTCTTCATTGTCACCCTGTCTACCCAAACTGCTAGCTTTAATTTAGAATCCCATGCCTTCTTATTCTGATCTAAGATTCTCTTAATAATCTTCATCAAGGTTTTATTGCTTGATTCCACTTGTCCATTTCCTTGTGGGTGGTAAGGTAATGAATAAGAGACTTGGATGCCATATTTTCCACAAAATTCCATATATTCCTCAGATCTAAAACACATTGCATTGTCTGACACAATCCTTTCAGGACATCCAAATCTAGTCACTATATTATTCATTAAGAAATCAATTACCATCTTACTAGTTTCTTTCTTTTTTGGAATCACTTCCACCCACTTGGTAAAGTAATTAGGGGCCACCAATATCTAGAAATGGCCCCCACTCAATTTGCATGCAATTTCTCCTATAAAATCAATACCCCATTATTGGAATGGAGACTGAACTACAATCAGTTTTAAAGGTAAATTACCATAGAAATTTAACTTACCAGAGAAATGCTGACAAGCATCACATGTCTTTACTAATTGATGTGCATCCCTGAAAATAGTAGGCCACCAAAACCGAATCTGCATTATTTTGTGTGTAGTAGTTTTGGCCATATAATGCCCTCCACAAACTCCACTATGCATTTCATTCAAGAGTTTCTTTTCTTGCTACTGGTCTACACATTTTAACATAATACCCTCTCCATTCTCCACCAAAGTTTTCCTGTTATGATAAAATATTTGATAGCACGTAACTTCAATGTCCTCTTTTGATTCTCACTAAAATCATCCAGACATTTCATCTTTTGCAAGTAATAGACCACACCCTTGTACTAGTCAGAATGTTCCATATCACATATGTATGGTCTCTACTCTTCAAGAAAATTTATCTGACTTTCTTCAATATTACTTTGTGTCATAAGATTCCTACCAACTTGGTAATCTGAATTTCAATGTTAGATTCTTGGATCCTATTAATCCATCTACATCTTCTTCCTAAAACTTCTTGTTGTGTAAAGATTTCGTTCACAGAAGTACTAGGCACATAAGCAATTATGGTATCTCCCATCAAGTAGGGCCTAAAATCTTTGACTGCTTTTACTAATCCATATGCCTATTTTTCATTTATATCATACTTGAGTTCTACAGCCTGCAAGGATTTGCTGAAAAAAGATATAGGTTTATTTGCCTTTTTGGTGATGCATTTGTCCCTAGGTTTATTTCCTCCAAGTCATAAGGATGGGAAGCAGCACAAGTAGCCTTAGTCCTATCAGGTTGTTAAACACCCTTTCAAGAACAACTAAACCCTTAGGAATGGTGTTAATTTTCAACTAAATAACTTCATTTCTAAACACAGTATCTTTACCATCAATTTTTTCAACAAAGGCTCCAAAATCTATTTCTTGATTTTCATACTCACCCACACAATTTAAGAATCTTAATATATCGTCATCATTGCCAAAAACCTGCAAGTGCTTAATATTATTAGGAATAGATGGCCTGGTTTGCACTTCAACTTTCAAAATTCCAGCATAAGTCATATCATTCGGCCTTAGTGTGATGTTTGCTAACAAATCTGCCACCTTATTGTGACCTCTCTCCATCCAACTTATCCCAAAAGCATCAGAATTTTCCAATTCATCCCAAACAACATTTCTATACTGTTTCAACCTTTTGTTTTTTGACACATATAGGGATCTGACTTGGGAAATCACAAGCTCAGAATCACCAATCGCTTTGAGCTTCTTTATCACATTTTTTTGAGCCAATTTTAACCCTAACAACAATGCTTCATATTCGGCTACATTGTTAGTGCATTCAAAGAACAAGGTGAAAGAAAATTTGAATTTTTTTCCACCTGGTGACCTTAACAACACACCCACACCAAATCCTTCCTTTGAACTAGCACCATCAAAAAAATTAGTCCACACATCATCAGATTCTGACAGATTTCAACTTTTGTATCAATTGGTGCAACACACTTATGATAGTTATTAGGAAGTTCTTCAGCCCTAAACTCATTTATGCCACAGTTAATAAAACATGTCAAATCCTTGGTCAGACCATGCTTAATCATATGAGGCACCTTTGATTCTCTTTGAATCTTGACATCTTTTCCATCAATGCAAAACGTAGCAAATGACAAATCACATTGTATGTTACCTCCCATTGATGCACTCCATTTCCTTGACAATAGCATTCCAAAATGAGGGGGAATGTCCACAACTAAAATAGTCATGGTCAAAACCTTATCAGGATATTGGGTCAATACATATGGAAATGCTTTAATGGTCCCAATAATAGGCACCTCTCTTGAATCCAATGCATAGCATTTACCTTGATTAGTATCAACTGTCAAGCCCATTGCTTCCATAATCTTTATTAGCATGACATTATTTGATGCTCTAGAGTCTATCATGCAATCCCTCAGAGTTCTCCCATTTATATCAATACTCAAGAAAAAAGGGGTGATGTTCTCCAAACACATATTGACAGAATTCCCTAGGTATACAGGAGGAATTTGAGTTATATTTCCCTACAACTCTTTCACTTTTATTTCTTCCTTTTCTCTCATTTCTTTACAATTTCCTTGTTCAATTTTACTGTTTGAAATTCTAGCAATCAAGGCAATTGTTTTTTCTCTATGCTCATCTATTCTCATCATCTCGAGCCAAGGTACAGTAACTTTAACTTGATATAATATTTGAAACATATCCACAGGTGTGTATTTGGATAGGTTAGGAATCATACCATCATTAGTTTTTTTCTTCTCCAAATGTTGTTTTCCTTCAAATTTCCTTTGCTTCTCCTCTAGAATTGACCCAGCAGATTTGACAATCACTTTGGTCTTTACCAATAGAGGAGCAACACCTTCACTGGGCTTTTGGATTTCATTCTTTTTTTCCCATATCTTGTCATTCTTGACATCCTTGATTTTTACATCATTTTTTCTATCTTCTTTAGCATCCTTACTCTTCCCCTTTTGTTCCTTAATGAAAAGGCTAGTAGGTTTGCGTTGCTCACCACCCACAGTCCTATTTCTTAAATGAAATGTACTTCTCAACTAGGCAGCCATCTCTTTAGTTAACTAGGAAATCTCATCTTCTAATTGTCTTCTTAAAGACATTGGATCCTTAGCCTGCTCCATATTGTAGGTATGATGGCCATACTCACTTGTTGATGGTACAATTCACTTTTTTGGCATTGATTATTCACATCAACCTCTTGTAACTCCTTATCAGAAGAAAACTCAACTTCATCAATATATGAACGGGTCATACAACAACCTCCATCATCTTGCTCAAAATTAGGAGCCTGTTCCATATTCTCCTCTTTTCCTTCAGTAGCAATTAGCTAAGCAACACCACAATAATTTTGATCATGTGGGTGTTCACACAACTCACACCATGGTCTATCTTGTACCATATTTATAGAATGCTTATGCAAAGGATTTGGTATCTATTGATCATTTTTAGACTTTTGGACAGGTAGTATTGGTTTTCCATCCTTCCATTTTGTATTGTTAGGATAATTTTTCAATCTAGGAGGTTTATCACTTTTATTATACTATTGCTTATCACCTCCAGTACCCTTCTCTTGCTTAGAAACAATATATTTTATATCCTTCAAAGTACTAAGGACCTTATCCCACTTTTCATCATCTTTAATTCCTGCAGTAGAGACTTTCTCAATTTTATCCCTAGAATTCTTCAAAAGAGTAGGTTCTTCTCTTCTACCATACTTTCTAGAAGCTCTCCTATTGCTTTCAATATTAATAGCTACTCTAAAAGCATCCCTCATGGTTTGAGGGTCCTTGTCTCAGAGAATATATGTCATTTTAGCATCAAAAGCATTGAAATAAGTAGTTAAACAAACATTCTCATCAAGCTTCATCACTTGAAAAACTTGTACATTGCCTTTTGAAATCTAAGGTTAAACTCTATTGCAAGTTCATTAGCTAATTTTTTTTATAGTATTGAACTCATTCAACATAAAACTAGCATTTTTCTTGTCACCATATTGTTCTTTAAAACATTTTTCAAACTCCTCCCATGAACCAATACTATTATTAGGTAAACCCCTATACCAATCCCTTGCATCTTCTGTCAAGGATTGGACAAATAATTTCATCATCACATCTTCATGTTCTACCTCATAATCATTTAACATATCCATGAAACCTTTCAAATGTTCTTCTGCTGAAAAGGCATTATTCCTAGTAAATTTGTTCATTTTTTCCCTTAATTCATCAGGGATAGGATTTGGGTATCTGGGAATACCATCAAAAAATAGTTGCCTATATCTTTCCAATTGTATAGGTCTCCTTTGTAGTAGTCCATCAACTTTCTGAGATTTAGAGCCATCTTGATGTAAATTAACAAACTGGGTTGCTTGAACCCTTGGGTCAGAATTACTCGTGATATTTTTCTGGATAGGTTTGGGATCATTTTTTGCAATCTCTTGATGATTTGATGAAGTTGTGGCTTGTGGAGCTTCAGCCAAACTTTTCATCTTTAGGAAACTTATTTTCCTTCTCATTTCTACATTTGCAGCCTCCATTTCAATCCTTTCTAATTCTTCTGCTAAAACTTCCCTTTCCTTTCTAGCCTTTTCTAAAGCAGTCTCTACTTGTGATGATACATGTTGGAGGGGATCTTTTTTAGGCTGGTGGGAAATGATCTTTTTATTTATCTTGATCCCTTCAACCTTCTGTTTTCCCTTATCTGCAACAGGTTTAACATTTGGATTATTTGATTGTGACATAAGAAGGTTCAAAGGTTTCAGATCCATTAGCTTTGGTTGGACCTTAGCTTGACCTTCCAGACCTACTTTGGATACTGGATTTACTTCCTTATCAACAATTTGTTGTACAACAGGACCATTCTCTTCTAGGTCCGGTCGACTTTGGTTCAGGAATTTCCTAGTTGCCAACTGTCTAATTAACCTATCCCTTTTAATAACAACATTCATCAACTCTGCTTCCTTTTCTTTGTCCTTCTTTATCCTAAGCTCAGCCTATTTTTGAATTTCTCATCTCAAAGAACTAATATCTCCAAAAAAATATTTGGGGTCAGGAAAACTTATATCAGAACCTAATATACCACTCAAATTTATCAGATTTTCTCCCTCTTGTCTAGAAAATAAAGGAGTTTCACCATCAATAGCCGAAGGAGGAGGAAAATCACTGGTGCATTTGTTGTGATGGCCTTGACTTCTACTCCCACTTCTTCTCTTAATATATTGGACATTAACAGGCTCTTTATTATGACATGTTACATCCTCTTGAACAAGTAAATTAAACAATGTATCAAAAAATCCACAACTATCTGATTCAGAATGTCTAGATACATGTTCAAAAGTCTCTAGGATAGGATGTAGAGGCTTACTTGTACCTTGATGTTCATGATACTAGGATGTGGGAACGACATTGCTGGTTTCTGGTTTCTTCTTCATCCATTCTTTCTTCTTTGTCTTAGGAAGTTCACCTTCCAACATGGATTCTGGGTGATTCTTCATAAATGACCTGGTACTTTTCATTTCTCTATGCATGTTCAAAGATCTTTCAACTTATACAAAACTTCAACTAAAGTGCACACTAGTGCAAAGACTATCAGAGTCACCACCAAATTAGCTTGGGAATATCCACTATTCAGAAACACATGACAATACCTGAAAAGATTGTATGAACTTAGTGTACTGATAATACACAACACATTGCACCAGGTATATGCAATTTACGAAATAACCCATTTAATTGGATAAAGAAACACAACGCCCAGTGTTCAACCTTCAAATCACATAAATACTTATGGTAGACTCTATGCAAAATGGATACCCGATCCACTGACAAGAAACATTCAAGCCAATGTCCCCAGTAGAGTCGCCATTTTGTTGGTGTTTTTTCCTGTAAACCAGGTTTGTCTCCTAATCTACCTATGGAATTGCTAATTCCAATCAAGGGCAGCTCAAAGGACCTGGACCAACTGACAAGGATTTTAAAAAATAACCTCCTACACTTCAGGCTTTGTAAGACCCAAGAGGGTGGTCACTATAATGTGTTTATGATCTCTACACCAAATTCATAAACAATCATTAACAAATCATAGATAATCCCACAAATGGCTCAACATAATATGCTATCACTAAATGAATTGGCCTTTCACCAGTAATATCGGCTACTTGGAGCATGAGATAATTACAATAGTATTCTGTAACATATGATAGTCATTTATTTGCAATTTGGCGGCAAGCCCAAAACAAAGACAGACAAATACAAATCCTCACAAACTTGTACAATTTAGATCAGTTCCATATACCATTGGGGAGTCAAACTCACAAACATTCATGATTTGACAATAGATTAAATACTTAGCATATATGAACCCTAACAATATTGCATTACAATAATATCAATTTCTGTCCCAACCCGATACTTCTTATTAAATCCCTTTACAAACATACCCATCCATGGTTTCATCCAAGCATTTTAATTAATTATTTGAATTAAAGCCAGGACAAAAAGCACACACATCAAAACGATGAGATGAACTTCGTAATCCTTGATTATTTTATTCAAAATCATGATATGTTTGTATAGAGGAGAGACTCGAGCTCGAGATATAACATCATAACTCAAATGCTAGTACTGTTATGAAACATGCAATCTTCATAAGTCTAAAACCCTTTACAAAACAATCCCTAACCTTAATTGCCTTAACATTTACAAAAGTTCTTACAATTCGCTCTGCAACTATACCTAGACTTGACCTTCAAAAATATATGACTTGCCAACCACATTTTCTTGCCTTGAAATCCTTCTTATAGAAAATGAAGGAGCAACAAGCATCGGGCCAGAAATTACACATGTCACCGATCAATTGGACCGCTATGTGCCATTTCAAAACTGGAACCACAACCACCAAGACCTGGAGCATCTTTCTATTGATTCTATTCATTACATAATAACCACAGCATTTATTACAGCTCAAAACCTGTGCCCAAAGCTGTCATGGGACAAAACCAAAATTAGTTATAACATAACCGTTGAGCTATCAGCTGCCAATAATAAACACCGTTTCACTCCTCTTTGGTTAAGTATTTGTCTAACCAACTCTGATATTCTTCATCTGTTGGCCAATTAAAATTCACCTCCTCCCTCATCTTGGTACTGTAAGGTGTGAATTTCACCACAACCTAATTTTCCTCTCTTTCAAATTACTCTAAGAACATGCTGGTGTTAATTATTTTATCCATGCTACTTACCAACAAGTCATGATCTGAGTCATCATAGATTAATTTTATTTGTGCATTAATAACCTCCTCTGCCCTTTCCTACCACTGTTGCAGTGTCTTCACATTTCCCTGTGTATCTATTATATTTGGAAGGAAAGTGTCATTCCAATCATCAAAACTCTTTATTAATTCCCTAATTTTCCACTCAAATCATCAGGCAAGGCTTGGAATCCCTTGCATGATTTCACAAAGCTTTGAGTAGGCTTTAATGATTGAGGCTTGTTATTCACATCAAATCTAGAGACCTTAAACATAATATCTAAATCAGTGGCCCTCAAAATCCACTTCTCAACCAAGGGTAGAACTACTTCCCGATCTCTATTAATGTTTTGTATCCCTCCCAAGAATAAAGAATATAAAGAATGTATAGCCAACAACCTAGAATCAATCTTCTCATTTAAATGTCTCAAAACAATATCAACCACCTCATTATGTTTACCTGCAGCCCCATCTTCACTTGCCCTTTGGGCATCCTATATTCTGTGATCTTATTCATCATTTTCCTTTTGGTACGATCTACAAAGTACTCAACTTCTTCAATTGGACTTGGTGCAAGGCCATCAACAGTTGTCTAAATTGGGGATCCAGAAGTAGAAATAATTGGGACAATAGGGGGTAATGCCCCCAAAGTAGTATGTATTGCTCTAGTAGTAGGGGCACTAGAAGATTCTCCAGCCTGCCTGTACCTTAGTCTATCTACTTTAGGCTGTAGTTTGACATTTCTTTGTTGTATTTTGTTATATTCCCCAATTATTGTATTGTATTTTTCCATTAAGCTTTCCTTTTCAGCTTCATCTCTTTCTGTTGTCTTTTGGGCCAATTTAGCCACATTTAGTGTCAAGCTTGTGGCCTCTGTCATTGAGGTTTCAAAGACTCTCTTGATGATAAGAACACCCCTTAGATTTGGACTGATATTAGCCACATTCAATTTTCTACCTTGAGGTGCCAATGCCCTTATCGCTAAAGTTTCATACTCCTCACTAAAAGCAGACTCTTGTAGTGCTGCCCTAACTTCCTCCCCACTACCTTGCATAGGATGCTTGGACTACATGATAGCATTGAATGCTATAGCATCAGCTATGTCCCATTCAGGGAGGATTAAGACACCAACCTGAGACACAAGTTTCCTTCCTTCATCAAGAATGATGTTCTTGAATTGTTCCATCAATTCGGCCTTGACCTCATCATCATTCTCCTAGTCAGACCTATTAGGTCTTGATTCCCTCATCCTCTTGTATTCATCCTGATACTCTTCAAGCTTCATCCTCCACACTAACTACAAGAAAACAAGATTTTTCACAAAGGCATCATCATCCAAGAATGCCTTGTAGGCCACCATCCTTGCATCTTGTACATATTTCCCTTTTATATCCATATCAATCAGCACCAATTGTGCTAACCTAGGAGGGGAGGGGATGCCAACTTGCATGTCCTGATCAGTTATAATTATCTCATCCACTAAAGCCTCTTGTGATTCCTTAATTCTTTGCCTCTTAGGGCTTGGCTTTGATGGTGGCTCCATAGGGTCATCCCTTGGTGGCTGATAGCTTGGCCTTTCTTCCTCGGGCCTTACCTCCAATACCTAAATCTTCAAATCCACTTCCAAATTTAACTTCTTAGTTCTCAGGGTGTTCATGATTTCTCTAAAATTATTCATCAGTAAATTGATTCTCTTATGAAATGGAGTGAACTCCATTAGTGGATCATACTTTGGATCCAACTTATGCACCATGGCCATCATTTTCTCATACGCAATCCATTTCTCTTTATTTAATTATTGCCTACTCAAATCAAACTCATTCCTAATCATATCTTCAAGAAAATTGAAAACATGGACAAATTTTCCACCCTTAATTCTTTGTCTAAACAGAGCAAAGAATCCCTTAGGGTCATGCTGCCTTACAGATCCACTCTTCAAATGGTAATCATCAAAATATTTATCAAAATGAACCCATCCTCCCTTGGAAAAAATAAAATATGAGACAATAGTATAATCAGGGAACAAAGTCCCTTTCCCTCTTCCTAACAAGTTATCCTCATGGATGCAACCAAGTTGCCACAAAACCTCTACAAATCCCATCCTTGATGGTACATTATATGGGAGAATATGAGGAGCTCCTTGGAAACCATAAACCCTTAAGATAGTTCTTATAGGGTATGGAATGATATCACCCCAATTATGACATACCTTCAAATTAGGCTTTCTTTCTTTAGGTCGAAGGAAATCATGCAAATCTTTAGGAATCCTTGGCACATTCACCATCAGTCTATCCCTGAGCCTAGAAGCACAACAGTTATCAAACTGTACATAACTAGCACCCCCCTTGTTGCAAGACAAATCTGCACTCCAAGCCTGTAGTGGTAATCTTTCTCCATTCACCTCCTGCCTCAACTCCATCTTCTCTAAGAGGAAACTGGCATTCTCATACAAGAACATGTGCATTAACAAAGAGTACCAAAAGAAAGGAGTACTACTATCCCCCACATATAAGTTCAGCAGACCCTCATGTATCCTTTTGTCAAGGAAAGAAGCGTAGTCATATATTACAAAAAAATTGGGATGTTGAATTCGAGCCCCCATAAACATATAGGCAATGGACATCACAGTACTAGGGCTGAAACCCAAAACTTGGAAAAGTGAATAGAAAATTGCCAAGAAATGATTAGCAAAACAAATTAACCTGAAAGGTTCCCTATCAGTCAGGCTGATATGAATTGTTGAACTGCCCACCCTGGCTAGATGAGGGGGAAGCAACTTTGATTTGAAAAGAGGTTGTGTATTGGCATATTCCTACTTCATTTCCTAAAGGTCTATCTAGACCAAGAATGAGCATATTCGCTCAAATCAAAAACCTGTTGAATCACATCTACATCTATACTCAGTAAAACCTCTCCATCATTATCCCTTATAATCCTTGTGATAGGATCATATCTCGCAGCCACTGCTCTAAGGAGGTCAACATCAAGAAACATATTCGGTACCATGAGCTTTTCCATATCATACCTCCAACCATTTGAAAAAGGATGAGGTACATTTTGCTGGCTATACCATCCTTTAAACAATTCCAAACCTGACATTGGTACCCTAGCATATGCAATGCTATAAGTTTTATATCTCAATCCTTCACCTAAGGCTATCCCTCTCATTAAAACTAAACCCCTCTTCTTGTCGTTGGTTGACAAAGGGAATTTGTCAAGGAAATCATCATATAGGTTCCTTTGCAAGTATTCAATGTTGCCTGAATATTGTTTTGTTGGTGCCATTTCAAACAACTAGGGCTTCTCCTAAGATCAAATTGTGAACAAACTAGTGCTACCCAAAATGAAATTACTATAGAATTTACAATTTCCCACAATTCAAAAGAAATAGTAACCCTAGAATATTAATCCAGAAAAACTCTAATCAACACAACGTAGCCTTTCACAAGAAACACATTCGAACAGAACAATGATAAAGAAAATAACTCACAAAATTTTGCGTGCTATAGAAGATCAAATCTTTGTTGTAGTTGCTTTGAAAACTTTATCTCTAGCTCTGGACTGCTTTGAAAATACTTGAATGCTTTAGTGGTGAAAGTAGTCTGCAATTAAACACTTTAAATTTATGAAAAGAGCTCATAGACATCTCATCCACCATTAAAGCTTACTTGCATAATGTGCCAACGGCTTCAATTGTATTTGACACAGATTTAAATCTTCATCGTCGATCTCTTATTTCTGTCAAATCATCGAATGGTCCTCCTTAAAAAAGATGACAACACCTCCACATCATCTCCAAGGGCCCACCATAATATGCAGCGTCAAGAAAATATACGTGGCACCCGCCCACGATATCGTAATCATTAAACTTCCATCAGTTTCAGATCACGCGATGGCGGGAAACCATTGATCTTCTTCATCGATGATCACGATCATAAAAAACAAGGAACAGTATCAATACCTATCCGCTGAGCAGCTTTTCATCAAGATTAAAAGATCATCATTGATTATGAACATGTGCATCTCCCATGTGATTTAGTAACCCGCTTGATAATGCACTAAAGTCTGATACACTTATTAAATGATTTTATTTACTTTTCCAGCATCAACAACCTGGGAGACATGGTGCCCACCCGCTATATCGCAATCACCAAGCAACCAATGGTGATGTCATCACGGGATTGTGGGGAGTGGTCAAGATCAACCGTGGGGAGATCAGTGGTTATCAAATAACCCTTGCAAAACATTTGATCATTACTTAGAAGAAAATATGAGGAAGGGGACACCGCCTAGGGCAATGACAATCGATGACTCAATGTTGTTTTTAAAAGCATAGGGCGTAGACGGACTCAGACCTTAGCAAATAAAAGGAGGCCAACGATAATGTTTTTAACATTTTATCAAAAGGGGCCAAGCCTAGACAATTCAATGAGACATAGGTTGTTTTAAAACCTCCTCCAAAAAGTAATGACCGAAAAGACCCATACCCAAGATAGAAAACCAAGGGTTCATGAAAGTAAAACAATAATTCCAGCCCTACGTATCATCTGAAAAATCAAGACAAGCCAGTAATAAAAGGAAACCTAGGATGTAAATTTGAGGCTCCATCAGTGGCTCTAGTTGGGGATGTTCATTCCACTGGAATGAAGTGAGAAAAATAGAATCTCAGGTAGAGCAGACCAGTTGCAAAGACAACCAAAAGACAAACCAAAAAATATAACTCCACAACAAAAGAAATAAACAACAAACCTATATACAAACCTAAACCTACTGTTCATGGAAAATAGAACCTCAACTGAAGTATAACTTCAAGAATTGTCCATGAGCTGGCAATTCAAGAATATCACCTGTCATTTCTTGAAGGAAATATGAATCCTCCGCCCACCTATCCATTATCAATAATGGTCCTAGCCAAATTACATCAAATTTACAATGTTTCCCTTTGTCTTCCAACCTAGCGTTCCACATCAAAACCATATCTCCATTATAGAAAGTTCTTGCAATTGTCCTTCTGTCATACAAATTTTTTACCTACAGCTACAATTTGGCATTTCTCATCTGAGCTTCCCTTCTAGTTTCATCCAACTCTATGAGAGCTTCCACTCTCAATTACATTTCATCTTCTATTTCATCATCATACATCTGGACAAATCTATACATTCCCATGAGATTATTTTGAGGCAACCTTGCATTTATCCCATAGACTAAATCAAATGGAGCACATCCTATTGCCTTCTTCATTGTCACCTATCTACCCAAACTGCTAGCTTCCAATTTAGAATCACATGCCTTCTTATTCTGATCTAAGATTCTCTTAATAATCTTCATCAAGCTTTTATTGCTTGATTCCACTTGTCTATTTCCTTGTGGGTGACAAGGTGATGAATAAGAGACTTGGATGCCATATTTTCCACAAAATTCCATATATTCCTCAGATCTAAAACACATTGCATTGTCTGACACAATCCTTTCAGGACATCCAAATCTAGTCACTATATTATTCATTAAGAAATCAATTATCACCTTACTAGTTGCTTTCTTTGTTGGAATCACTTCCACCCACTTGGTAAAGTAATCAGTGGCCACCAATATCCATGAATGTCCCCCACTCGATTTGCATGATATTTCTCCTATAAAACCAATACCCCATTGTTGGAATAGAGACTGAACTACAATCAATTTTAAAGGTAAATTACCAGAGAAATTTAACTTACCAGAGAAACACTAACAAGCATCACATGTCTTTACTAATTGATGTGCATCCCTGAAAATAGTAGGCCACCAAAACACAATCTGCATTATTTTGTGTGCAGTAGTTTTGGCCATATAATGCCCTCCACAAACTGCACTATGCATTTCATTCAAGATTTTTTTGCTTGCTCTTGTTCTACACATTTTAAAATAACACCCTCTCCATTTTTCCACCAGAATTTTCCAGTTATGATAACATATTTGATAGCATGTAACTTCAATGTCCTCTTTTCATTCTCACTCAAATCATCTAGACATTTCATCTTTTGCAAGTAATAGACCACACCCTGTACCAGTCAGAATGTTTCATATCACATATGTGTGGTCTCTCCTCTTCTTCAAGAAAATTTATCTGATTTGCTTCAAGATTACTTTGGGTCATAAGTTTGGCTAATCCTTGTCCCCTTACCAACATGGTAATCTGAATTTCAATGTTAAATTCTTGGATCCTATTAATCCATGTACATCTTCTTCCTAATACTTGTTGTTGTGTAAAGATGTCCTTCACAGCAGCACTGGGCACATCAACAATTATGGTAGCTCCCATTAAGTAGGGCCTAAAAGCTTTGACTGCTTTTACTAATGCATATGCCTATTTTTCATTTATATCATACTTGAGTTCTACAACCTGCAAGGATTTGCTGAAAAAAGATATAGGTTGCTCAAAACCTTTAGCATTCTTTTGTAGTAACAGAGCTACAATTGTGTGGAAAGAAGCAAATGAGAAAATCTGCAAAGGTTTCAAAAAATTAGGGGTCCTCAACATAGGTGCTTCCTTCATGACTTGCTTAATATCATGGAAATCTCATACTGATGCTTCCTCCCATTCGACCTTCGCCCATTTCTTAAACATCTTAGAAATAGGGTGAACCACTTCAGTAAAATTTGTAATGAATCATCTCAAAAAAAGTATTTTCCAAAAGAAAGATTGGATTCCTTTAACATTTTTGGGTTGTAGGACCTTATCTATTTCCTTTACCCTTTCTGGATCAATTGTAACTCCATCCTTAGAAACAATATGTCCCAACAATTTCCCTTCCCTTACTCCAAAAGTGCATTTCTTGGGATTTAGGGAAATACCATATTCTAATGCCTTAATGAATATTTTCTCAAGGTGCTCATAGTGATCCTCTTCCTTCTTGGAATAAGCTTTTAAATCATCCTGATAAATCACCAGAAACAAATTAATGAAATCTAAGAATGCCACATCCATGGCTCACTAGAAAGTAGCCCCTGCATTGGTTAGACCAAAAGGCATTCTCACATATACATAAGTCCCCCAAGGTGTAGTGAAAGTTGTCTTAAATTGTTTAGATTCCTTAACCATGACTTGGTTATAGCCAAAAAACCCATCCATCATGGACATTAACTCACAACCTGTCACTCTTTGCAACATGGCCTCCATATTCGGCAATGGATAATTATCCTTTAGTGAAGACATATTCAAATTTATGAAATGCACACATAATC
Source organism: Sequoia sempervirens (assembly GCA_007258455.2). Classification (NCBI taxonomy): domain Eukaryota; kingdom Viridiplantae; phylum Streptophyta; class Pinopsida; order Cupressales; family Cupressaceae; genus Sequoia; species Sequoia sempervirens. The sequence goes on from VDFB02353493.1 coordinate 37,153,913, forward strand.
TAATATCTTTGTTCTTTTTTCTCGCAGGCACCAAATTAGATACCCAAGATGAATTTCTAATTGGTTTGATGATTCCAGCATCTCTTAACTTAGTAAGTTCTTCTTGCATTTTTTGAGCCAAGGTGGGATTAATAGGTCTTTACTTTTGCCTAAAAGGCTTGGCATCATCACTCAAAGGAATCTCATGTTGAAACAAATCCTGCCTATAAGCCTTAAGATCATCATAAGACAAGGCAACACATGTCTGAATTTTCTTAACAAATCAACCAACATTTGTCTTACTTTTGGTGACAATTTCTTTCCAATATACACCTTTTTTGGTGATGCATTTGTCCCTAGGTTTATTTCCTCCAAGTCATCAGGATAAGAAGCAACACAAATAGCCTTAGTCCTATCCCATTTGTCAAACACCTTTTCAAGAACAACTAAACCCTTAGGAATGGTGTTAGTTTTCAACTGAATAACTTCATTTTCCAACATAGTATCTTTACCATCAATTTTTTCAACAAAGGCTCCAAAATCTATTTCTTGATTTTCATACTCACCCACACAATTTAAGAATCTTAATATATCGTCATCATTGCCAAAAACCTGCAAGTGCTTAATATTATTAGGAATAGATGGCCTGGTTTGCACTTCAACTTTCAAAATTCCAGCATAAGTCATATCATTCGGCCTTAGTGTGATGTTTGCTAACAAATCTGCCACCTTATTGTGACCTCTCTCCATCCAACTTATCCCAAAAGCATCAGAATTTTCCAATTCATCCCAAACAACATTTCTATACTGTTTCAACCTTTTGTTTTTTGACACATATAGGGATCTGACTTGGGAAATCACAAGCTCAGAATCACCAATCGCTTTGAGCTTCTTTATCACATTTTTTTGAGCCAATTTTAACCCTAACAACAATGCCTCATAGTCAGCTACATTGTTAGTGCATTCAAATAACAAGGTGAAAGAAAATTTGAAAGTTTTTCCACCTAGTGACCTTAAAAACACACCCGCACCATATCCTTCCTTTGAACTAGCACCATCAAAAAACAAAGTCCACACATCATCAGATTCTGACAGATTTTCAACTTCTATATCAATTGGTGCAGCACACTTATGACAGTTATTAGGAAGTTCTTCAGCCCTAAACTCATTTATGCCACAGTCAATAAAACATGTCAAATCCTTCGTCGGACCATGCTTAATCATATGAGGTACCTTTGATTCTCTTTCAATCTTGACATCTTTTCCATCAATGCAAAATGTAGCAAATGAAAAATCACATTGTATGTTACCTCCCATTGATGCACTCCATTTAGTTGACAATAGCATTCCAAAATGAGTGGGAATGTCCACAACTAAAACAGTCATGGTCAAAACCTTATCAGGATATTGGGTCAATACATAAGGCAAGGCCTTAATGGTCCCAATAACAGGCACCTCTCTTGAATCCAATGCATAGCATTTACCTTGAGTAGTATTAACTGTCAAGCCCATTGCTTCCATAATCTTTATTAGCATGACATTATTTGATGCTCCTGAGTCTATCTTGCAATTCCTCGGAGTTCTCCCATTTATATCAATACTCAAGAAAAAAGGGGTGATGTTCTCCAAACACATATTGACATAATTACCTAGGTATACGGGAGGAATTTGAGTTATATTTCCCTCCAACTCTTTCACTTTTATTTCTTCCTTTTCCCTCATTTCTTTACAATTTCCTTGTTCAATTTTACTGTTCAGAATTCTAGCAATCAAGGAATTTTTTTTTCTCTATGCTCATCTATTCTCATCATCTCGAGCCAAGGTATAGTAACTTTAACTTGAGACAATACTTGAAACACATCCACAGGTGTGTATTTGGATAGGTTAGGAATCATACCATCATGAGTTTCTTTCTTCTCCAAATGTTGTTTTCCTTCAAGTTTCCTTTACTTCTCCTCTCGAATTGACTCAGCAAATTTGGCAATCACTTTGGTCTTTACTAATAGAGGAGCAACACCTTCATTGGGCTTTTGGATTTGATCAGTTTTAGACTTTTGAACAGGTAGTATTGGTTTTCCATCCTTCCAATTTGTATTGTAAGGATAATTTTTCAATCTAGGAGGTTTATCACTTTTATTATACTATTGATTATCACCTCCAATACCCTTCTCTTACTTAGCAATAGTATATTTTATATCCTTGAAAGTACTAAGGACCTTATCCCACTTTTTGTCATCTTTAATGCCTGCAGTAGAGACCTTCTCAATTTTATCCCTAGAATTCTTCAAAAGAGTAGGTTCTCCTCTTCTACCATACTTGCCAGAAGCTCTCCTATTGCTTTCAATATTAATAGCTGATCTAAAAACATCCCTCATGGTTTGAGGGTCCTTGTCTCAGAGAAGATATGCCATTTTAGCATCAAAAGCATTCAAATAAGTAGTTAAACAAACATTCTCATCAAGCTTCATCACTTGAAACAAGTTGTACATTGCCTTTTGAAATATAAGGTTAAACTCTGTTGCAAGTTCATTAGCTTATTTTTTTATAGTATTGAACTCATTCAACATAAAACTAGCATTTGTCTTGTCACCATATTGTTCTTTAAAACATTTTTCAAACTCCTCCCATGAACCAATACTATTATTAGGTAAACCCCTGTACCAATCCCTTGCATCTTCTATCAAGGATTGGACAAACAATTTCATCATCACATCTTCATGTTCTACCTCATAATAATTTAACATATCCATGAAACCTTTCAAATTCTCTTCTATTCAAAAAGCATTACTCCCAACAAATTTTTTTCATCTTTTCCCTTAATTCATTAGGGATAGGGTTTGGGTATCCAGGAATACCATCAAAAAATAGTTGCCTATATCTTTCCAATTGTATAGGTCTCCTTTGCAATAGTTCATCAACTTTCTGAGATTTAGGACCATCTTGATGTGAATTAACAAACCGGGTTGCTTGAACCCTTGGGTCAGAATTACTTGTGATATTTTTCTGGATATGTTTGGGATCATTTTTTGCAATCTCCTGATAATCTGATGAAGTTGTGGCTTGTGGAGCTTCAGCCAAACCTGTCATCTTTAGGAAACTTATTTTCCTTCTCATTTTTGCATTTGTAGCCTCCATTTCAATCCTTTCTAATTCTTTTGCTAAAACTTCCCTTTCCTTTCTAGCCTTTTCTAAAGCAGTCTCTACTTGTGATGATACATGTTGGAGGGGATCTTTTTTATGTTGGTGGGAAACCATCTTTCCATTTATCTTCATCCCTTCAACGTTCTATTTTCCCTTATTTGCAACAAGTTTAACATTTGAAATATCTGATTGTGACATAAGAAGGTTCAAAGGTTTTGGATCTGTTGGCTTTGGTTGGACCTTAGCTTGACCTTTGAGACCTACTTTGGATACTGGCTTTACTTCCTTATCAACAATTTGTTTTACAACAGGACCATTCTCCTCTAGGTCCAGTCGACTTTGGTTCAGGAATTTCATAGTTGCCAACTTTCTAATTAACCTATCCCTTTCAATAACAACATTCATCAACTCTGCTTCCTTTTCTTTGTCCTTCTTTATCCTAAGCTCAGCCTATTTTGAATTTCTCATCTCAAAGAACTAATATCTCCAAAAACATCTTCGGGGTCAGGCAAAGTTATATCAAAACCTAATGTATCACTCAAATTTATCAAATCTACTCCCTCTTTTCTAGAAAATAAAGGAGTTCCACCATCAATAGCCGAAGGAGGAGGCAAATCACTGATGCATTCATTGTGATGGCCTTGAATTCTACTCCTACTTCTTCTCTTAATATATTGGACATTAACAGGCTCTTTATTATGACATGTTACATCCTCTTGAATAGGTGTATTAAACAATGTATCAAAAAATCCACAACTATCTGATTCAAAATGTCTAGATACATGTTCAAAAGTCTCTGGGATAGGATGTAGAGGCTTACTTGTACCTTGATGTACAGGATTCTGGGACGTGGGAGTGGCATTGTTGGTTTCTGGTTTCTTCTTCATCTAGTCTTTCTCCTTTGTATTAGGAAGTTCACCTTCCAACTTGGATTCTGGGTGATACTTCATAAATGACCTGGTACTTTTTATTTCTCTATACGTGTTCAAAGACCTTTCAACTTATACAAAACTTCAAATAAAATGCACACTGGTGCAGAGACTATCAGAGTCACCACCCAATTAGCCTGGGAATATCCACTATTCAAAAACACATGATAATACATAAAAAGATCCTACAAACTTATTGTACTGATAATACACAATAACACATTGCATGAGGTATATGCAATTTGTGAAATAACACACTTAATTGGATAAAGAAACACAACGCCCAGTGCTCAACCTTCAAATCACAGAAATACTTATGGTAGACTCTATGCAAAATGGATACCCGACCCACTGACAAGAAACATTCAAGCCAATGTCCCCAGTAGAGTTGCCATTTTGTTGGTGTTTTTTTCAGTAAACTAGGTTTTTCTCCTAATCTAGCTATGGAATTGACAATTCCAATCAAGGGCAACTCAGATGACTTGGACCAACTAACAAGGATTTTTAAAAATAACCTCCTACACTTTGGGCTCTATAAGACCCAGGAGGGTGGTCCCTATAATGTTTTTATGATATTTGCACCAAATTCATAAACAATCATTAACAAATCACAAATAATCCCACAAATGGCTCAACATAATAGGATATCACTAGATGAATTGGCCTTTCACCAGTAATATTGGCTACTTGTAGCATGAGATAATTACAACAGTATTCTGTAACGTATGATAGTCATTTATTTGCAATTTGGCGGAAGGCCCAAAACAAAGACTGACAGATACAAAGCCTCACAAACTTGTACAATTTAGATCAGTGCCATATACCATTGGGGAGTCAAACTCACAAACATTCATGATTCAACAATAGATTAAATACTTAGCATATATGAACCCTAACAATATTGCATTACAATAATATCAATTTCTGCCCCAACCCGATACTTCTTATTAAATCCCTTTACAAACATACCCATCCATGATTTCATCCAAGCATTTTAATTAATTCTTTGAATTAAAGCTAGGACAAAAAGCACACACATCAAAACGATGAGATGAACATCATAATCCTTGATTATTTTATTCAAAATCATGATATGTTTGTACAGAGGAGAGACTCATGCTCGAGATATAACATCATAACTCAAATGCTAGTACTATTATGAAACATGCAATCTTCATAAGTCTAAAACCCTTTACAAAACAATCCCTAACCTTAATTGCCTTAACATTTACAAAATTTCTTACAATTCACTCTGCAACTATACCTAGACTTGACCTTCAAAAATATATGACTTGCCAACCACATTTTCTTGCCTTGAAATCCTTCTTATTGAAAACGAAGGAGCAACAAGCATCAGGCCAAAAATTACACATGTCACCGATCAATTGGACCGCTAGGTGCCATTTCAAAACTGAAACCACAACCACCAAGACCTGGAGCATATTTCTATTGATTCTATTCATTACATAATAACCACAACATTTATTACACCTCAAAACCTGCGCCCAAAGCTATCATGGGACAAAAACCAAAATTAGTTATAACATAACTGTTGAGCTATCAACTGCCAGTAATATACACTATTTCACTCCTCTTCGGTTAAGTATTTGTCTACCCAACTATGATATTCTTCATCTATTGGCCAATTAAAATTCACCACCTCCCTCATCTTGGTACTATAAGGTTTGAATTTCACCGCAACCTAATTTTCCTCTCTTTCAAATGAATCTAAGAACATGCTAGTGTTAATTATTTTATCCATGCTACTTACCAACAAGTCATGATCTGAGTCATCACAGATTAATTTGATTTGTGCATTAATAACCTCCTCTGCCCTTTCCTGCCACTATTGTAGTGTCTTCACATTTCCCTATGTATCTATTATATCTAGCAGGAAAGTGTCATTCCAATCATCAAAACTCTTTATTAATTCCCTAATTTTCTTACTCAAATCATCAGGCAAGGCCTGGAATCCCTTCAATGATTTCACAAAGACTTGAGTAGGCTTTAATGATTGAGGCTTGTTATTCACATCAAATATAAAGGCCTTAAACATAATATCTAAATCAGTGGCCCTAGGAATCCACTTCTCAACCAAGGGTAGAATTACTTCTCGATCTCTATTAATGTTTTGTATCCCTCCCAAGAATAAAGAATATAAAGAATGTATAGCAGACAACCTAGAATCAATCCTCTCATTTAAATGTCTCAAAACAATATCAACCACCTCATTATGTTTAGTTGTAGCCCCATCCTCACTCGCCCTTAGGGAATCCTGTAATTTTGTGATCTTATTCATCATTTTCTTTTTGGTAGGATCTACAGAGTACTCAACTTCTTCTTCAATTGGCCCTGGTGCAGGGCTATCAACAGGTGTCTGAATTGGGGATCCAAGAGTATAAATAATTGGGACAACAAGTGGCAATTCCCCTAAAGTAATATGTATTGCTCTGGTAGCAGGAGCACTAGAAGATTCTCCAGCCTACCTGTACCTTCGTCTATCTACTTCAGACTATAGTTCGACATTTCTTTGTTGTATTCTATTATATTCCCCAATTATTGTATTGTATTTTTCCATTAAGCTTTTTTTTTCAACCTTATCTCTTTTTGCTATCTTTTGGGCCAATTTGGCCACATTCAGTGTCAAGCTTGTGGCCTCTGTCATTGAAGTTTCAGAGACTCTCTTGATGATAAGCACATCCCTTATATTTGGACTGATATTAGCCACATTTATTTTTTTTCCTTGAGGTGCCAATGCCCATATCGCTAAAGTTTCATACTCCTCACTAAAAGCAGAGTCTTTGTAGTGCTACCCTGACTTACTCCTCACTACCTTGCATAGGATGCTTGGACTGCATGATAGCATTGAATGCTACAACATCAACTATGTCCCATTCAGGGAGGAGTAAGACACTAGCCTGAGACACAGGTTTCCTTCCTTCATCAAGAGTGATGTTCTTGAATTGTTCCATCAATTCGGCCTTGACCTCATCATTATTCTCTTGGTCAGATCTATCAGGTCTTAATTCCCTCTTGCATTCGTCTTGATACTCTTGAAGCTTCATCCTCCACACCAACTGCAAGAAAACAGGATTTTTCACGAAGGCATCATCATCCAAGAATGCCTTGTAGGCCACCATCCTTGCATCTTGTACATACTGCCATTTTATATCCATATTAGTAAGCACCAATTTTGTTGACCTAGGAGGGGAGGGGATGCCAACTTGCATGTCCTGATCAGTTACAATTATCTCATCCACTAAAGCCTCTTGTGATTCCTTAATTCTTTGCCTCTTAGGGCTTGGCTTTGATGGCAGCTCCATAGGGTCATCCCTTGGTAGCTGATATGTTGGCCTTTCTTCCTCAGGCCTTACCTCCAATCCGTGAATCTTCAAATCCACTTCCAAATTTCACTTCTTAGTTCTTAGGGTGTTCATGATTTCTCTAAAATTATTAATCAGGAAATTGATTCTTTTATGAAATGGAGTGAACTCCATTAGTGGATCATACTTTGGATCCAACTTATGCACCATGTCCATCATTTCTCATAGGCAATCCATTTCTCTTTATTTAATTATTGCCTGCTCAAATCAAACTCATTCCTAATCATATCTTTAGGAAAATTGAAAACATGGACAAATTTGCCACCCTTAATTCTTTGTTTGAATAGAGCAATGAATCCCTTAGGGTCATGTTGCCTCATAGATCCAATTTTCAAATGGTAATCATCAAAATATTTATCAAAATGAACCCATCCTCCCTTGGAAAAAAAAATCTGAGACAATAGTATAATCAGGGAAAAAGTCCCTTTCCCTCTTCCTGTCAAGTTATCTTCATGGAAGCAACCAAGTTGCCACAAAACCTCTGCAAATCCCATCCTTGATGGTACATTATATGGGAGAATATGAGGTTGGAAACCATAAACCCTTAAGATAGTGCTTACAGGGTATGGAATGATATCACCCCAATTATGACATACCTTCAAATTAGGCTTTCTTTCTTTAGGTCAGAGGAAATCATGCAAATCCTCAGGAATCCTTGGCACATTCACCATTAGTCTAGCCCTGAGCTTTGAAGCAAAGCAGTTATCAAACTGTACATAACTAGCACCCCCTTGTTGCAAGACAAATCTGCACTCTAAGCCTGTACTGGTAATCTTTCTCCATTCACCTCGTGCCTCAACTCCATCTTCTCTGAGAAGAAACTGACATTCTCATACAAGAACATGTGCATTAACAAAGAGTTGCAAAAGAAAGGAGTATTAGTGTCCCCCACATATAAGTTCAACAAACCCTCATGTATCCTTTTAGCAAGGAAAGAAGCGTAGTCATATATTACAAAAAAATTGGGATGCTGAATTTGAGCCCCCATAAACATATAGGCAATGGGCATCACATTACTAGGGCTGAAACCAAAAACTTGGCAAAGTGGATAGAAAGTTGCCAAGAAATGATCAACAAAACAACTTAACCTGATAGGTTCCTGATCAGTCGGGCTGATATGAATTGTTGAACTGATCACCCTAGCTAGATGAGGGGGAAGCAACTTTGATCTAAAAAGAGGTTGTGTATTGGCATATTCCTACTTCATTTCCTCAAGGTCTATCTGGACCAAGAATGAGCATATTGTCTCAAATCAAAAACCTGTTGAATCACATCTGCATTTATACTCAATAAAACCTCTACATCATTATCCCTTATATTCCTTGTGACAAGATCGTATCTCGCAGCCACTGCTCTGAGGAGGTCAACATCAAGAAACACATTCAGTACCACAAACTTTCCCATATCATACCTCCAACCATTTGAAAAAGGATGAGGTGCATTCTGTTGGCTGTACCATCTTTTAAACAATTCCAAACCTAACATTGGTACCCTAACATCTGTAACGTTATAGGTTTTATATCTCAATCCTTCACCTAAGGCTATCCCTCTCATTAAAACTAAACCCCTCTTCTTGTTGTTGGTTGACTAAGGGAATTGGTCAAGGAAATCGTCATATAGGTTCCTTTGCAAGTAGTCAATGTGGCCAGAATGTTGTTTTGTTGGTGCCATTTCAAACAACTAGGGCTTCTCCTAAGATCAAATTGTGAACAAACTAGTGCTTCCCAAAATGAAATTACAATAGAATTTACAATTTCCCACAATTCAAAAGAAATAGTAACCCTAGAATCTTAATCCAGAAAAACTTTGATCAACACAATGTAGCCTTCCACAAGAAACACATTCGAACAGAATAGTGATCAAAAAAATAACTCAGAGAATTTCGCGTGTTGCAAAAAATAAAACCCTTGTTGTAGTTGCTTTGAAAACTTTATATCTGGCTCTAGACTGCTTCAAAAATACTTGAATTCTTTAGTGGTGAAAGAAGTCTACAATTAAACACTTGAAATTTATGAAAAGAGCCCGTAGACCTCTCATCTGCCATTAAAGCTTACTTGCATACCGTGCCAACAGATTCAATTGTATTTGACACAGATTTAAATCTTTGCCATTGATCTCTTGTTTCTATCAGATCATCGAATGGTCCTCCTTAAAAAGGCTAACACCTCCACATCATCTCCAAGGGCCCACCATAATACGCAGTGTCAAGAAAATACACACGACACCCGCCCGCGATATCGCGATCATTAAACTTCCATCATTTTTGGATCACGCAATGGTGGGAAACCATTGATCTTCTTCAACGGTGATCATGATCATATAAAACAAGGAAAAGTGTCAAGACCTATCTGCTGAGCAAGTTTTCATCAAGATTAAAAGATCACCATTGATTATGAACACATGCATTGCCCATGTGATTTAGTAACCTGCTTGATAATGCACTAAAGTCTGATACACATATTAAATCATTTTATTTACTTTTCTAGCATCAACAACCTGGGACATGTGGTGCTCGCCTACTATATCACGATCACCAAGTAGCCAGTGGTGATGTCATTGCGGGATTGTGGGGAGCGGTCAAGATCAACTGTAGGGAGATCAACGGTTATCAAATAACCCCTGCAAAACATTTTATCATTACTTAGAAGAAAATATGAGGAAGGGGACACCGCCTAGGGAAATGACAGTCAATGACTCAATGTTTCTTTTAAAAGCATAGGGCACAAACCGACTTAGACCTTAGAAAATAAAAGGAGGCCGGCGATAATTTTTTTAACATTTTATCAAAAGGGGCCAAGCCTAGATGATTCAATGAGACATAGGTTGTTTTAAAACCTCCTCCAAAAAGTAACGATGGAAAAGAACCATACCAAAGATAGAAAACCAAGGGTTCATTAAAGAAAAACAATAATTCCAGCCCTAGGTATCATCTAAAAAATTAAGACAAGCTAGTAATAAAAGGAAACCCAGGACGTAAATTTGTGGCTCCATCACATCCCCCTCTTGATAATCCCATCATTGATCATTCCCTTATTCGAAATGAAGTTATTTTGGAAGAACCAACCCTTACTTGTCAAGAACATGTGGCTTGTGGTTCTCGTAAAAACTCTCCTCCTAGGGAGGATATCATGATAGAAGACACGAATAACATTGATAATCATATTATGCCCTTGAAAGAATATAAAAAGCCTGTGTTAGACTCTCATTTTCAAAGGGATATTAATATTATTCAACCTCAACTCATCCTTTATCCCCCTTCATACAAACAAACTTAACACAAACTCGAATTCACCCTTTACCCACCTCAAAAAAATGTGTTGCGGCAACTAAGTCATAATATTGTTGCTCATACATATAACACTAGAATAATCCGCAACAACCCACACCAACACCCATAACCTTGCCCAATCCCATTTTTCCTAGAGATCCTCAATTAAATTCACACATTATAGAGTACAATCTTGTTGATCAACTAAAGCATACTCTTGCTAAGATATCATTATGGGATCTTATTCAAGCATCCCCTCACTATCACAACATGATCCAAGCATCCTTGCAACAAGTTCCTATCCCTTCTAATGTACAACCGCATGCCATAGCATCTATAATTCACAGATTGAATGTTGACATTGTTTTCAACCAAAGTGAACTCCCCTTTTTGGATGTGCAAAAAAAAAATGATCCTTTTATGATCATCGCACAATACAAATGAAAAGAGATAAAGAGAACTCTTGTAGATACTAGCTCTTCCCTTAATGCGTGTAGTGGCTACCTTCTAGATAGGCTTGGAATTGATCAATCAACTATGCAAACTAATTATTTCTCGATTAAAGGATTTGACAATGTTGAAAAGAAACTACTTAGGGTAATTAATATACCTCTTATAGTTGGCATGGCCAGTTTGAAGACACCAGCCCATGTTATTCCTTGTGAACTTTCATGTAATATTATCTTAGGCAGACCATGGATTCATGCAATGAAAGGTGTACCTTCCACTCTTCATAAAAAAATGAAATACATTTACAACAAAAAAGTATACACACATGACACTGATCCCAAGCCTTATAGTGTCTTACAACTTGAGAAAAAAAAAGAAAATAACTTGAACATATCAACATCAACTACACAAGTGGAACCCATACAATAGAACAAAAAAGAACAACATATTGAAAAAGTCACACAACTATTAGAAGATGATTGGGGTTCCTTGGATTTCAAACATGACTTCATGGGTGAGTATAAGATCATACACAAATATTCACATGGGGGAAATGACAAAGCTAAAAACCCTTCAAAATCATCCACTTCAACCACCTTAGATAATGAAACAAACTACACAACCACCTTTGATGGTTCTTATCACCAACTACCAACTAATCAAAAAGAAATGAAAAAGCTCTATGGAAAATGGTATGAGCTTATGAAACAACTTGGCTATAGTGGAAAAGGATCTGGTGCTAATGAAAAGGGTATTTGCAACCTTATAGACTATATCATACAACACACCACTCATGGTCTTGGTTATTTCCCTTTGATATAAATTTCCAATCCTTCAATCACTTTCAACACTCTCACATTACATTCTTGGGTATGTGTAGGATCATGATGGGCCAAAAAGTGGTGATATGATGGGTATGTGTAGGGTATGTGGCTAATGAATTTTTTTTACCCAAAATTGATGAAACGAAAAAGGGTTTTTAAAGGAGATTCTCAACTTTCTACCAATATAAATTATTCTTTACTTTGAATTTAATAAATAATTATTATTCATTTTCTATTTGAATTACAATTAAAGTCTGGATTGATAGGCTAATTGAAAAAAATCTATAGCTTTCCAACGGTATCACATTTTTTGAATCCAAAACATGCATCACATTCTATGTTTCGCATACTATATGATTTAAAAAAATGGATTTCATGAATTTTTGACCAAGTTAAGGTGGTCAGACATATGAGTTTTTTATATTTTTTAAAATTTGTAATAAAAATTCATAATTAATTATTTACTTGGAAAAAAATTACAAAAATATATGCATCACATCAAGACATGAGTCATCTACTTATATCTAAAATCTTATAAAAATATATTTTTCATTTATTGTGGTTAGGGTGGTTAGGGACACCTACTTCTTATTTTTCCCCTAAATTTAAGTACTATTGCATTGAAATTTCAAATTTTCACCAAATAGATTTTTATTTATTTTTAAATAAACCAAGTAGTTTAGAAACTACATTCAATTTGCTACAAATTCTATTCTTACATATTTTTGAAATAATATAGATAACTTATTCAATTTTTTACGTCAAGTTGCCTAACTCTTATTTTTTTGAATTTTTTGCCACTTAAGGGCCTATTTTTCCATGATGATCCTACACACACCCTCTTCTAATTCCTCATTAACTATAAAGCATCATGAACTGATTGAAACTAGTGATCTTAGTTGTTCTCCTTTGCAAGTAATCAAACAAACAAATACATCTCTGCTTGATGTGAATGCCATCTCGTAAAATACTAATGAATTGAATTTGTTAGATTTTACACCCTCCTACCAAGGAGAGAACAAAATCTCACAATCGCAACATCCTATGTAAATATGACATCTTGTACATCTAAGTAAGAGATATCTTTACCACAAACTACAAGACCACCTTCTACCATTAATCAATAGGGTATCTTGTTGAGACTCCTCCAAGGTCACTTGATATCCCTTCCTCCAAGAACTCAAAAGAAATGCTATTACAAAACTTCATTTTGTGCCTATCATAGAGTTCATGGTCATTCCACTAATGAATGTAAGGTGTTGAGTCATAAAATCCAACAATTTTAGAAAATTGGTATTCTTCCTTCTGCAGGGGCACCTAATTCATCTAATTGATACCGATTTTCACTCTCACCTACATTTCATCAATCATTTCAGCTCACCTTTGTCCTACACTAAGTGGGGGCAAGGGGTTAGGTAGCCTTGTCCTCATATGTCACTTCTCATTTCCTCTTTTGGCTAGACATTAACCTTTCATAAACATATACAAGCAAGCTTGGGATGTGGATGACATGCTTTAAGTTAGATCACATGTGACATACTACCTTTTCATGACGTAGCTTATCAGAAACATATGACTTGGCATAGGGATTTTTGAGTAATCTCTCATGTCTCTTTCTTCTACTTTAAAGAAATTTCTCATAGTATTGGAGTTCACAACCGCTTTAAAGTGGGGGCATACATCACCACTCACATTTCATTGAATGATTTCTTGCAATGCATCCTTTTATTGGTGGAGTCATTGGGCTTGATTTCCCCCAAGAGTGTGATACTTATTTTGACACATCCTCTCTTGAAAAAATTAAGCACAATGTTCCCTAAGATGAGACCTTGCATGAATTAAGAAAAATCCCTTTGAACAATCCTTACACTATTTTGTATTTACAATGTCTATGAGTGTCAAGCATATGAAGTTTTTCTTACCTCATAGAGCTCAAAAATCATTTTTTTGGCACCTTATTAAAGTTATCAAGAGTTATAACTTTGGTATGGTTGAGCAGGAAATCCCATTCTAAGGCATGACTTTTCCCCATAGCCACCTTGTGGATTTCTCACCCCATAAACAACTAGAAGTTATGTGGCCCCAGAGTGAGTATACTTAGGACTTCTCATCTAGTAGACAACCAAGAGTTCTATCACCTCAGAGTGAGTATACATTTTTGGAAAAACAACCTAGATCCTATCCACAACTAGCTAGATAAATGATTGAAGCCTAATCCACCTTGTCATTTTCATCTTTCTCTTCTTGCCATTGCATGATCATGTATCTTATTTCACTACACTTTGTGTGTGTCCTTTTGCACTCATGTCAGCTTGACTTAGGGTCTTAGATATTGGGGGATTGATCACCTTCTTGATCTTTGTTATCCTAGACCATCCACATTGGTACAATTGGACCACTCTTCAATGTCTACTTTAGTGTGAGTTTGAAGCAAGTTCATCCTCTCACTAAAGTGAGGGCTAAATATATCAGAAAAAAAAGGAAACTTTCTTGATTTGGGAAAATTGATGATAAATTGGATTTAACAAGGCCTTGAGTTGGTGTTGTGAGGTGTTTTTCACATCCACACTAGGTCTTTGACCCTTTCAAATGAATTTAATGATGTCTTGTAAAGGTGTTGTAAAGTGTTGTAAAATACTTTTACACTTTTCTAGACTTAATAAACCCATTCTCCCTTAATTCAACATTATAAAATTTATTTAATTGCATCTTCACATCAATCTTGAAGGCTTGTGAATTCAACTTAATGATAATCTAGTCTTGTAATGTGTCCCACACATTCATAATGGATGATGTTCCTTTCTAGGCTATGTAGACCTCATTTTAATGTTGTAAAGTGTATTTAATCACACTTTCACATTGGATTTTGTGTCCCAAGCCCTAATTAATCTTCACATCATCATTACTAGGCCCCTATTGCCCATATTGTGCGTCCCGAGGCATAAATTGATCAATAAATTGACAAAGTCGTCATTTAAACCTAATTTATGCATTCCCCAACAACCTAGCTAGCAAATGGACCCCTCTAGGACTAATTTTCCATTTGTGGTGAATGATTCCCTACCAGGTGTGACTAATTCACCCAAGGTGGTGAATGAGTCCCATTCAAGCTATTTTTGACTTTTGAGTGGGAAATTTTGGAATTTAAGTTTTATGTTTCTTCATGTTAGCCTTGGGGATCCAATTAATGGGAAAATAAGGTGTATTTCCTATAAAATCAAGTCTCTAAACCCTAATTCAGATCCATTAACTCATTTTCCCAACTTATTCACCATTTATCTTCTCTTTCAAGTCAAGAAAACTAGGGTTTCATCATTGCAAGTCACCAATATAGCTTCCAAAGAAATTCAAGGGTAGATTCTTCATGTTTTGTTGCAGGAATTCAAGATCAATCTTTGTGGCTAGTTATTAACTCTATTATTTAATGCTTCATTTCATTGTTTCATCATTTTGGCTTAATTACCTAAAAAGGGGTTTGACCAAGGCAAACCCCCATGCCCTAACATTCAACATTTTTCTCTCTTGTCTTGTGTATTTGCAGATTTGGGAGTCTTGGAGTCTTTGAAATCATTGAAGATCAGGTTGAAAAGTTTTACAAGTTATCTCTTCATTGGATAAGGAAAAATATCAACAAAAAGTCACCTTCAAGCCCAAATTTGATAGTTTCAGAATCAGACACCTAGAGAAGCAAAAAGTGCAAACCGAAGACTTCAATTTCCACCTTTGGATTTTTAGAAATTCAAAAGTGGAAAGGTTTACCATGGATGGCGAATGAGTCCCACTACCAGGCCTAAAATGGGTTTTCTATAGTTTTGGATACTCATTTGTCTGAAACAGGCTCCAGAACAGTTTCCCAAATCTAGGACTAATTCACCCAGAATGGTGAATGAGTCCCACGAGGCCTAAAAATTAGGATCAGCAACATTCTAGAATTAATTTCCAATCTCCATCAATATCTCAGTTGCACACTTTCAGTTTCATCCCTTTCTGTTGCAATTTGCATTCATTTCTAGATGCTTTTGCATTACACAATGTGTTTTAAAAAAAGTTACATTCTTTAGTTTTCATTCAATAATCAATAGATTTCATTAGTTTCTTGCATTTAGATCCTTGCATTTAGTCATAATTCTATCATACATACATTAATTTGAGTGAACCACATAGATTTTGGCATGGAATCTATGTCTTTCCTTTAGGTGAGAGACCCTAATTGAGCAAAAGAGACTTAACATTTCACACTTCTTAAAAATCCATGGTTCACACCTAAATGGTTTCATCCTTCAAAGTTTGTGATCACCCGATCTTCTGATAGGAAAGAGGGGTCTACTCCAAAGCACACATTTGATGATGGAAGCAATTGTACCACTTTCCAAGATGAAAATGACATCTTTCTTCCTTTTTCAAAATATCGAGGTAGTATAGTTAGCCACCAAAAATAAATGAATTTAATGCTTCAAGCACGTATATGCTCATCAACTTTCATTTCATTTATTTTTGTCATACAACTCAAGGCTATTGAAGAACTTCAAGAAGTGGAAAATCACAAATATATCAGAACTTGACTTTTGGAAGGGAGAGATTCAATCAAAGGGGTAGGAAGTAGAAAAAAATAAGCGGGGAGAAGTATAAGGCAATGTGGTAATGTGGTACATACCGCTATCCTATATAGGGAGAAACAAAGATGGTGTGGGATAGTGGGAAGTGAAATAAAATGAAATGTTTTCATAAAATGACATGTAGTGCAATAAAATAATGTAAGGGCATGAAAATAAAAGGGGTAAAAAAGATATTTACAGTTGCACCACAAGGAATGAGAAAGTATTATTTTGGTGAAAATAAAATTTTATAAAAAAATATTTTCACTTGGGGATAAACAAATGGGTAATATTTTACTCAAGGAATAATTTTAATTATGAAGTGAAATACTTTCACCAAGGGAGTTATAAGAAGGTGATTATTTTTCCCAAAAGAATATTTTCTAAATGGTGAAAATTCATAAATACGAGTGTGAAGATTACCAACAAAGAAAAAATTTGATAACTCTTAAAATTATTTCCATGGAGTTCAAAAATTAAAGAGATTAAAATTAAAATATTTTAATCCATTGATGGAAATTAATTAAAATAAGAGTTGCAAAAAATAGATGTGAAAAGGGTCATAACCCTAAAAGTGAAATTTATATAGTAAGATGAAATCATATCATCAACGATTAGATTAGGTAGTAGTTAGGAAATCATCAATAGTTGGATAGTTTGATTAGTTGCCTCAACAAAACATTATGATGTATATTGCAAAATATTTTGAAGTAATATAATGGACAAGAAGATTTAATTTGGTGATCAAATTCTTGGTGTCAATTGTTTGTTGATAGTATATGATTATTTGGTTGTCTCCAGATTGGTTCTTTCATATTATTTAAATTGGAGTGTCAGAACTCAATTTATCAAAACACATTTTTTGTTCTTGTGTGGTTTCATTGATTGGTTTCTCTTAGAGAATTAAATATCCTTTTAATAGATCACATTAATCTGGAAGTATCATTTGGATCAATAAAGAAGATCCCTATAATCGATAAAATTATCATATTGTCTCTAGTTTGATTCTATCTTGTTATTCAAATCAGAAGTATATTTGATTTGTCAGGGCACACTTGCTACTTTTGTATGATTTAGTTAACTAGTTCCTCTAAAGGAATTAAAACTTCTTATTAATTAATCACAGTAACGTAGTAAGAATCATTTGGATTGATAAGAAGAGTTTGATAGTTACATTCTTGCATGTTTGTACAAGGTGCAAACATTCACAAGTGCCAAGCAATTTGAATTGTAGCTAGGAACTAGGTCACACATTATTCACCTCTTGAATCCATTAGCCCAATAGGAGTAGGCACTGGTCATTCCCATTCTATTTTAGAATTTCATAAAATCATATCCATACATTCTCATTTCAAATTCAGTAGGAGTTAGTCATCAAGTTTTGCATCTACTTCACTCCCACGTGCCATAGTGAGTAGATTTCTCAATTCAGAAACCACATCAACACCTTAAATCTATTGTATCATTTAGGTACACCTACCTAGGTCTAGCAGAGCCTAAAGAGTATGAGGTGATCAATCATAATTGCCTCATTCAATGGCCAAAAATGTATTAAGAGACTAGCACCCTCTTATGTTCTAAATACCTTCATTTTTTAGACCTAATAGGGGGTATACAAAGTTTAGCACCATGAGGGATGAACATATCAAAAGGCCATTCCTCAAGGGGAATTATAAACAACACCACCACAAAGGGTGCATGCAAGAAAATTGATCACTATATGTCGAAGGACACTACTTGTTGCATGGGAGGTCACACCTTACGAAGTATCATACATGAAACCACCACTAAGAGAGGAAAAAGAATGGGATGAAATGTCACACCTTAGGGAGTATCAAATATAATACCACCACTAAGAGGACATAACATGACATGAAAAATCACACTTTAGAGGGTATCAAGTCTAATACCACCACAAAGGGGACACTAATATAGATTGAGAAGGCCAAAATTTAGTGAACACCTATATGATAATATTACTAAGGAGGGAATTATGTGAGAGAAAAGGCCACATCTTAAGGGATGTTGTGTAAAATATCACCACTAGAAATGGGTCATATAGCTTAAATTCTTTATCTAACAATTTAATATATGGGGTAATATGCCCCCATTAAAATATTATTGTACTTTCTACACTAATATTTTAAGGAGATTAATGATTGAAGAAGGGATACTTTTTAAAGGATATACACCACACAAGATTAACTATCATTGCCCCTACAAGTGAGGATGAAGATAATATCATGTTTCTCCTTATTGATGAAGTGTGGTTACACATTTTTTTACCCCCATGCATGAAAATGAGCATTGTATGATGCTACAAATTCCACATAACAAGGAGCAACACCATAATAACTAATTTTTTGTTTTTTATGGGTCCACTTCAATTTCATATAATTGTATTAACCATTGAAATTTATTCTTTAAAGCACAACATTCATTTGCAAAATGTCCAATTGTTCTATGATATGCACACAAGGATCAATTTTTGAAAAAAAAAAAATTTAATCTTTTGATGCATGCATAGGTGGTAAAGTCATTAATTCCAATTATAAAAGTGTGCACAAGTATGTTCTATCTCAAAAAAAGGATGCAGAGTAGGAACAAGACCATATCCAATAGAGCCATGAGTTTGGTTTGGGTTTGAGGGTAGAGTATATGTCATATGTATGCTGGGATTAAGGTGTCTCAACCTTAGAGAATCCCAAGATATTTAATTAATTATTTTAGTCCCTTTACTGCATATTTTATTAATTAAATCCTAAGTGATATGTTTCTAAATTTCTATAGTACTTTGTGGTACACAATTGTGAGTTGGCTTCCTACATATGTGGAGGAGAGAATGAAATTGTGCCACTTATCACTTTGGCACTCAATTTGGAAGAGGATTTTGTGAAAAAATCTCAAATGTATGCCATAGTGATATGTATCATTGATTTTGGAGTTATCACTTGGTGCAATTTTAGAAGTTTGCTAAAATGGGACTATGACAACCACTTAGAGTGACTAGAAGTCAAAGGGAGTTTAAAATTGGTAGTTGGTTGTATTTTCTCTAGTGGGATGCCATGCATGTCAAGGTGACTTAATATTTGCATAAAATATGAAGTTGGACACCTTGCATGTTGTTGCATGTCATTGCATGATTCGAAGGTTGCTTTATTGGTCAATTTGGACATGTGCATGTTCCCTGTTTCAGTTTGCATGCATGTAGAGGCTGTGGAGATGACACATGATATTCCTGGGTGCCATGTTAGAGGTTTATAAATATGAGAATTTTTTATGTATTTAGAGATATTTTTTGAGAATTTTTTGAGAATTTTTTTATGAATTTATGAATGTGCATCTAAAATATAATAGTTTAAACATTTGTAAAAAAAATTTGCAACCCTCTCCTTCTTAGGTCTATGTTTGGAAGTTGATTCCACTACTTATCTCTCCTTTCAATGTAGAGGTGGAGAACCTTGATAATTCTTTTTGTATCATAAGATGGTATTTATTCTAAGAGAATGTGGATTTCATGTTCATTATTTGTCACAACCTTATTTAGCAAGGATCTTAAATCCTTAGCCATAACACTTTTCTAAACTAATTGGTGTATTAAACACTTTGTTTTTATAGGATGGAGGATCATTTTTGGGTATGGGATCATCTTGATTGACATTAGAAATGGCTTTCAACATAGTGGGAAGGGTATAAATTGTAATTCACTCTCATTATTGGAGGAGGAAAACATATCAAGTGAAGGTATGGTAGGATTTGTTGATTGTTGACAAGGGTGAGTATGCAATACTGGTGAAGGATACATGACAATGTTGGTTCCAAGGTTGGGTATTGTATTGTTTAGAAGTCTTATATGATTACTTCATCAAGTACATTAGGATATCCTCATTAGAAAGATATGCATTGGGAGATGAAGGGGCATAAGCTTCATCACTTGTAGGAGAATCATTACCAAAGACACAACATGAAACATTTACCAAAGATTTCAAGGAAGAAATCATTTTACCAAAGTACTCAAACACTATGAAAGTGTACTATTAACAAATATATTCACTAAAATAATGACTATTACAACATAGTAAAAATATAAACTGGAAGCAGATCTAAATACGAGACACTCAGAGGCTACTGTCACTAAAATCTAAGCAAAAATAACCTATTCATGGGTGTGGGATGCCCTAGACTAGTGAATTACATTTTGAAAATTCAAAAATTGGAAGTGCAATACAATGTCTAAGTAATCTAATCTATAATTGTTCAGGTTTGAAAATAAGTAGTTTTCCAAGAATGCACATAATTACAACTTTGCTATGTGTAACACAATAGTGCATGCAATTTCAAAAATTTCAAGCAATAATTTTGATTCAAAATGTAATTTTGATATTGTGAAGTACATAAATTGATTGATCCTAACTTGATAAATCTAGAAATTGAAATATTTTTATTCTTTTACAATAATAACAATACACTTTTTCTACTTTTCACTATATTTGTGTGTCTAAAGGATCACTTTAAACACTTTCATATGTCATTTTAGATTTGATATGACTTAATGTATATTTATCAATGCGAGTGTGAGCTATATCTACTTTGCAATAATTAAAATTGACCCTAGTTATCTTATGAATTTCAAATTAATGCAAATTTTCACTTCTTCAATACTTTTTATAATAATTATGTATGCACACATGGGGAATATAAGCAGCCTAAGTATAATTAGATTTTAAAATGATATTCTTTAAATTTCAAAAGATTTAAAGTGTAAGAAATAGTCAATTTCACCAAAAATGTTTAATTGGGAAAAGGGATCTAAGTCCTAAATCGCACTTCTCTTAATTAAGGTGGATTAAAAATGATCTCAATACCCACTTGGCTACAAACCTCAATGTAGGAGCCAAAATCATGGATCAAGTTTATAATCTAGTGTTGGGGGATGATTGGATGATCACATTGATTATTAATTAATTGATTTTTAGGATGTAATGATGTTTCTAGGTAAACTATGAAAATGCAACAAGGGTAAGTGCAAGAAGTTGGGTCCATGAAGAGGGGAAGTTTTGAAAAAAAAATTATTGACAAGAATGGGAACCAAAGCCTTAGACTGGGATCTCAATCCAAAATAGCTACCATTCTAAAAATAGAATGGGTACCTATTTTAAAGTGGGTACTTATTATATAAATAGAATGGGTACCCTTTCTAAAGTGGGTACCTATTCTAAAAATAGAATGAATACCAATTTTAAAGGGGGTACCCATTCTAAAAATAGAACAGGTACCCGGTTTAAAGTAAATACCCATTCTAAAATAGAATAAGTACCTATTTTAAAGTGGGTACCATTTCTAGAAAAACTATTGAAATCCCAACCCACTTTTTGATTTGGTTTTAGGATTGAGGAAGTCTTGGTAACCCAACCCTTAGCCTTGGACTTGCAACTAAAAGACAAAGGAAATTTTGAGAAATAACTGACTTGGCAATATAGTTGGTGGGTTTTTTTTTAATTGGTATATGAAATCAAAATCCATTATAGATCACGATGTCTAGTTTTCAAATATGTAATTTTTTTTATAGTTGGATTATGGTTTCTAATTTTAATTAATTTCTAAGTAAATTGATCCATAAAATTGAAATGTTAGGCTTTTATTTTTTTAATAGCTTTTAATTTGTTAATTATTAAAAAATTATATCACATCAATCTACATACAATTCTCTACATAATGAATTATTTTTAATATGCGATGATGTTTCTAGGTAAACAATAAAAATGCAACAAGGGTAAGTGGAAGAAGTTGGGTCCACGAAGAGGTGAAGTTTTTGCCAAAAAATTTCCAATTAGAATGGGAACTCGAGACTTAGATTGGGATATTGTTCCCAAATGCGTACCATTCTATAAATAGAACAGGTACTCGTTTTAAAGTGAGTACCCATTCTAAAGATAGAATAGGTACCCATTTTAAAGTGGGTACCCATTCTAAAAATAGAAAAGGTACCCATTTTAAAGTGGGCACTCATTCTTAAAACTATTAAAATCCAAAGCCGCTTTTTTATTTAGTTTAGTATTGAGAAAGGCTTGGTAACCCAACCCTTGGCCTTGGACCTTCAACTAAAAGATGAAGACAATGTCAAGAGAAATAACTAACGTTGACAATATAGTTGATGAGTTTTTTTAAGATGATTCATAAAATTAAAACCCATAATAGATCATGATGTTTAGTTTTAAAATATGTAATTGTTTTGGTTGGGTTATTTTATTATTTTTAATTAATTTCTAAGGAAATTGGTACATAAACTTTAAATGTCCAGATTTTTTATTTTTTAATAACTTTTAATTTGTTAATTTTTTTGTAAAAAAGTTATATGACATCAATCTACAAACAATTCTCTACACAATTAATTTTTTTATTTTAAAAATGATTAGTTTAGGTCAAACTCTAGTGTCCATACACGAGGTTTTTCAAAAACATGTTATCACTCAATATTGTGCCCTTTCTAAATTACATAACTTATCTTACTGGTGAAACATTAGATAACTCCCCTTATTGTGTCTTAGGTTAATAGAGTTAACCTCCAAAGTGAGTTGGTTCTCTTGGTTCTATCACCTAAACTAACCTATGCTAACACTTGCTGAGGAAAAGAGTAAGTATTAACTTGAAAATGAACCTACACTCTAAAAGGTGATACACCAAAACGGTTTTCAAACCTATTTTATTGTTTTAGCACACAATTTTCCCAAATACCCAGTTAAAATTCACACAACTCAATTGTTTAACATGCTTCTACATCAGTATTTCATAAGAAAGTTGATATGTTTACAAATTTAGAAGGAAGACTAGATATATCTTTCACAAATAAAGAGTGTAAACATCAATTACATAAATCATGACCTGTTTAAGAAATTATTTATGCTTAAAGGTGTTGAAATGGGACAAAAAAATTGAGGATTTAAACATAAAATCATAGAAATAATTATCAATCATTCATACACACATAATGAAACAGCCATTGAGAAGGAAACACCACCTAATTTTATTGAGAAAAGAGGTGCATACATAGATATACAAGTTTGAAAGTAAGCTACATCTACTACCTCAGCTTGAAAGAACTTGAAAAACTAGTGACAATACATGCCAAGAGAGAAAAGAACTAGAGAAAAAACTTCCCAAGGCTTGCCTTTATGTTGTTCAATAACTTACATGAGAATAGGAACATGTGTTGAGGAGAAAAAGGATAAGTCTTCACTTCATCTTTTTGAGTCAATCTCTTTTGGTCGTCCAAAAAAAATATGCCTATTTTGCTGCCCCTTAACAAGCTCCAAAAAGGTATTTAAAGGCTAAAAAAGTTACTCCTTAACCTTTCCTAGCAACCAAGTCTCTAAAATAGCTCCTAGAAGCTTGTAACTACTCATAATTGGGTTCAAACTACCCCTAGACAGCTCAACCTACCATCCTAGATGCTTAAATTCATTATCCTTAATCCAAAATAGGTGATCTGTCTCCTAGATCTCAGTCATACTGGTACATCACTACTTGACTTTCATTGCTCTATAATGGATTTTGAGATATCTGATCATAAACTAGAGTTGAGCCCCAAAATCTTCATAAAATAGACCCTATCATCCTTACTGAGTCTTGAAACCAATGCCAAATTTAGTTTTACCTATGCTACCAAATAACAATTCGGTACACCTACAATAGTATTATTAGTGTCATCCTTATATTTTATAGTACACAGGTCTATAGCATTTTTCCTTCATAGTCTAGCCTTAATACCATTTTTATGTCTTTATTGTTTGACCTGATTGTTTCTTCAATGTCCTGCATACCCCAATATAAATTCACAATGACCACTTCTGCATCTTGAACATGGTCTAATTCTCTAACTATCATCTATGCATGTCTATTCTTTTATTTCATAATTTGCAGTCCCTTACCCTTGTAATGAATAAGTACATGGAAATATTTGTAAAATAAATTCCATTATATGATTGTGATAAAACTCCAATCACCTATAGGCTTCCCTCATTCTAATTACTATCATCCCAACTTACTCTTGACTCTTACTCAAGATTGTGAAGGGACTACCACTTTTCTCTGCTTTATGCTCTTCATTGCCCTATCCCTTCAAAAATATCACACTTTTGTACCAAATGTCATGGCTTATTTGTGAAGTGTCACTATCCATTTTGTAAAAACTATCCTTTCCAATTCAACATTATACATTTTATATTTCACAGATATGCCAGTCCTGCTATCATGTCTTAACACTAAAGTTCTAAAGACATCGCTTCCATCATCATGAGTGCCTTTTATTGAGCATCAAGAAAATAATAAAATATCAAGAAATTGATAAAGCATCTCCTTAGGATATCTTTTCCATTGTATATTCTTCGATATCTACTATATTTCACATGCCATCTTAGAACATTAGTTGGCCCTTACGCATTGTCATGACTTCCTACAATCATTTTGCATAGACCTCAAAACTTTGAATGATAATTGTTCTTCATTTACCTTTTCTAACCAATGATTTGTTATGTCTTTGTGATTTGTATGTCCAAGGTTCTATAGGTTTACTTTTTACAAGACATCACCTCTTTTCACCCTCTCATAAAGGACTATTCACTGTCATATATGTTTCCTCTAGTATTTGATGGTATCCTTTTATGTTGTAGGCATGTCACCATTTTTGAAACACTATCTTCCTAGCCTTTTACTGGCTGTTAAAATCACTCTCACCTGTAGATTGTATTTTCTAATGAATTTCCTTCACTATTAACACCATTTCCTTTGTATCCATGTGTGGATTTATTATGATGGTACTTCCATACCTCACAATGTCTTGGGATTTCTCACTACTGAGTGTCAATCTCCTTCACTTGTTCAATCATTGTTAGTACAATCAAACCACAAAAAAAAAACAAAAAACACTCCAATCACTTCCAAGAACCATCAAGTCCAACATTTAAAACACTTAGTACATGATGCATTTGAAGAACCAGCTACATGGCTTCCTTGAAGATAAATCCCTTGAACTAATATTTTTTTTTATAGTTTTCTAGCCATTTCTAGGCCTATAGAGAAATATTCAAATTGTTCTCTCACTATGACTATGCTCATTCATATTTGTCATTGATCTTTTAGCCCTATATTTGTTGACTGTCCACTATCACATGAAGTGCTTTTAGGGTATGTCTACTATTGTGATACCTTGTATTGAATACTTCCATTCATAGTTCCTATCATGACACTATCCCAAGATTTTAGTTCCACATCAAGCTAGAAGGTGGCATTGGGAAGAAGAGGACGAGATCTACCAATAGGGCCTTCTATTAAAAAGAAACCATGATACCCTTAAATCAAAATCACCATAGAATATCAAATATCATGCCTTCTTTTGATACTATCATGCTCAACATAGACTCATACTTCTCAT
Organism: Sequoia sempervirens; assembly: GCA_007258455.2. Taxonomy (NCBI): domain Eukaryota; kingdom Viridiplantae; phylum Streptophyta; class Pinopsida; order Cupressales; family Cupressaceae; genus Sequoia; species Sequoia sempervirens. Next base: position 37,179,912 of record VDFB02353493.1, read on the forward strand.
TTCCCTTTTGATTTTGATCTTCATCTCCATTCATTGTGGACTGTCCCTTATGATTGTTTCTTTACTATGAATATTCTTTGATTAATGTCATTTTTTATGATAGTTATAAGGACTTCCCCTCACTAGGTCTCTCCTTTGGCTATGTAGAAACTATATCCACTTGCAAAGACTACAACTGTTGTAAATGCACTGCAATACCAACAATCTTATACTCTAATAGAAATGATATTTGTGATACCTTTGAGTGAATGCCTTTACTTGTGTAAGATTAGCTTTCACTATCTGATGATGTGGAAAAATTAGGGCTTATCAAGATCAACATAAACCACCAAAAATTTTCACACCAAAATCACTATGATTTATGTAATTATGAGGGCCAAAAGATATAAATAAAAATAAAAAATTGACCCTAACTCTTATAGAAACTATGCAGGGAGTTTTTAGAGCTCAAATGGGTGTGTACCTTGCTGCAAGAAGCCTATTTTTAGGGCTGCATAAAGGACTCATTTTCCTTTAGTTGTGAATGGGTACCTATTAGGGTTTTTCAAAGTAAGATATGGGTTGTTTTCCTTGATGTCCACACTCTCAAATTCCCTATTGTCAACTCACGAAAATATGTACTTAATTCTATAGCTTCAATTCTTTTTTTTTGCACTTTGAAGGTCAATCTTGAAACTTGACAACTTTGACAATTTTGCTCCAAACTTCTTCTCTAGTTGATCTTCAACCTGTAAATCTACAAACACACATTCAAGGAGCAAAAAACTTGTTGATTGTTATGAAATAGGGGTTTACCTAAGTGAAACCCCTTCTACGTAATTAAATCAAATGATGAGATAATGAAATTGAAGCAAGAAACAAGAAATGATGCAATGTAGATACCTTGGATATTGTCTTGTAATGCAAATATGTAAACTAAAATAAGATGTAAACAATGCTTGCAATAGATCCTCAATTCTACACTCACAATCTTAGCTCAACAACATGCATGAATGTATTAAAACCTAGACATGATGGAAAGATATTGAATTGCTGCAATAACCTCTTGATAATCATCCTTGAAATTCCTTTGAAAATTCTCTTGAAGTACTCTATAATGCTCTTGTAAACTTGCTAGGAGGCTTCATAAAATTGCTAATGGATTAATTTGAATTAATCCATTATTTATATTAAATCAAGAGATTCACCCTAAAATTAAAACAACTCAAGCCAACACTAGATCTGGAGATAAAAATTATTAAATTCCCACCACAATGAAATTATAAAAGGGGGTCCTCATTAAGGGAGGACCCATTCACCACCTAGGGAAAATGGGTCTTGGCACTATTTTCTAGGACCATTCCTTCGGGGAATGAAAGATTACTAAAAAACATGTGAAATATGCTAAAAAGGGGGGGTCCTATAGAGGGAGGAATCATTCACCACCTAGGGAAAATGGGTCCTAGCACCAATTTCTAGGACTTGATTTTTCCCAATTAAATGTTAGTAAATTTTAATTATGGGTGTCGGGATAGATCTTCGGGAGGTGTCACAAATAAGGCTTAAATTTGAATTAAAGGGGATAATTAACTCCAATTAACCATAATTAATTAAGAAGACCCTAGATAAGTGTGAAAGTGTATTAGAACACTTTACAACACCATAAATAGGGTATACATTAGGTACATTTCATTAAAAAGGGGCCCATTAGGCTTACTTAATTGAATAAACCTTAGAAAAATGTGAAAGTGTGTTACAACACTTTTGCAAAGGAAAAATTAACGTATTTTTTCAACAAATAAGCACCCTAGAATGATGTGAATGTTTTCAAGACATTACAACACTATTCCAAGACAGAAATAAGTTAATTCAATGATAATTATTCCCAAATCAAGTAAGGAAAAAGGATACTTTTTATGTTACTACATTTTACCCCCACTTTAATGAGAGGATGAACCCATGTCAAACTCATAATAAAGTAGAAATTCAAGAAATTAAGTGTGCAGCAATAAAAAATATACAGAACCATACGCTGTCAAGGCCAAGAAAAAGAGAAACAAAAGGATCAAGCACGACTGTCCCAACATGACGTGGAACTGAGCTATTTGTCCATAACATATGCTGCTCACTTTGGGGTAGTGGAACCTCAATTTTTCCACTAGGTGAGTTGTCCCGATGAGGTATAAAATGAAAGAATCATATTAGCCTCTCATAACATACCAGATTTATCCTCCTGAAAACTTTGATAATGTGCAACAATGTAATGCTTTTGTATGTCATGTATGTAAGTTTTTGTTAAAGGGGATTTTTCTTCATTCATGTAAGGTCTTCTTCTTAGAGAGCATTGTTCCTAATGTCTCCAAGAGAGGACAAGTCAAGGTTGTTTGATTGTCACTCATGGGATGCCTCATTTGCATCATGTCATGATGGTAAATTGTGCACTCTTGGACAACATCAAACCCAATGACACCACCGAGAGGAGGAAATGTCACAAGAAAGAAGAAAAATAATGCCATGAAATTTTGTCAAAATATATCATCGGTGTATGCCCCCACTTTAAAGTGGTTGCTACACCATCACTATGAGAAATTACTTTAGAGTAGCCAAATTTTTTTTCTAAGAAATGAGAGCTTTCCTTGGAAAACCCTATGCCAAGTCATATGTTTTTGAAATAATGTTGTGTCATGAAATAGGAAGGAAGGGTTTCCCCCAAAAATACATAAGGGATCTATGGATTCAGGGTCAGTATTTCTTTGTTACAATATTGTCATAGAGCATGGAATTTTCATCATTCCTCAAATACTCATAGAATTTGAAGAATGACACAAAGAGAGTGAAAAATAAAGTCTTTCGGGTCAATATGAAGAGACCTAAATGTCTCGATGCATTGCATCATCCTCAAAAGGAAAACACAAGACAAATGAAAAAGATAAGAGAATTTTTTTGGGTCAACATGGAAGAGACCTAAATGTATTGACACCTTGCATCATCCCCAAAAGAAAAACACAAGACAAAAAAAATGATTACAACATATAGAAGAATGAAAGTACTATTGACGTGTGTTTTGGCATAGCAACATGCAAACAGAATATTGCTACTCTATTTCTCCTGAAAGAGAAAGGAAACACATGGATGCCTTAGCTCCCACGGTCTTTTTAGTTGGTTCTCAACTATGCTAATGTTACTCAATGGTCAATGCAACAGTAAAAATCAAGTGGCCTACTGGTGTTATGCTTCTGGATTGTTCTAAGATCAAACATGAAATAAAACCTAATTTAACTAGGGTTTTAAAGAAACAACAAAAGATAGGTCAGAGCTTTGGAACAAAAAAGAACAATAGTTCATCCAATCTTAACCAAACTTGTTAACTTCAAGGAATTATAAACTTAAACTGTAGAACAAGATAAGCTTGTGATTGACACACAGCCTCTTTCATTCTCGGTGCTAATTCAAATAATAGATTTATATCTACCATTTAAATAAAACACAAATAAAATTTCATTCCTTGAAGACTTCACAAATCAAATGATCAATTAAAACAAATATCATTCAGGAACACAACATGAAGTAGATTAAACTTTGATTGCTTCTACTGTCAATAAAATAGATAAGCAATATTTACAAAGTTGGCACAATCACCAGTGTACAGAGAATCTGAGGCTCCAAATTGTTTCCAACTACACTAAGAAAACTTAGAAAATACATTACTATCTGTAATGAAATATAACCGCTAAACAAGAAGACAAGATAAGCTCTCATTACTGAGAATCAAGATGCAACTCTATCTCCTTTTGTTAACTGACTAACTCCTAATAGTTCTAACTCTAAACAATTCTCAGTCTAAAAGTTCTCTAAACCTAGAATTTATAACTTAGAAGTGCTAACCTTTTACAAAGAGGCAAGAATGCCTTATATACAAAATGTACCAACAGGAATGTGTTGTCCCTTGCACTAGGGTTTACAAAATATCTGCATGCATCGAGGAGAGTCGACTCTCAGATTTTTCTGAGGAAAGTCAAAACTACATTCAAAGCAGAGCCCTACTATCCATATTGTTGGAAGGTTGTTCCAAGGATGACCCTAGATATTTTGCAATTGCAGCCTTTACTCTTTTGTCTTCATGTCCACCTTCGAACTCTATTGGGGTCGCCTTGAATGCTCATAATATCTTCATTAATATTGATCTACCTCCTTGCTAGTAGTCACCACAGCTGTCCCTCTGAGTCACAATTTCTCCTTTCCTTTGGCTCCCTTTATGTTTTGGAATTCTCTATTTGTTTACCATCTTTTGGAAGCATTGTCGAGTCTCTTGCAGATCTGAACACCATTGTCTGAACAGATTCATCCCTTAGTGATCTCAAAATGAATCCACCCTGCTCCATATGTCGGTGAGACACCATCAATGTCTCCTCGATATGATTTCACCATCGTGCAGTTATTGGCATGACACAAGATAGTCGGTATGACCCCTCGGCGAACTGGAGAAGTCATACCGAGCCCATAAAGATCATCAGAAAAACACTCGCTAGTCAGTGGAACATTATAGCGAAACTCAGGATCCTTCAGTGATCACATTTTCCATGTCAGGGAGACTATTGCTCATCGTTGTGACCTCATGCAAAAGTCTTCCTTCTCTCGGCAAGCACACTCTTGATTGGAAAGACTCCCTTGCTTCACTGAGACCTTTCATCGAAGCCCCTCTATTTGTTTGGAGTCTCCTCGATCTCCTCCTTATCCTCCGAGTTCAGGCTCCTCTTGCTTCGGTGTGACTTTCATAGTCTCCGAGACTTTTTGTATTGGCAGGACCTTTCGCCGATTTATTTCACTCTCGCCAAGCTTCCTCCTTGTTGCTGAGACACTATTGGGTTGGCAAGACATCTTACCAAACCCGATCCATCCGCTCATAGTCTCCTTGAGTTCTTTCATTTCAGCGTGACCCTATTGAATCGGCAAGAGATTATGCCAATATTAGTTCACATCGGCAAAACCTTTCCTCTTTGTCAAGACCTTATATCGAGGTCTTCTTCTTTCGCCGAGTTATTCACTAGTCGACAAGACATTACAAGGTCAGGGAGACATCATAGCGACCCTTTTTTTCTCACTGAGTCCATTTTGTTTCAGTGAAGCTCTCCATAGTCACCCAAACCTTATGGCGAAGGGAGAACCCTTCAGTGAAACTTTCAACTTTTTCTGACCCACGTTGTTGCCAAGACCTCACTGTAGTCACATGGACATGTTTTCTTTGTTCCAAATGTATCGCTGTAACCTTCCTTTGTCAAGGAGATGCCATATAGAAACCTCATGTCTCAGCGAAAGCCTCCGCATGTTCACTCTTTGGTTGTTGAGACTTATTAACTCTCTCACCGAAGACCACTGATAAAATCCCTTTATGGCATGTCGGTGAAACTTTATGAATTCATCGAGGCCATATGCCAAAGAAGATGACTCTCGTCGAAGCCGCTTTTGTTGTTGTGACCTCACCTCTTCGGCCAAAAATTATACCAAAGGTTTTATCCTTCGCCGAATGCAACTCCCTTTGGCAAGACCCATGTCAATCACCTAGACCTCTTGTCGAAGGAAAAATTATCATTGACCTTAGATGTTTGGTGGGACCCTTCCCTGTCGGCAGGACTTCTGGTGACTAACTTCCATCGGCAAGACCCAAAGATTTCACCAAGACCACATGTCAAAGAAGATGACTCCCACCGAAGTGTTTTCTCATTGTGCGATAGTCGGTGAGACTTTTCAGATTCGTTGAGACATCTTGATGAAGAGAAAACATTTTTCCGATAGTGTATGCCCCCACCGCCAGTTGGTGAGACACAAAGATCTCGCTGAGACCTTTCTCCAATGGAAACCCCTCATGCCGACAAGAAACTCCATGTCACCGGGATGATGACCTTTGTCTTGCCGATATGCATTCTTTCATTTAACATGTGTTGTTGTAACACCCTCTAGTCGGGGAGACATCCTATAGATAACCTTTTGTTTCATCGAGGAATCTCCATAGGTTCACCTTTGTTGCCATGAAAACCTAACTCTCTTACCGATGAAGCAATATGTCGGTGAGACTTTATGGATCAGCAAGACTACTAGACCTCACCCCAATAGACCTCCTCCTGTGCTTTGTAGGTGTGACTGTAGATGCTCAGTGAGACTTCCTGGCAATGTTATCTTACTTTGCCAATATGTGGACCGTTCCCCATTGGTAAGACTCCTGGCATTCAGTGAGAGCACATAATGAAGAGAACAACTCCTGCCAAAGTATTAGACCCTTTTTGCTAGTTAGTGAGACTTCATGAATTCGCCAAGACTTCTTAGCGGGGCAAAAACCTTATGTCGATAGGAATCCTTTTGACAGCGGTCAGTGAGACATGGAGAGTTCACCATGACCTCACTCTGGTGATGATTTCTCTCTTCGATAGGAATTCCCCAGTCACTAAAATAATGAAAATCCTTTGCCAATAAGAATCTACATATGACTTCTAATTGCTATGACCTCTTCGGGGTCTTGTCAATAGGCAACATAGACACATATCATCAAAATGCACTGGTAGTCAGCGAGACATCCGCAAGGTCTTTCCGACTTTCTTCTTAGAGGAGAATTGTGACCAACTAGACTCAGGAATGAATTCCAACTGAGCCCCTTTTTCTAATATCATCATGTGTGTGATTTAATCCTGCAAAATAAAGGTTTGCATAATCCCCAAAGCATATAAAACATATTAAAATAAACCATTATGTTGCTTATGATTATTTCATTCAATTTTCAGCAAGAAGAAAACCAACTCAAGTTGAGACAGAACCAGAATCAAATCAGATAGATCAAAAGTCAAAATTAGGAGGAAAACACAAGAATTCCAAAGAGGAAAGCAAGTAACCAGAAGCAGAGTAATCTAAGGAGAAAGGGGGACCCACTTACATCCAAATCAAAGTGAGGTGGTTATGCAAGGCATAATAAATGGTGACTTAGCTGGGAAAATGGTTTAACCATTTTCATGAATCTGAAGGATTCAGCTACCCAGAACTCCTGGTTCATGAACATCACAACTCCAGTTGGGTCAGTTATAATAAGCAAGGTAGAGCTAGAATCTCAAATGTAAGTCAATCAATGGCTATCCCCTGAATCAATGTGTGTGCTTGATTTTGCATTATTCTTTCATAAATTTTCATCTTTTGAACAACAATGTGTAAGATTTGAGCTACATGAGTTGATTCCTTTTAGCTGTCATGCAATGATATCCTGGGCATTGCTCCACTGCCAGTCAAGCATCCATAGCCCTTACGGAGATACCTCTAGTTCTCTCACAACATTTCTCTACTGCTAGTCAGGCATCCATAGCCCCGGTAGAGATACTAGAATCACCCATTCATACTGAATCCTCTTTTTCTTTTGATAATTATTTTCTTTTTTTCTTTTGAAGTTTCAGATATTTCATTTAATTCTCTTTTTCTTTTCAATATGTCAGATGTGTAACATCTGATCTGGGTTGAAAACTGCCATGGACCTCATAACAACACTTGGGAGATCAAATTTTTCACTCAAATCTTACAGCACTATCACCCTAGGACAAATACACTACTAGAAGAGGAGATGATTTTAATGATTTGTGACAGATTCAGGGGAGCGTATGAAGGATTTCTTAATTGGCACCTTGTTTTCAAAACTTTGCACAACTTTTATTGACAACAAGCATGAAACAACAAATTGAGGACAAAATCATCCGATCAGAAAACCTAAAAATATCTAAACCGCTTCTCTCCTAGTGACCAAAATATGCTTCAGATAACAACCCACAGTTTCAAGTGGAAAGGATAGATCAACCCCAAAGAACAAAACAAAACAAAGACCAAATAGCAAAGGAAACCCAAAGGACATAAGGAAAGAACAAACAAATAAGCAACAAACTATTTACAAGAAAAGAGTAAATTATCTACACAAGGAGCAACAAAAATTAACAAGCCTCAAGATTCAAAATAGTGCTTGAGGAAATTCCCATTAATAGGAAAAGGAATAGGTTCTCCAGTTAGGCTACTCAATGTGAAAGTATTTTCCCCTAGGATCTCAACAATTTGATAAGGGCCTAACCAGAGTTTGTCAAACTTTTGGTGACTAACTTTCTTTTCACCAGCCATATCCCATAGCAACACAAGGTTTGATATCCTAAAAGCCTTTATCTTGGCTCTTTTTTCAAACCAAAATTTGACAACAGCCTGATACCTAAAGAATTGTTGTAAGGCCACATCTCCCTGCTCTTCTAATTTCAACAAAGTAGCTAACCTGACCTCTATCCTATTGTCATTGGAGTAGAATTTCTGCATGAACTCAAGGATAGGTATTTGCAGATGGATAGGAAAGATAGGCTCTTGGCCATATACCAGCTTGAATGGTGAGGTGTTTAAGGTAGCCTTAATCCTAGTCCTATCTGCCCACAATGCAAATCTCAGTTGGGTATGCCAGTCCCTAGGGTTATGCTCTAATAGTTTCTTAATTACCCCTAAGAGATTCTTATTGGTTGACTCTGCAACTCCATTTCCTTGTGGGTAATAATTTGAACAATATTTTAGGACAATCTTATGATCATATTCCCAAGAAATAAATTCAGCAGAAGAGAAGGCAGAGCCATTGTCACATACCAGAGCGAAAGGTACCACAAACCTTATAGTGATGCACTTAGTGAGGAACTTGATCACTACCTCTATTGTGTTGTTCTTGTAGGGTATAGCCTCTATCCATCTCGTGTAGTAGTCAGTAGTAGTTAGAATGAATTTACATCCTGCAAAAGAGTTTGGGTTAATCACTCCAATAAAATCTAGTGCCCACTAGGCAAATGGCCTTACCTCGTAGATGGGTCGCAAAGGCATGGCTAAATGGCATTCCCTTGGTGCAGAAATTTGACATATGTGACATGTCCTCACATGCTGATGGGAATCTTTGAATACATAGGGAAAATAATAACTAGATCGAAGGATCTGGTGTGCCAAAGAATCTGCAGACCCATGACCTATGCCATATTTCCCATGAAACTCAGAGATCACATGTTTAGCCTCTTAATGATCAAGGCATCTCAGGTATACTCCTTCAAAATTCCTCTTGTATAGCAACCCTCCTTTGAGCATGTAATGAGAAATCTTCAATCTTAGGGCTCTCCTTTGAGTGGCATTCATTCCTTCAGGACATCGATTGTTGAGCATAAAGCAAATGGTAACAGCATACCAGGGGTTGTTAGAGAAAGATTGGATTGTGTATTGCTGGCAAATGATGTTGTCGCCAACATTCACCATGGACTAAGACAAGCCTGTACCCTTGACTAGCTTCATAGGGTGTATCTCTAGATCGAATTCTTGCAAGATGGCCATCCACTTGCCTCTCCTTTCCCCCAACTCACTCTGCATGAGTAAAGACTTCACAGCTGCATCCAGAAGCACAACAATGATTTGGCTATGAAGGATGTAATGTTGAAACTTCTTGATAGCCCAAACCAATGCAAAATATTGCTTCTCCAGAGGTGGATATTTGATTTCTACATTTTTGAATGGAGAGATCATGAATGCAATCGGCCTCTCCTCTGTCTCTCCTTTTTGTTGAGTTAAAATGGCCACGCATGAATGCTCAGAGGAAAAAGAGTAGATGTAAAATGGTCTAAGATAGTCGGGACTGGTGAGCATGAGTGCTTCTGAGATGGATCGCTTGACTTGTGAGAATGCGGCCTTTGCTTCCTCAGTCCACTCTATCTTGGCATCTCTCTTCATCATCTCATTTAGTGGCTTTACAATCTTTGTAAAGCTTGTGATAAATTTCCTTACGAAGTTGATCTTTCCAAAGAAAGATCTTAACTCTTTCTTGCTCCCTAGCCTGGCGATCTTCAGAATGGATTCAACTCGATCTGGGTTGATTGAAATCCATCTTTTAGAAATTATGTGCCCCAACAACTTCCCTTCAGAAACTTCGAAAACACATTTGTTGGTATTTAAGGAGATGCCATATTGGATGCATCTCTCGAGAACTTTGGCTAAGTCTGTAGCATGATTCAGTTGGTCATTGGAGAACATTATCAGGTCATCCATATAGACAATGATGCACTTACCGATTAGGTCCTTGAACACTATGTCCATGGTGCGCTGGAAAGTTGCTCCAACATTTATCAAACCGAATGGCATCCTTCTGTATGCAAATGTCCCCCACTTTGTAGTGAAAGTCATCTTCATCCTGTCCTCAAATTTGACCATTACTTGATTGTATCTAGAGTAACCTTCCAAGAATGACATCATCTGTGCTCCATTGATATTCTGTAATACCTCATCTAGGGAAGGAAGTTGGTAGTTATCCTTTTCTGAAGCCCTATTCAGGTTTTCGAAGTCAACACATAGCCTGATCTCCCCATTTTTCTTGTAGACTGGAACTAAGTTAGCCACCCACATTGAATGGTGCATAGGGAATATTATCCTTGCAGATAGCAACTTCTGAACATCTTTGTAAATCAATGGCTCAATCAGGGCATTGACAGGGTGCTACTTCTGTTGGAAGGGTTTAACCTCAGGCTTCAAGGGGATAGTGTGAGTCATAGCAGAAGCATCAAATGTCTGGAGGTCTTCATACCCCCAGGAAATCACAGCAGTATCCTCTTTAAGTGCCCTCAATATGTCTTCTTTAATTTCCTCAAGGCGGGCCTTCCCTATATAGACATTCCTTTCATGGCCAACATTAGCCAAGTTAACTGTTTCATATTCGCCTCCCTTTTCTTCAGCTGATATTTTCTCTCGAGCCCTTGGGTCCAAATCAAAAATTATCTCCAAAGCCACCATTCCTTTGGGAATGTTATTATTCTTTAAGTTAATAACTCCCTCTGTATCACATTCCTTAGGGCTCCAATCCCCTTGATCTCTGTTGGACTCATCAATAATTTTCCCCTCAAAAACATCTGAGCTTGTTAAGAAGGCTAGAATATGTCGATCATCATCAAAGACCTAGAAATTATTGATATTGTCAGGAATAGCTGGGGTGGACATCAGTTCCACTAAGAATCTTTTGAATTTGGATCCTTGCATAGGTTCCAAGGTGCTTGCAGTAACAGCCAGTGAATCAACTACCTGATTTTCTTCTCTAGGGATTAAGCTAATCCCAAAGGCATCAAAGTCCTCGATCAGGTTCCATACCCAATTTCTGTAAGCTACCAACCTTTTGTTGTGACATGTGTATTGGCTATGCACCTACTTGATAACAATTTTTGAATCTCCCTTGACCATCAAGGCAGTGACCTTCTTGTGTGCAAACATTAGTCCTCAAGCTAGGGCTTCATATTCAGCTACATTATTAATGCATCTAAATTGTAGCTTGTAAGAAGAAAAGAAAACTTTCCCTTGAGGGCTGGTTAGTACAATCCCAACACCACTGCCTATCTTGGACTTAGATTTGTCAAACGTGAGGGTCCATAATTGATCACGGGATGGAGTTGATTCTTTTGAAGTTGTTATGGGTGTTTGATCTAGATTAGTGACAATTGGGGCTGCTTGATCTTTTGCATCAGGTATAGGGAAAGGAGGCTCTATAAGTTTCTTAGATACACTCCCCAATTCCTACTTAGTTGTATCATCTGGCATGTGGCTATCCTTCTAACAACCACTTGTTTCTTTGGTTAACCTTTTAGGCTTTGGTACATTTGTAGGTGAAGGGGTATTAGGAAAATCTTGAGGTTGTTCCTTATCAGTATACTGATTTGTACATGTGTCTAGAGTAGGTTTGATCTGAGAAGGGATTTCTTTTGAAAGTATTGTATCCCTGGTTAACATGGTTGTTTCCTTGGCCTCAAATGAGAAGCAGTCTATAATGGTCTCAGTGCAACTTGTGCTAGCTTCCTCGGCTTGGGAAACATGATTTAAAATGTCCCTGCAAGGTTGACAAGTCAATTCAAAATGACTTAGGTAATGTACCTTGCACCAATTAGGGAGCAAGAGACTTTGCAGATCTTTATCTGGCACTAAGACCAGTTGGTCTTGTCATAGATTTCTAATCAAGGCCTGTTGATTTTCATTAATCATGGATTCAGAGAGTTTTTGCATTGACATGTCTTTAGAATGGAGAACCGAGGAGGTTAGAATTTCTTCTCTTTTATAAATCCCCATCTCAGTCTCAAAGTAAGCCACCTCATTGGGATAATCATACTCAGTGATGATATGCTTGAGGCGAGGCTCACTTTCAATCCTAATCTGATTAGGAATCCCTTTCCATGATAGCCACATATGTGAAAAGTCAAGGGAAAGATATCCCCCTAAATTTTTCATCAAATCTCAACTTAGCAACATACCATAGGTCTCAAGAATATCGGCCACTTGAATATCTATGTTGGTTAGGATCCTAGGATCTTATCCTACTTGAACGTGTATGTTTCTTAATTCCCCTACCACATTAACCTCTGTTTTTTTAAGTTGAATGACCTTCTTATTGGTTTGAATGGGGTTTAATCCTAACTTCTTGCATATGGAAAATGGCATGAAATTTCCTAAAGCCCCCGAGTCCAATAAATAGTTGTGTAGGTTTTTGTCAGAAATTATTAAACTTAAAAGGAAAGGTGGAGTACCTACCTTGTTTCTATATAAGGTTGCATTCACATCCCTAGCAGGTGCCACCTTGCTCTTTCCTTTTGACTTATCATCTTGTTCTAGAGCTTTCAGCACTATCTCCCTTTGAGCAGGGCACCACTTTAAAATGTCAAAATATGACAAAGAATTTTTTTTGTTTCTGCATCTTAGAAACAATGTCAAATTATGTATTATAACTTGAATTACTTTTGAAAACAGCAGAGGAATTACCCTTGTTATGGAGGTCAGGCGAGCCTTTTGGTGGAGGAGGATTATTATTAGCATTTTGATTTGGAGGCACCATGTGATTAGGCGGTGCTGATGTAGTGAATGGCCCCATACTTTTATTTCTCGGGAAGTGTCCTTTTGACTAAAAGGCCTGGGCATCATACGAATCTTCCTCTAGTTCATTCTCCTCTTGGTTTGGGAATGAAGGTTCCTCTTCAAAGAGGTGATAAGTCATTGCGGTTTCTACTAAGTCACCTCCTTTGCTGGAATTCCCCTGGAATGTGTGGGAATCTTCTTGTGCCATCTTGACAACTTTCTCCATTTGAGGGCAGTTTATCTCAAAATGGGTCGCTGTATCATGCAACCTACACCAGTTAGTCATGAAATTCAAGTCAGCGACGTTTGCAGTATGTGATCTTTCCTCATTTTCTTGATAATTATGAGGAACTCCACCATTGTTAGGCCCTATATTCCATTGCCTGTTGTTATTTTTTCTCTAGTTGTACCCTCTATTTTGGCTTTGATAACCTCTTTGGTTGTAGTTTTTTTTATTTTGATAAGTACCTTGGTTGTTGCTATTTTGATTGGGGTAGTTCCCTTCATTTTTGGAAGGGTTCAACCGAAGTTGAGCCATGCCATTGGTAACTTGAGATAATGTTTTCTTCAGGGTCTCTACCTCATTTGTAAGCTGATTTGTCTTCTCACTTTCCCCACTCTTAGCAACAGGTGGCTGACCACCATGATTTGGTGTTCCAACTTGGTTGGGATGACCATGGGAATTTTGAAGAAAATGTGATTGTTGAAAGGGGTCAAAAGTTCCAGTAGCAAAGAATGGAATAGGTGGTTAGGTTTGCAAGTCAGACACAGGCCCATAGTGGGAAGGAGACATCCCTAGGGCAGTGTTGAATAGAGGAGTTGAGCTATGCATCTAATATCCTATTCAAGGGAAACCCCCTCCTAGACTCCCTTGTTTAGAACTTCTTTGTTGTTGCAGCTTGATAGCTAGATGATAGACTTTGGATAGAGAATCAATATCAACTGGTTAGTAAGTTATTTGTAGGAACAAACCTAGCAAAGAGTCTATAACCCTAAATTATACCTGGATATCACTATTCTCAGTAACTAGATAGGGATCTTGTAATCTCCTATACATTCACTAGAATCTAGTATTGAATAAAGGTAGGGATTCACCCAGTTCTTTCCTAATGGTAGAAAATTGATGATATAAAAGTGTTGGGTCCACATAAACCCTAAATTGGTTGATGAAAGCATTTTCCAAATGTGTCTAGGTCAGAATGGAACCTTGAGGAAGATTAAGGTACCAATTGTATGCTATGTCCCCTAAAGAATAAGGGAACAACCGACAGACTACATCATGGTGAGCTATCTGAGCTCTAGTACAAGCATCCTTGAAAGCTTGTATGTGCTCTTCTACACTCCTTGACTCACCATGAATATACTTGGGACAAAATTTCTTAGGGTTCTTGGGAATATCGTGAAAACCTCCAAGTATAGTCCTAGTGGAGTGAGCGGAGCTGACAAGGGTGGTATGATGGTTACCCCAGCCTTATGATTCTTTTTTCTTGTTGAGGTCTTGAGTTCTATCAATAGTGGTGGATTTTTAGCTGATCAAAGAACTCTATGGGGCCTTTCTGAGGAGGATGACCCAGTTTTATCCAGTTTTCCCTTCTAGGCCCTCCTTCTAGCACCAGTCTCTGTTGACATGTGTTTTGGCACAACAACATGCAAACAAAATATTGCTACTCTATTTCTCCTAAAAAGAAAGGCAACACATGGATACCTTAGCTCCCAAGGTCTTTGTAGTTGGTTCTCAACTATGCTGATGTTACTCAGTGGTCAATGCAACAGTAATACTCAAGGGGCCTGCTGGTGTTGGGCTTCTGGATTGTTCTAAGATCAAACATGAAATAAAACCTAATTTAACTGGGGTTTTAAAGAAACAAAAAAAGATAGGTCAGAGCTTTGGAACAGAAAAGAACAATAGTTCATCCAATCTTAACCAGACTTGTTAACTTCAAGGAATTATAAACTAAAACTACAGAACAAGATAAGCTTGTGATTGACACAACCTCTTTCATTCTCAGTGCTAATTCGAATAACATATTTTTAGCTACCATTTAAATAAAACACAAATAACATTTTATTCCTTGAAGACTTCACAAATCAAATGATCAATTAAGAAAAATATCATTTAGGAACACAACATGAAGTAGATTAAACTCTGATTGCTTCTACTATCAATAAAATAGATAAGCAATATTTACAAAGCTGGCACAATCACCAGTGTACAGAGAATCTGAGGGTCCAGATTGTTTCCAACTACACTAAGAAAACTTAGAAAATATATTACTGTCCGTACTAAAATATAACCTCTAAACAAGAAGACAAGAGAAGCTCTCATTACTGAGAATAAAGATGCAACTCTATCTCCTTCTATTAACTGACTAACTCCTAATAGTTCTAACTCTAAACAGGTCTCAATCCAAAAGTTCTCTAAACCTAGAAGTTCTAACTTAGAAGTTTTAACCTTTTACAAAGAGGAAAGAATTCCTTATATACAGAATGTATCAATAGGAATGTGTTGTCCCTTGTACTAGGGTTTACAAAATATCTACATCAAGGAGAGTTGTCTCTCAGATCTTTATGAGGAAAGTCAAAACTACATTCAAAGCGGAGCTCTACTGTCCATATTGCTGGAAGGTTGTTCCAGGGATGACCTTAGATCTTTTGCAACTATAGCCTTTACTCTTTTGTCTCTGTGTCCACCTTCGAACTCTGTTGGGGTCGCCTTTAATGCTTAGAATATCTTCATTAATATTGATCTACCTCCTTCCCAGTAGTTGCCACAGCTGTCCCTCTGAGTCACAGTTTCTCCTTTCCTTCGGCTCCCTTTCTGTTCTGGACTTCTCTATTCATTGACCATCTTTTGGAAGCACCCTCGAGTCTCTTTTAGATCTGAACACCATTGTCTGAATAGATTCATCCCTTAGTGACTCAAAATGAATCCACCCTGCTCACTTTCTATTGATCTTCCCTCGTAAGAGTAGTCAATTGGTCAAAGGGATTGATGAGTCACTCTTTTGGCTCCTTCTGGTTGGTTGGGCATATGCCAAGCGAGCTCCTCAGGTGGTCAAAGGTGGTCTGATCAACATCGTATGTCGGTGAGACACCATCAGTGTCTCCCCAATATGATTTCACCATTGTACAGTTATCGGCATTACACAAGACAGTCGGTACGACCCCTCGGCAAACTGGAGAAGTCATACCGAGCCCATAAAGATCATCGAAAAAACACTCGCTAGTCAGTGGAACATTATAGTGAACCTCAGGATCCTTCAGCGATCACATTTTCCATGTTAGGGAGACTATCGCTCATCGTTGAGACCTCATGGCGAAGTCTTCCTTCTCTTGGCAAGCACACTCTTCATCGGCAAGACTCCCTCATTTCATTGAGACCTTTCAATGAAGCTCCTCTATTCATTTGGAGTCTCCCCGATCTCCTCCTTATCCTCCGAGCTTGGGCTCCTCTTGCTTCGGTGTGACTTTCATAGTCACTGAGACTTTTTTGTATTGACAGAACCTTTCACTGCTTTCTTTCACTCTTGCTAAGCTTCCTCCTTGTCGTCGAGACACCATCAAGTCGGCAAGACATCTTACCAAACTTGATCCATCTACTCAGAGTCTCCCTGAGTTCTTTCATTTCGACATGACCCTATTGAATCGACAAGAAATTATGCCGATATTACTTCATGTTGGTGAGACCTTTCCTCTTTGTCGAGACCTTATATCAAGGTTTTCTTATTTCATTGAGTTGTTCACTAGTCAGCAGGACATTTCGAGGTCAGGGAGACATCATAGTGACCCTTTTGTTTCTTGCCGAGTCCATTCTATTTTGGTGAAGCTCTTTGTAGTCCCCAAACCTTATGGTGAAGGGAGAACCCTTCGATGAAACTTTCAACTTTTTTCAACCCACGTTGTCACCAAGACCTCACTGTAGTCACATCGACATGTTTTCTTTGTTCCACATGTATCACTGTAACTTTCCTTTGTTGGGGAGATGTCATATAGAAACCTCATGTCTTGGCAAAAGCCTCTACATGTTCACTCTTTGGTCACCATGACTTATTAACTCTCTCACCGAAGACCACTAATAAAATCCCTTTGTGGCATATCGGTGTGACTTTATGAATTTTTGGAGACCATATGCCAAAGAACATGACTCCCACCAAAGCTACTTTTGTCGTTGTGACCTCACCTCTTCAGCCAGACATTATACCAAAGGTTTTATCCTTCGCCGAATGCAACTCCCTTCAGCAAGACCCATGTCAATCACCCAGACCTCCTACCGAAGGAAAAATTATCATTGACCTTAGATGTTTGGTGGGACCCTTCCCTGTTGGTAGGACTTCTAGAGACTAACTTCTGTCGGAAAGACCTAAATATTTCACCAAGATCACATGCCAAAGAAGGTGACTCCCGCTGAAGTGTTTTCTCATTGTGTAGTAGTCGGTGAGACTTCTCAGACTCGCTGAGACATCTTGACGAAGAGAAAACATTTTGTCGATAGTGTGTGCCTTCACCGCCGATCGGTTAGACATGAATATCTCACTGATACCTTTCTCTGATGGAAACCCCTCATGCTGATAGGAAACTTCATGTCGTCAGGACGATGACCTTTTTCTTTCTGGTATGCATCCTTTCAATTGACATGTGTCACTGTAACACCCTCTAGTTGGGGAGACGTCCTGTAGATACCCTTTTGTTTCACCAAGGAATCTCCATAGGTTCACCTTTGTCGCCATGACAACTTGACTCTCTCACCGATGAAGCAATGTGTCGATGAGACTTTATGGGTCGGCAAGACTGCCAGACCTCACCCTAATAGACCTCATCATGTGCTTTGTCGGTGTGACTGTAGATGCTCTGTGAGACTTCCTGGTGATATTATCTTTCTTTGCCGATATGCGGACCCTTCCCCAAGACTCCTAGCGTTTGGTGAGAGCACATACCAAAGAGAACAACTCCCGCCAAATTATTAGACCCTTTTTGCTAGTCGGTGAGACTCCGTAAATTCACCGAGACTTCTTGGCAAGGAGAAAACCTTATGCCAATAGGAATTCTTTTGACAGCAGTCGGCAAGACATGGAGAGTTCGCCATGACCTCACTCTAGTGATGATTTCTCTCTTTGATAGGAATTCCCCAGTCGCTGAAACAATGAAAATCCTTTTCCAATAAGAATCTACATATGACTTCTGATCACTGTGACCTCTCCAGGGTCTTGCCGATTGGCAACACAAATACATATCATCAGAATGCACAGGTAGTCGGCGAGACATTTGTAAGGTCTTACCGACTTTCTTCTTAGAGGAGAATTGTGACCAACTAGACTAAGCAATGAATTCCAACTGAGCCCCTTTTGCTAATATCATCATGTGTGTGATTTAATCCTGCAAAACAAAGGTTTGCATCAGCCCCAAAACATATAAAACATATTAAAATAAACCATTTTGTTGCTTATGATTATTTCATTCAATTTACAGCAAGAAGAAAACCAACTCAAGCTGAGATAGAACCATAATTAAATCAGATAGATCAAAATTCAAAATTAGGAGCAAAACACAAGAATTCCAAAGAGGAAAGCAAGTAACCAAAAGAAGAGTAATCAAAAGAGAAAGGGGGACCCACTTTGATCCAAATCAAAGTGGGGTGGTTATGCAAGGCATAACAGGTACACATAGAGGAATGCACAAAAAAGAGAGAGGTACATCAAATGAAAAAACATGAGGGATCACATTAAACACATACAAAAAGAAAACATGAAAATGTAAAATACCAGTAAGGCACATGTGAGTCAACCTATAGCAAGCTATCCACATCCCAATCTCAATTGGTATAAATAAAAGGCAAACAAATAGCCAAAGGGACAAGAGCAAGTGTCAAACTAGGAGAAGCACTAGGTTCAACACACCTTTTAGGAGTTTTGTCATTTAATCTCAAAGAAGAAGAAAAATGTATTCAACTCATCATGCACTTCTTCTTCAATCTTTACAATTCCAATGTTATCATCCAAATTTATCACAATGGGAGGTCGAATAACAATTTTCATGCACTGTTCTTGTTTATGTTGCGACGAGGGAATATAGTCATCATGCATTGCTTCAGGTAGGTTTGGATTATGAGTTTCTATGTTCTTGTCTTCTTGAGTTTGTAATATATGAGCAATAGCATGTTGCTTGTGCCTACGCTCTCGAGCACTTTGATTCCTTTTCATTCTATTGTTAATTTTTGTTTGTGTAAGAGTGGGTTTGTGAATCATAGGTTCCTTCTCTTCCTTGGGAGGAATAGAAGAAACAATAGTAGGTTTCTTAACCACTTTCTCTTTAGCTTTGTAAACTTGTTTGACTTTAGGAGGGACAACGAGATTGTTTGTGGTATCTCATGGTCTCATGTAGGAAATTGCAAGAGGTTTGCCTATAGGTTGTTCTTATATTTTCATGAGTGTTTTTTATTCAATAATTTATTTTTCAAGGATAGGTGTTTCAATCATAAGTTGAGGCATGTTTCAAATGGATAATTCTTCTATTTTATTTGCTTTGAAATTTTTATATGATTTGAAAAATAAATCCTCATAGGGCTTGATAGGTTTCATAGGCTCAGGCCAAAAGAAATCTAATGAAAAAATCCCTCGATCTAATGTAGGATTAAATCCACTATGATGCATAGTAAAGATATCATTTCCAAATGGAAACTTTAGACATTTATGCACAACCAAAGTGATGGATTTCATGGAGTGAAGCCATGGATAGCCTAGATTCACACGAAATTGGTCTGATTGTGGAAAAATGGAGAATGATACATTTAGTTTTTTTTGTCCAGCCTTTAAAGGGAGATCTATCAAGCCTGTCATAGAGCAAGCAAACCCATTATGCATCTTGATCCATGCTTTCAATTTTTCATATGTATCTTGATATAGTTCATGTACACATAAGAATTCTTCAATGATCACATTCTCTCCACATATGGGATCAATCAATATCCCATTAGTGGGCTTATCATTGATTCGACCAACTATGTAAAGAGGACCATCAGGTGCATGCTTAAGTATGTAATTTTGTGAGAAAGAAATGTCAAGAGGCTTTTAGTTGAGATCTAACAAGGTCTAACTTCAATAAATCCTACCATTTTAATCACTTGTTTCTCATTGAAATATTTTGTATGTTCATCATCTGTGTCTACATTCATCACATCATTCTTAGTTTTACTAGAAATATTGATTGTGATAGGTATGTTATTATTGTCTTGTTTGTTCAAGTACTCATGAAAGAAGAAACTAAGGCTATAGATGATTTTTGTTTCATTTCGAGTTTTAAGCAATTTCTTTAGATTTTGTATAATGTGAACAATGTTAATGTCTATGCATTCACTAAGGATATGGGCTTGTAAGTTTTCTAGTTGTTCATCTAGCTTTTCAATAACATCATGCACATTTATTGTAGGAAGTGAAGTCATGGGTAATGAAGCATCCAAACTATGAGCCATGGAGGGTTGATTTTCAACACTATTAGAAAGAGAGTTAGAAAACCCAAGATCCATGTCGAGTGAGATATCGCAAGATGCCATGAGCCTTGAACTGCATCTTATAATAGTATTGTGAATAGGACACCAAATTGTAAAGCTCATGCAAGTTTTATAAACCTAGTGTACAAAACCCTAAATGGAAAGAGGTGATGCAACAACCTAGAATGAAATGCAATTTTTTAGATTCTAAGCAATGTAATTTATTGATTACACAATGCAATAAACTAAAAATGAAGTGTTCTAGATACAATTTTGAATTTTAAAAATGCACTAAAATGAAGCAATTTAAACTAAATGAAATGAATTTGATGAAACAAAAAATCAAAAAACTGAAACAAGAAAGTAATAGCAGAAAATAAAAACCTAAAACTAAGATTTAAATTTCTAGAAAATGCAGATTAGTAGCTAACAGGGACTCATTCACCAATAAGGGTGAATGGATCCTAGCTAAATTTTTCTGAGATGTTTCTATAGATTTTAGGGTGATTTTTAATGCTTTTTAGATGCCAAAAGGTTCAACTTTGACCTAATTAGGGATTCATTCACCAGTAAGGGAGAATGGGTCCTAGTTAGGTATTTTAAATTATTTTTAATGATTTTCAAGATTTTAGTAATGTCTTTCAGTTCTAGGTCTGAGGCGGTGCTTTTCAATTTCAGATTTTCCAAAATTGTAACACAAAAATGAGAGGACCTATGTTGAAATGCAATTTTTTTATTTTTTTAATGTAAATAAATGAGATCTAAATGAGATGCACAATGACTAATTTTTTTTGTATTTTTTCAGATTTAGAGGAATGCAAAACAATGCAAATATAAACCCTAATGAGATGCAATTGTGAATGCAATGCAAGAAAACCTCAATGAGATCTTAATTTAATGCAAATGAGATGCAAATGAATGAATTATCTAACCTAGGATGCATAGACTTCAAAAATTAAAAAAAAATTGCAATGTTCAATATGTCGGGTTCACCATTAATGATGATGTAGAAAAATTAGGGCTTATCAAGATCAAGATAAACCACTAGAAATTTCACACCAAAATCACTATGATTTATGTAAATATGAGGGCCAAAAGATATAAATAACAATCAAAAATTGACCCTAACTATTATAGCAACTATGAGGGGAGTTTCTAGAGCTCAAAGAAGTGTGTACCTTGCTACAAGAAGCCTATTTTTAGGGTATAAAGGACTCGTTCGCCTTTAGTGGAAAATGGGTCCCTATTAGGGTTTCTGAAACTAAGATCTAGGTTATTTCCCTTGACTTCTACACTCTCAAATTATCGTTGTTAGATCACAAAAACCTATACTTAATTTTGTAGCTTCAATTCTTTGTTCTTGCACTTTGAAGGTCAATCTTGCAACTTGAGAACTTTGACAATTTTGCTCCAAACTTCTTCTCCACTTGATCTTCAACCTGTAAATATACAAACACACATTCAAGGAGAGAAAAACTTGTTGATTGTTAGTGAATAGGGGTTTTACTTGTTGGAAATATGTGCCTCAAACATTACAGGCTGAAACCTCCTTTAGAGCAATGTCGGAGTGACATTCTGATTGTCTGGCTGACTAGCAGTTTGTTTTATCAAATTCTAAACAGGTCGTTGTGACCCTGAAGAAGTATTTTCAAAATGTTTACTGTGAAGTCTATCACTATAGCAAGGTGTGTTCGTTGTGACCTTATAGCGCTTGGGAGATATCTGGCCAAAAGGCCATTCATTCATTTATCGGCGTAACTCTTAGCGACTGTGATCTTCAGTGAAGCTTATGGTTCTCGCTAAGATGTCTCAGTGAAGTGTTGTTCTCTTGCCTATAGGGAAACACTTGGGAGTTATTGGTGTAGCACTAAGGCTTCGTTATGAAGTATGGGCGATATACAAATGTCTTACCAACAGAGAGTCTAAGGTAGATCATTGGAGTGACTTGGTAGGCTCGGTGAGAAGTCTTATCGAGACTTAAATGTCTCACCAACAACTCATTGTGTTGGAAGCCTTTGGTATAACTTAAAGCAATCAGTAAGCTCTCTCGGCGATGGAAAAATGTTTTGGCAACAGGTGAACACTTTGGAGTAGCATATGAAGATCGGTATGAACTCTCGGTGATAGATGTGAGTCTTGCCGACTTTCATTTGGTGCTCGGTAGATATGGAAACTTTGGTGTAATCTTAGTGATTCACTATGACCTTCTGGTGAAAGCAATAAGTTAGGATGATTGCTTGGTGACTTGGTGAAACTCTTGTAACTCATTAGAACATCCTAGCAACTACGATAACTCTTGGTGAGTATGATATGAGTTCAATGTGGCATCGGTGAGACACCGTTAGTGTCTCACCGAGATGCCAATGCAATACGAATTTTGTTGACCGAGTATGACTTCTGATGTGGCATCACGTGGACAAATCAGAAGAGCCGAATTGGAACCGTTGGGAGTCTATTCGTTGCGATGATTCTATGAGGAAGCTCGACAGTCAGAGAACACCATGGTTATAGTCAGAAGTCACAGATGTTTTGATGTTGGATAGTAGTTCGATCAACAGTGAAGTGTGAAGAATTAAAACTGTATCAGTGAAGGATTAAAAATCCATAAAGGTTGTAACCTGAAAGTTTTCTATTCAAAGAATGTACATGATGAATGTTGTTGTTTAATGACACCAGAAAGATAAGTCTGGAATTGTATGTAACTTTGATTACTATAATACAAAGTGATTTCTCTTGGTGTGGTGGGTTTTTTTCCTGTAAGGGTTTTCCCACGTATATCTGGTGTTCATGTGTGTTTGTCTAAATACTCTGTTTCTGAAATCTGTCTCATAGTGCATCTCAATTTGGCTGTAATTGATAAATTAAAGGTACTTCTACATTCTTTCCTGAGGTATTGACGTTAGGAAAATTATTTCCTGCATCTAGTTTTCCTTACATTCCTAAGTCAAACCCCTTGTAGGTAATTAAACCAAATGATAAGATAATGAAATTGATACATGAAACATCTTTTGATGCAATGTAGATACCTTGGATGTTGTATTGTAATGTAAATCTACAAACTAACATGTAGTGACCATGAAGAATGTAGATCTTGATCCTTGAATAAGATGTAAACAATGCTTTCAATAGATCCTCAATGCTACACTCACAATCTTATCTCAACAACATGCATGAATGCATTAAACCCTAGACATGATGAAATGATATTGAATTGCTACAATAAAATCTTGATAATATACCTTGAAATTCCTTTGAAAATGCTCTTGAAGTGCTCTATAATTCTCTTCTAAAGTTTCTAGGAGGCTTCATAAAATTGCTAGGTGAAATAATGTGAATTAGCCCCTTATTTATATAAAATCAAGAGATTAACCTTGAAATTCAAAACAATTCAAGCCGACACTGGATTTAGAGATAAACATTATTAAATTCCCGCCATAATAAAATTCAAAGAGGGAGTCTTCATTAAGGGAGGATCCATTCACCACCTAGGTTGAATGGGTCCTGGCACTATTTTCTAGGACCATTCTATTGGGACATAATGATCTACTAAGAGGGGGGTGAATCAGTAGATACCAAAATCTATCTCTTAAAACTTTTTCCCTTAGAAAACTTATACAAATTACTTCTTTAAACTATTAATGTGCAAATACTAATATGAAGAGACATAAACATGCATACACACAAAAGCATCACATAACACCATGTATACATGCAAAACCCAAGATGGAAAAAACCACGGCGAGAAATGCTACTTGAGTCTACTACTCAAACCTAGCCTCACAATCCAAATCTTCTATTACAATGCTTTTAGGGCTACAACCCAAGGATGCATCAACTACCTAATTTAGAAGAAGCCACTTCAAGGATACAACAACACCCTGGTTTAGGAGCAACAACTCCAAGGAGATTACTATCCCCTAAGCAACAATACAACTCAATACAATGAGGCTACAACCTCTAAAGGATTAAAAGTTAAAATATCCATATAAATGGTTCTTCATAAACCTGAGATGCATCATTACATTCTATTCATTGTTGCACATACTACAACTCCCACTCTGTTTCTAAACCTACACAATCAACAACACATCCTTCTACACTTCTATATTCTACACATAGAACCACCTAGATGATGATCTATATTTTAGTATGGGTTCCTATTCTTGCTCTAATATACTACAACTTAGCTATACATCACTTTATTTAGCTTTCTCTAAGCTTGCAGACTCTTCTCCTACACTATCTCTGCAACATGCTTCCACTGGATATAGCTCTATTTAGCTCTTCATACAAATTTAGACCCCTCACTCATATTGCAGATCCCTCTACATCAACCATACTCAATATATCTTATATCTATCTCACTATTCACATCTGCAGAAATCTCAATCCTTAAGATTCACCCACCATCCAGTTGTCCAAATTGGATACTCATTTGTTATGGTTTCTCCTTCAAGCTGCCAGTTCATCTTGAGTTGTCCACCATTCGTCTAGCTCATCTAATAGAGTCTATTAGATATCTCCTTGGTTGTTATGGCTCTACATCGAGCCACATTTTCATTAACTTTTGTCACAGTGAATTTTCCCAAAATAGCTCTCTGTTTGACCTTGAAATCTGATCTACATTTAATTTATTCATCTATTCATTCAATTAGATTTAATCTTGATCGATCAAGACTCCTTTTAGCTACCAACCAGTAGATCGGATCTCCTTCATTAAATGTTCATTAGGATAGCTGAGTGATTTGATCCTATTCATTGTCAGTCACTGACTTTGAAACCCCTGTTCACATGGACCAAACCATTGTAGATCATAAAGTTTGAACTATGGTCTTTGATCTTCTCCTTTCATGCCTTGATCAAGTGTTATTTTGCAACAAGGATGAAAAACAAAAAAACTATCTATTTCCATATGTCCACCTTCACTGTGCATGTTATTTTATTGGGTCCACATAGCACTTTATCACTCTGTCGGAGGAACATCCATCACTATTCTATTGATGTACCTATGTCACATTGATGAAGACACCTTAGCATCCTACCATGGTGGATTCCATCAGTCCAAGTTGTATAACTGAAAATATGTTATACTTCTGTGAATCCTTGCATGCAAGGATACTCAATAATGAGTCCTTGCAAATCAATTCACAGCTCTCTATCCGAGAAGAGCAGGGATTGATATTGTGGCCCTCAGATTGACTGATTACTTACCAAATATAGTCTCAAGCAGAGATTCAAAGAGGAGAAGCAAAATGCCAATCTCCATGAATCTTGCAATGCAACAATGAAAACTAATCTAAATGATGTAAAATGCAATAAACAAAACTAATTTATTGAAATGAAAATTGATCTACATGCAATGCCATAAGCGAATTACTTGGTAAAATTAATCTACTATGAAGATTAAGCTAAAATGTAATATTAAACTATCTTCAAAACTAAGATGCTTATAAAATCAAACTAATGTGTAATCTCAAATGATAAAATTCAAGAAAATTTGTATAAATTAGATGTAAAATTCATGATTTTTTTGAAATGAGAATGAGAGGGCTCATTTTATAGGAAAAAGTGGAATTGAAGGAAAATTCAGAAGCAATGTGGGATAAATAGAAAAATAGAAACAAATCTTGATTGGAATTCTTTTTTAGTTTATTTCCCTTTTAACTGATTTGTTTCCATTTTTTCATCACGGATATTCTTGAGGATATTTCCATTTATTTTATTTTGTTAGATGATAATATCTCTTTTAATGAAATAAAATAAGATTATGTAATTTAGAAATGAATATTAATAAAATAAAATAAAATTATTTAATTAAAATAGGTTATAATTAAATGCATCATTTTATTTAAGTATGTCTTCAATTAAATAACATTATTTTATTTATTAAAAGGGATTTATTTCTTTTGATTAAATAAAATTAATGAAGCATTCAAACCTTAGGGAAAATTGAAACATTTGAAATAGTTATGAATTGATTAAGAAATTTGATTTGAAAATGCAACAATCATTGATTCAGAAAGTTGATGTTGACAAACTAAATAAATGGGGCCCAAAGTCTAGGTGACCATTTTAGGTTGCATACATTTACCCCTCTTTGACTAATGTGAGGTGGACTCGGGATCACATGTAGTCAAAGAATGAAGTTGCAATGTGAGATCGATTTGGGATCACAAAACAACTCAGATGTGAGGTCGACTCGGGATCACATCTGGACAAACATAAACAAAAGGCCTTTGAACATGAGGTCAATTCGGGATCACATCCAAAGTGAGAGATAAGAATCTCAAGCAAGGTTGCCCCAAGAGAAACAATTGATAAATTGATAAGAAGTTGAATCAAGGATTGAAGTTTGATAGAATGCATACACCATTGATCGATGAAGTAGAGATAGGAGAAATATCAATTAGAAATTGCAGTCAAATCAAACAAAAGATAAGGTTCTTGATGTAAGATGAAAATATAAGAATCCTGAGAACCCAGGTAGATCGGCAAGAAAATTATGCCCTAAGGTTGAATTAGAAGAAAAGAAGTGGGGTGAAATCGAATGGAAGATAGAAGTTTGGAAGAAATGGAAAGAAATGGAGAGAAGGAAGAGAATCTGCCTCAATAAAGAGGATGCGTCAAAATCAATCAACTGTTTAAGATAGGGAATTTCGATTGAGATCACGAAAGAAGATAAGGAAATGAAGAGCGTGATCACAGTTGATGAAAAATCCACAAGAAAGATGAAAACCCTCTCAAACCCATGTATAGCCTAAAAGTGCAAATCAACATGAAGTCTAAATAATGCAAGAAGCTACATGAAAATGCAAGTTGTACTTATAATAGGGTGGCCATTATTACTAGACATTGGACGATCACACAATCATCACTAGTCACAAACACAACTATGAAGATATGAATGTGATTTATATCAGCTTGGAATGTGAAAAGATTCTAACATGAGCATCAAAGACATGAAGGTCAAGATGACTACAATGTTAGCTTACCCAATTTAATGTAGCAAAACCACGCTCACATCAAGACATAAACGCCAGGAGGATTACCATGAGAATGGTTGTGCAAAAACATTCAAGGATGATGCCATAAATCTCTTAAGTGTGTCAAGGAGACAACAAGAGACACTGAAGAGGTTCAAGACAACACCCACAAGCATAAAGCAAATAAAAACATGCCCCATGCCCCAAGTCCTCTAGCTATGCATCACGGAGAGACTTATTAGACAAGGACACTCAACGAAAATCAATATCAGTCAGCACACAAAGAAAAGATCATGGCATATCTCAAGCATTAAGTGTTGCAATTAAAAAAAATTTAAGTGTGTAAACTAATACTGAGTTCCGAGGATAAGGATTGAATGCTTGCAAGTAGGTAAGATCACATGACCGAACTAGATAAGACCAAACTGATAAGTGTTGAAAAAACACGATGTCGGGGGTTGTGTTGAAAAACACAGTTGGGTTAGTGCTGAAAAACACCGTTTGCGAGGTGTCCTAAAGACAAGCATATCCAAGAGACCAAAGCTAACAACAGTGATGCCCTTAGACAAGACAAAGACCAATTCCAAACCAAGGCAATAAGGACAAGGAATGATGGAGAAAGGCTAAGTGTCGAGGATGCATGCTAAGAAATAGGGATGCAAAGGCCTCAAGTAGCACCTGTTTCCAGGTTTTCACCACTTGGAAGAATTTTTTTTTTTTAGGACTTTTTATATATATATATATATATTTTGTATTTTTGCTACCAAAGGCCTATTTCCAGGTTTTCACCAAGGCACTTTTTTTCTTCTTTTTTTTTTTGTATTTTTTCAGCATCATATTTGAATTTTTTTGGATTTTTTGACAATATATTAATTTATTTTTTTTGTAATTTTTTCAGTATCATATATCAATTTTTGTGGAACTTTTTTTAGGGTCATAATTATATACAAAGGATGCCCCCAGACAGAACGGGCATCAAGGATAGAACTTCTTTAGGTGCAAAACATTGATAGGCTCAGGGAGCTGCTCCCCCTCTTCAGTAGATAGTAGATAGGCACCTGTGCCAAAAGCTGTTGTGATGATGTAGGGTCCAAGCTAATTAGGTTCAAATTTTCCCTTCTGTTCTCGATTCTGTTGGTTCTTAGGATTCTCTTGCAGGACAAGATCTCCTACTTGGAATTCTCTAGGGCGAACCTTTTTGTTGAAGGCTTTGGACATTTGCTTTTGATAGACCCTCATATGGTCAAATGATGCTTTACGCTTCTCATCAAGAAGTTCCAATTCTTGCAATCTCATGGCGCAATAGTCTTCATCTATAACTAGACCTTTGAGAGAGACCCAAAGTGATGGAATCTCAACCTCTAAAAGTAACACTACTTCAGCACCGTATGTGAAGGCAAAAGGAGTAGCCCCAGTTGGAGTACGAATACTCATTCTATAGGCCCACAGGGCCGGATTTATCTGTAGGTGCTAGTCTCTACCATTCTTATGAACCGTTCTGTGCAAAATCTTGAGAATGGTTTTGTTTGAAGCCTCTACGTGACCATTTCCTTGGGGGAAGTAAATGGAGGACCAATGTTGCTTTACCTTGAATCTTTGGCAGAGTTCTTTAAGGTCCTTGTTTTTGAACTGACCTCCATTTTCAGTGATGATCTCAGATGGCACTCCATATCAACAGATGATATGGTTTAAAATAAATAAAGACACTGTCTTGCCTGAGGCAATAGAAAGTGGAACAGTCTCTACCCATTTTGTGAAGTAGTCAGTAGCAGTGATAACGAACTTATGCCCACCTGATGAGTTGGGATGAATCTGCCCAACAAGGTCAAAGGCCCATCGCTGAAATGGCCAGTGAGATATAGAAGGAATTAGCTCCCTACCTGGAGCATGTATCAGGTGTCCATGTTTCTGACATTTTTCACAAGACTTAGCAAATGCTACTACATCTATTTGCATTGTAGGCCAATAGTACCCTGCCCTAAGCAACCTTCTAGCCATGGAAAGACCATTAGAATGTCCCCCACATATGCCCTTGTGGATGTCAACTAGCACTTGATCGGATTCCTCCTTTTCTAAGCACCTAAGAAGTGTTCCATCTAGACCCCTCCTATACAAATCACCAGAGATGAGGGAATGGCGAGAGGCGTTGCGAATAAGGTTTCTTCTTTCAGATCGGTTAAATGTATCAGGGATGATGCCATCACGAAGATATGAGTAAATAGCACCATAGCAAGAGGATTCATGATTGACAAGGGTACAAATGACATGGCTTTCGGGTGAGTCAAATATGGGATATCGTAGCTCTTCCACTAGGAATTCATATCTGGACTCATGTTCCTCTAACTGAAGAAGTGAAGTAGGGGTGGCCATAGCATCAGCTGCTTTGTTCTCAGCCCTAGGGATTTGTTGAAAGGTGACAAAAGTAAAATACCGTCTTAATGAATCAACCATTTTTTTGTAAGGTACCAACTTGTCATCTTTTGTTTGGTATTGTTCATTGACTTGGTTGATGATCAGCTGAGAATCCCCATAGATATGTAGTTATGTGATATTCCACTCTATGGCCATTTTTAGTCCATTTGTCAAAGCCTCATACTCAGCTATGTTGTTTGTGCATGGAAAGAGTAACTTGTAAGATTTAAGAATAGTATACCCATGAGGAGAAACAAACAACACACCAGCTCCAGAACCATTTTGCATGCAGGAACCATCAAAGAATAGTTTCCAGGATCTTTCAGTCATGTACATAAGATGCTCATCTAGAAAGTTGACTTGAATGGGCATATTATCTTGAATAGGGAAATTAGCCAGTTGATCTGCAATAGCTTGGCCTTTGATTGCTTTGTGCTCAATATACTCTATGTCAAATTCAGAAAGAATCATCATCCATTTAGCAAGTTTACCCATGAGAGCAGCTTTACCAAGCAAGTATTTGAGAGGATCAATTTTTGCTATGAGGTGAGGTGTCACGAGAAGCAAACACTACTGCGAGGCAAGCTTTTTCAATACTAGTATAATTAACCTCATAAGAAACAAGAGTGTGACTAATATAATATATGGCCCTTTCTTTCCCTTGTTCATCTAATTGAGCCAACAATGCCCCCAGTGAAGATTCAGTAGCTAAGACATATAAAATGAGAGGTTTTCCTAGAATGGGAGGCATTAAAATGGGAGGATTTTCCAAGTATTCTTTAATTTGATCCATGCTCTTTTGGCAATCCTCATTCCAGACACATTGAACACCTTTATGCAAATTTTTGTTGAAAGTTTGTGCTCTATCTGCCAATTGTGAAATAAACCTCCTTATGGATTGAAGGCACCCTTGAAGACTCCTCATTTGGCTGACATTTTTGGGAAGGTGGCATGTTTATAATGGCTTGAACCTTTTCAGGGTCCACTTCTATTCCTTTAGCTGAAATGATGAATCCCAATAATTTGCCAGAAGTAACACCAAATGCACACTTTTTTGGGTTTAATCTTAGTTGAAATTGTTCCATGCGATCTAGAATCACTTCTAAATCAGCCAAATGTGTTCCTCTTCTCTTAGACTTAGCTAGGGTGTCATCCACATAATCTTCCATATTCTTATGCATCATGTCATGGAAGATAGTTGTCATAGCTCTTTGGTAAGTAGCTCCTACATTTTTCAATCCAAAGGGCATGACATTCCAACAATAAGTACCCCAGGCACATGTGAATGCAGTCTTTTCTTGATCCTCGGAGCTATCTTGATCTGATTATACCCAGAAAAACCATCCATCAAAGAATAGATCTCATATCCCGCTGTCATGTCCACTATCATGTCTATGTTAGGAAGTGGAAAATCATCCTTTGGGCATGCTCTATTAAGATCTCTAAAGTCTGTGCAGATTCGAATGGTTTTATCATGTTTAGAAACAGGTACAATGTTGGAAATCCAGTCAGCATAGTCTATGGCTCTAATGAATCCTACACCAAGGAGCTTTTCTAATTCAGCTTTCACTAAAAGAGCTATATGAGGGTGCATTTTTCTCAACTTCTGTTTGACTGGTTTCACACCTGGAGCTATGGACAAATGATGCATAATGAGATTAGTGTCCAACCCTGGCATGTCTGAGTATGTCCATGCAAAGTTAATTTCCTTCTTTTGGAGGAACTCAGTATAGGCTTTCTTTTCTTCAGGTGATAAAGATTTAGCCAAGTGTATAATTTTCAGAACTTCCTATGTGCCCAAATTAACAGCTTTTGTAGGTTCAACCAATACTGATGATCTATCCTAGAAATAGCTTGGGAGACTATCAAGTACCTCATCCATAGGTGCCTCTGGGAGGTTTTCACCTTTGGATGCGTCTTTTATTTTTACTTTTTTTGGTTCTGACACCGCCACATAGTGGTTTTCACCATCAAAACTCTTATTCTTTTTTTCTTTTCTTTTTATCTTGTGACTAAGGTACTTGATGTTAGGTTTTGTCATACTGGTAGCCAGTTCACTGGTGGAAGAGACTACAGGTTCAATGGCATTTAGATAGTAGGTGATCTCATAGTCATTGTGAAATGTCAAGAGTTGAGGCTCTTGGTAACGTTGAGACCAATCAATAAGGTTGGGGTGAACAAGGGGTAGGTTGATGACCGATTCAAGATTAAGGATATAGGTGATGTCATCTCTGGTGACTGTAGAATTGGAATCTATCAAGTTTCCCTCTAAAGTGTCTAAATCAGAATTTATCCTAGCAAGCGAAGAATCATCTACTAATGTGACATGTGGGTTCCAATCTTCTAATCTAACACATGAATCATCAGTTACATCAGGTTGAGAACTATAAGCGTGGACAACATCCATATCCAAGTCAACTATTGCATCTGAGAGTGAATCCCATTCAAACTCATGAGAGTCTATTTCTGAATTATTGTTGGAGCCTCGTGATGTAGAAGCCTCAAGATTTGGAAGAGGCTCTTCTCCTCTAGCAATTTGCTCAATCACAAAATTATCTGAATTATCACCATCCATTGCAGCTGGGATGGAGACACTATCCATAGTCAATCTTGCATTCATATAGTCACTATCTATTGCAAATGAGATAGGAGGACTATCAATTATTAAATCTCTTGAATCTTCCCAAAGGAGATTTGTTGAAGGTACCCAATCATCTGTTATGTCTTGTTGATTGGTCAAATCTGGTACATATTCTGTGTCATCTTTACTATCCCTCCTATCATAAATGGGGACAGTGCATTTATTGTTGTTCATAAAGCCTAGGCCAACCAGTTTCTTAGACTTACGTGCAAAAAGATCATGATTGAGTGGTTTGGCTCTAGCATCTAACCTGTGACTAAGAGGGCCATATCCTAGATAAGCCATCTTCTTGACAAAAGTATATCCTCTCCCATAGGACTTAGGAGAGGGGGAGAAATTTTCATTGTGCTGGTATTTCTCCTCTTTGTATATCCAATCTTGAATAGCTACTTCCTCTTTTTCATCTTGTATTGGTACTGAGGATTCAACAAACTTGTCAAATAGTGTCATTGCTGAAGATGATGGTTTCATCTCCTGTGAAGGCTTTCCATATATTCTAGGGGAAACTGCCATGTGCCTTTGTTCTATTCGTCTTCTGACCATATGTCATCCTCATCACATTGGATCTCACTTCCACATGAACCTTGTTGGATTCCACATCTAGTATCACACTCACCATGTCAAGGAGACATCTGAAGAATTCCTATCAACACCACATGGTATCATTGAAAAATATCCATAGGCTTGTTATTGCAATGTCGAAGGTACATTACTCAAAATCTTACCAACACCACATTGTCTTGCCAAAAAGGTCTTCTAGGAACAGTCTTCATCCATGATCCAAATTTCTTCTTATGGACCAATCAAATCATGAACCATTGGAGTTGAAGGCACATAACAATATTAGAAACATAATTCCAAAATGGTAGATCAAAAAGCTTAAACATGGAGGAATACAGAATAAAATACATTGTCCTAGTCATCACCAAATGCCCAGAAAAATAAATTTTCACTCTAGTGAACATAACTCACTCAAATCTTCATACCAAAGGCTTGAACTTGGAACATACCATCTTCAAACATGCCTATAAGTAATTTCCAATCCATAGATAAAGATATTCATTATGAAAGAAATTCAAAGAGAACTACTAGACCATTCTTATCAGAGACAAAAAAATCTTCATACTAGAGAACCAAACCATGCACACCCTCAAAGGGACACAAATAAAACTATTATAAACTTTCTTCCCAATCTGCAAGACCTAAAGAAAACCAGCAGAGGACTACAAAGCAGATATATTTCTCCTAGTCCACAAATAGACAACTCTACAAGATCAGTTCATAATTTAGTGAACTTAACTTTCATTCTTCATCAGCTCAGAAGTTGTAATCTAGGACATATCACCCATGAATTTCCTTGAACAATACTTCATATCTGCATAAGCATGGGATCAACACAGAAGAAATTTGAAGCACATACATTCTATACCTACAATCACTTGTATCCTTTCACTACAACAACCTATACTATGCAGACATCAATGGATACAATAATTACAACACCACCATATGCATTCATACCTACAACACATCATACACATACAGGTACATCACTTGAGCACACAACCAATTAAGCTATCAGGAATGCCAAAACCTTTTGCATGATCTACACTTTTGACATCAATGACAACTATATCCACTTCTACACTGGATCAAAATACTTCTCCTCTGATCCCCTTTTGACATCAATGACAACATATTCCAACAATATCACCCTTTGTCATTGATGGAAAAACTTGAATGCTCAAAGAAATGAATTGATCAATTCAACATTTGTACTAGTATCATCTTTACCTCTACTTATGTTGTAGCTTTCACCAATGCTCCTCTTTGAGCATTTGCATACTTTCTCCCCATTTGACATCAATGGAAAAGGGCTCACTCCTTTTGAAAG
Organism: Sequoia sempervirens; assembly: GCA_007258455.2. Classification (NCBI taxonomy): domain Eukaryota; kingdom Viridiplantae; phylum Streptophyta; class Pinopsida; order Cupressales; family Cupressaceae; genus Sequoia; species Sequoia sempervirens. Next base: position 37,214,207 of record VDFB02353493.1, read on the forward strand.
CATTCTCCCCCTTTTAAAATTTGTGCAAAGGGTTTAGTTTTCCTCTAATATCCTCCTTTTTACTAGAAAAAGGATTTTCTCCACCTTTTACTGATACAAATTGATAACAATTATTGTGCTTATTCCAGATATCACTCTTAATCATTTCATCAATGGCTAAGCCATGTTCTCCAAATGCTCTTAATAAAATACCTTTAACTACTTGTAGCTAAATTTCCATTACACACTCTGACACAATTGAAGATACTCTAATTCATACCCTATAGGAATCAAGTCTCATATCAAGAGCCAAATTCTCCTTTAGTTCTACAAAAAACACCTTTCTCCTTTGTAAACTAATCTAAGCATGCTTTCCTTTATGCTCAGTACCAGTTTATGCTCCAAACTACAATATATGATGATTTGATGTCTATATCAACTCCCCCTGAGAGCTTACTCTATTTTCTACATGTACCTAAATGTACACTCCACCACAATCTTTGTACCAATTAAAAAATTTCTTGACCATAATAGCATCTCCTCAGACTATCCTCCATTCTTTTTTCCTACATACATAAGCATTTACTCTTCATTGGGCTCAATATCAATTTGCAAACATTTCTTTGATGCCCAATTTATATTTGCTACCTCTCTCAACTTTAATTATGCCCATGAGCACTTTCTCATCCTTTCTCCTCTTCTTATTCTTAGGTCACCATACTAATGCAGCCATCACTCCATAGAAATTACAAAGGAACTTTACTCCTCCTTGAACTGATACCAATTGAAAACAACTTTTTCTCTCAATCCAACTGCTACATTCAACCTTTTAATGCTCTTCTCCAATCAGATTTGATATCAATTGTAGATTTTATGATTGATGCTTTGTTCCAATTGAATCTCTTACTTGACAACAAATGATGATATCATGCCCTAATACCAATTATATCATGCCCTAATACCGATTATCAATTTGATACCAATTGTGAATGTGTTCACTTTACACTATGTACCAAAATGATATCTGGGACTACATTGTATCAAGTATAGCACTGAATCGATACCAATAGTAGCCCCCCCATAGACCTTGCTCCATGCACTTCTACTGGCCTACAAATGAATTTGTTTCATGTCTTCACATAATTTTTCACTTCATCATTTATATCCTCTGCAAGCCTTCAAATCATAATCAAGTCAAACTAATTGCAAAGACTAGTTAGGTAACTTGTAAACCCAAATAGGTTAGACTTAAACATAAGGAATTTATCTACTAATGCTTAGATCTTCGTGTGGATCTCCATGAATGTTGGATAGGTCATATACTTCATTGAATGATGTTCCTTTAAACTCTGCAAGCCAATTAGACTTCACTCAACACTGTCGTCTTAGCACAATGAAAAATAGGTATTCTTCTACAAGTAACATTTCTCTAAAATTGAAACCAAATTCTTTGAATTTTGGATATGATGAAGATGATTATTCCTAGATGCTAGATCCATATCCATAGCTTCTATCATGAAAATGTGGTAAAATACATTATTCTCCAAGGTTTCTCTCTCTAGTGCACTACAACTGAATGTTCACTATCCCAGCTGATTTGAACCTTCTGGATGCTCCTGCATCATCTTCATTTTGCAGGAAAGAGGTATTTCTCTTAACAAAGCATCTACACCATTTTTCTTTAAATTTGATATCCATGGTTGATATCAATTTTTGCAGCTAACTATCCACTATCTGCTAATTTTCTTGCACCTTGCAAGCATTTCAAGGAACAAGAATGTGACCATAAATTTGCAACCATCAAGTCATTAGAAATTTGTGAAACATATTTTACCTGACTTGATTTCCTTTTCCATTTCTAGGGATGAATGAAGTATCAATTTAGTTCCCCCTGGATACATGCCCTATCACTAACACTTAGTGACATCAAGCAAAAACAACCAAATTAAGTGATACCTGCCAATCCTTCTCTCTTCAAATCATCTTGCGCTTCTTCTCTAATATATTAGCCTTCTTTTCAACAACATGCAAGCACAAGTTCACTTTAGAGGACATATTCTTTTTTGTATTCTTCCTCTTTCTTAATAATGTAGGTCTTACAAGATCTAGTCTATAGTCTTTAGCTATGTGACCCAATTTTTCACACTTGTAGCATACCGCATGCATATTCCTTACTGGAGTAGATGAATTTATATTTACATATTTTGTACTCCTTCTAGGTGCAACTCTACAATCTCTAGCTCTATGACCATACTAATTGCAAGCATGAAAATAACCATTAAAACATGGGGAGTACCTAGTCATAACATTCCTTTGAACTAGATGAGAAGGTATTATTTGATTTTACTTCTCTATATATCTCATCCTACTAAATCTTTTTGCATTAGCTCCCTTTGTGTAATGATTTTTCTTCTGGTTTCTAAGAGTTGGTTTCTCCATCTTTTTATCTACTGCAAGCTCCTTCAACTTGGCAACAATATCCTTGTCTAATTTCATCTTACTAGTGATGCCTTTATCTGATCTTCCATTTCTAAGGGTACTTTCTCTGGAGAAACTTGTGCAAGCTTTTTCTTTATTCGTGCAACCTCTTTCTTCTATTTTAACAAATTTTGTTGAGGCAGAAGGACTCTTCCCTTTTTCATCGCCAAGGTTAATCTTCACTCTTGGTCAAGATCTCGGTCTAGATGGATTTTGTGATCTCACAAATTCATTTAGTGTCTTCGAGCCACCTATCAACTTCAAGCCTTTATCAATCTGCTCTTTGTCTTTTTCTAATTCTTTTCTCAAGATCACTATTTCTTCTACCAATCTCATGTACTCATTTGAATTAGAATGTAGTTTAGATCTAACTACATCATCTACCCTTCTTGCTTCTTCCACTTGAGTCTTCAAGTAGATCACCATCTTATTATAATCTTCAAGGCTCTTATTCAATCTATCTATCACATTCTAAGAATGCAGCTTTTGTTCATCATTCTCCTTCTTCAAAATTTTAATCTCATTTAGAGAACAAACAAGTTTTCCTTCAAGGTCCACTTATTCTTCTTCTTCACTAGAGGCTTTAGCTTCTTCAACATTATCTGACCTATCAATCTCTTCATCAAAGGTAATTGGAAATGGGTCAATCTCATGGAAACTTCCACATTCATCATCTACTCTACCACAACCATTAGATGACTATTTTTCTTTACTAACTTGTAGGTCCTTCTTCTCATTTTCCTTAATGTCCACTTCTTACTTATGACTCCTTTTTACTATGAAAGCATCTATCAACACCAAAATTTATTCTACTAGAATAAAACCTTTTGGTGGGTATCTTAACGTTGTATCTTCTAGAGCCTCTTCTCAATCTTCCAGTCTTCTCTAATCTGGAAGTGGATGTTCATTCATTCTTCATCACTTCTTGATACAGCTTCACTTGAGAACCACCTTGCAAATTTCTTATGTTCACTTGTCTCAATACATCCTGATTCACTATGACATCTCTCAATCACTGACCGCATCTCAACATCACTTTCCTCATACATCCTTTCAGCTTGTTCCATACTTCATGTGCATTCTGGTAGTGCATGACTTTGAAAAATATGAAACTTGACAACCTATTAAGTATTGCATCCATTTCCTTAGCATTGTCATCATATGCCTTCTTTTCAACCTCAATGTTTAGAGGTGTAGTACCTAAGCTGTTTAACCATATTCTACTAACAACCATACATCAAACCCTATGGATCCAAAATACAACTTCATTTTGAAGCTCCACCACATATAATTTGATCTATTAAAGAGAGGTACTCCTTCTATAGAAGATCTTTCCTCATTATCCATTTTGTGTTCACACACCAAGATCTACCTGAGTTGATTAAGCTTCTCCTAGGGAAATTTTTTCTCTAATACCAATTATTGGAACACAATGATCTATTGAGAGGGGGGTGAATTAGTAGATACCAAAATTTATCCCTTAAAAATTTTTCCCTTAGAAAACTTATGTAGATTACTTCTTTGAACTCTCAATGTGCAGATACTAATATGAAGAGACATAAACATTCATACACACAAAATAAACACATAACACCATGCATACGTGGAAAACCCAAGATGGGAAAAACCATGGTGAGAAATATTGCTTGAGTCTACTGCTCAAATTCAGCCTCATAATCTAGATCTTTTGTTACAATGCTTTTAGGGATACAACCCAAGGATGCATCAACTACCTAATTTAGAAGCATCCACTTCAAGGATGCAAAAATTCCCTAGTTTAGGAGCAAAAACTCCAAGGAGATTACTATCCCCTAAGCTGAGCTACAACTCAGTACAATGAGGCTACAATATCTAAAGGATTACAAGTTCATATATGCATATAAATGGTTCTTCATAAACCTGAGATGCACCATTACAATATGTTCATTGTTGCACATACTACAACTCACATTCTGTTGCTCAACCTATACACTTAGCAACACATCCTTCTACAATTCTATCTTATGCACATAGAACAACCTAGATGGTTATCTATATTTCAATCTGGGTTCCTATTCTTGCTTTAATTTGCTACAACTTAGCTATACATCACTTTGTTTATCTTTCTCTAAGCTTGTAAACTCTTCTCACACTATCTCTACAACATGCTTCCACCAAATGTAGCTCTATTTAGCTCTTCATACAACTGTAGACCCCTCACTTGTATTGTAGATCCCTCTACATCAACCATACTTAGGATATCTTATATCTATCTCTATCCTTAAGATTCCCCCATAGTCTAGTTGTCCAAACCAGATACTCATTCGTTAGGGTTTCTCCTTCAAGCTATCAATTCATCTTGAGCCTTGCACCATTCATCCAGAGCATCTAATAGAGTCTATCAGATATCTCCTTGGTTGTTCTAGCTCTACATTGGGTTGCTTTTTCATTAACTTTTTTTTGTAGAGAATTTACCCAAAATAGCTCTCTATTTGACCTCAAAATCTTATCTGCATTTAATTTATTCATTCCATTAGATTTGATCTTGATATATCAAGACTCCTTTTAGCCACCAACTAGTAGATCATATCTCCTTCATTAAATTTTCAATTGGATAGCTGAGTGATATGATTTTGTTCATTGTCAGTCATTGACTTTGAAACCCCTATTCACATGAACCAGACCATTGTAGATCATAAATTTTGAACAACGATCATTGATCTTATCCTTTCACACCTTGATAAAAAAAAAAATCAACAAGGATTCAAAACAACAAATTATCGATTGCCATATTTCCACCTTCATTGTGCACATTATTCTATTGGGTCCATTTATGGTGCAAGGGCACCATGTTAGTTTTGTAAATATGGTCTAAAGTTTGGTTTTAGGCTGTTTTGAGTTTGAGGTCATGCAATAAGGTCATAATAGACCATATTCTAATGTAATAAGTCATCTTGGGTCAGTTAGAGTAAACTGTCAAGTTTGTGTCAATTATGCAAATGTTATCATGTTCAAAATTGCAAAAAGTGCAAAATAGGAAGTTGAATGGTTAGATTATTCAAATGGTAGTTGTAACCATTGTTTTTTATTGGGAAAAATTGAAATAGGTTTTTCAACCTCGCGGCAGGGGTTGGAGAGATGTATGTGAAGTTTAAACAATAAGAATTCCTTATTTTCATTGAAATTTATGTGTGTTCTTATCCAAATTTCCTGCTATGGGATACAATATGATTTTGTACTAATTATTATGGTTCTAAACTACATTGAATCTTGTTGATTCATGAACTAAGAAGGTTTTATATTTTGTGTGATTGTATTTCATAAAGAAACAATTTTTTATTTTCATTTTACTGTAGGTGGTTTGTAAACTCAAAATTTGAGGTTTTGAGAGTGTAAAATGGAAATCTAAGCCACTTCACCTGGTGAAGCACGTGATTACTTGGTGGAATGGTATTATTATGTGTATTTTTTTGTTTTTGTGTGGTTTGTAGGGTTAGGGAAGGTAGTTCGATGAATTTGGAATGCTGCCCTTGTGGTTTTTCAGTCAAGTTTTGAGCCAACAATGGTGGTTAAGAATAGGATTTTGATGAAAGGGTATTGGTAAAGGATGGGAGTTGGTTTATTCGTCATGTTCAAACCCATAGTAATGTGTTTTAGGTGTTTTCAAAGTGGTTTGAGGCTGAGAGTGTTGAATTTCAATAAACCCTATGGAAACTAGGCTATATAAGGGTTTTGTGGTTAAGTGACTTTGTGGGCATTCCTCTTAAGAAAATTTGTTTATTTTCACTATATGTAACCTATTAGTGATCCTATAATATAGATTTATGGTTGGAAGAGGTTTTGGTTAGGTGTTGCTATGGAAAACATGGCTAATTATGGCCATTTCTAGTGTAGCGGTCCTTTTTAGGGGATGATGTTCCAAAACAAGGGTATTCCCAAATCTAATATGTTAAAGTAGAGGAAAATGATTATTTGGAATTCTATTTGAGAAGTGGGTTTGTGTTTGGATTTGGGAGATATGGTTAGAAAACACCGTTTGGAGTACTACAAGGAAATGTGAGTGAATGGTGAGTAGGATACCAAATTGAGTTTTTTGTGATTGAAAGATTAATTGAATCTAATTCAATTGTGATTTTTTGAAGATTCCCTTCCTGCTCTGCATCAAGTGGTATCAGAGCATAGGTGTTAGATCTTTTGAAGGGTAAAAGTTGAAGATTGAAGAATAGAAAGGTTGAAAGTTGAAGGAAAAAATGCCTCCTAAAGGTAGTGCAATACTTGACAGAGAGATTAAGTTGTTAAAGGAGTCACACAAAGCAATCTTAGCCAGATTTGCATCATTAGAGACAAAGCAAAGAATAGGAAAGGCCACTGAAGAGGAAAGTGACCAAGAGAAAGATGAAGAGGGTGAGGATGAAAACCCTCCAAGAAGAGTCCAAGATGATGATTTGGACCTAGATGAGAGAAGGATGGTGAAAATGCTCAAGGATGTTAGAGGAGATGCTTCTGGTGATAAAATAGATGTGCTAATGTATAGTGGGAAGTTGGATGCTAAAGAGGTATTGGATTGGATAGATGCACTAGATAACTACTTCAAGTACAAGGAGGGTGTAGATGATTAGGAGGTAAATTTTCCTAAGACTATGTTGAAAGGGCCTGCTTTGACATGGTGGAATTATATTCAAGAGGAAATATTGAAGAAGGGGAAAACAAAATTAGTTCATGGGATAGGATGGTGTCAAAGATCAAGAGTCATTTTTTTCTAGAAGATCATGCAATACAAACTTTCAAGAAGTTGCAAAGTTTAAAGCAAAAGGATAAGGATGTTATGGACTACATTGAATAATTTCACAAATTAAGTATTAGGGCTGGTCATGTTGAAGATTAAAATGTAAAGATAGAAAGGTACATGTGTGGGCTGAGATTCCAAATTTAGGATGAATTGAGTTTGGCTACGCCAAGAACAGTTGAAGAATATTTTCAATTCGCTACTAGGGTAGAAGAGAAACTAAAAAGAAGAAAACAAAGACAAGGAAGAGGTACAAGGCAGACCTATGAAGACGAAAAAGATACAAGTAAAAGTAAAGTCCAAATTTTTGATCAAAGAGGTGGATTTAGAGGCTTTAGAGGAAGATTTGGAAAAGGTAGAGGTTCAAGCTCATTTTAAGGAAGATGTTACCATTGTAATCAGTTTGTCCATCAAGCATGGAAGTGTCAAGAGAAACAAGCTTCTACTTCAAGTGGTGGTGATAAAAGAGTTCAATTGGTGCAAGAGGATGATTATGAAAGTGTAAACTCTCCTAATCAGCTTGTTGCTCTAGAAGTTTGGGAATCCTTGATGGTGAGGAGAACACTCCTCAAAGCATCCAAGGAAAAAGAACCAAAACAAAGGAGAATGCTATTCAATATCACCTACAAGTGAAATGGAAAGGTATGTAAGTAGTAATAGATTCAAGGAGTGTTGATAACATGGTGTCTATAGAAATGGCTGAGAAAATAAAATTGGAAAAGATACCTCATGAAACACCTTATGAAGTTTCTTGGTTGAATGAAAGTCAATTAGTTTTAGTGATTGAACAAGCTTGGTTTGAGTTTAATAGTTGTGCTTATAAGGATAAGATATTATGTGATGTGTTTCCTATGGAAGTGTGCCATTTGTTTCTTGGAAGACCATGGCAGTTTGATAGACATGCAATTTATGATTGTAGAAACAATACTTATCAAATTGAGAAAGATGGAAGCACTTTTACATTAACTCCATTGCTAGAAGATGTTAAAGAGAAAACAAAGGCAACAAAGGTGATAATGTTGGGTAAGAAAGAGTTTGTGAAAATAGAAGAAGATAAGAAGATGGAGATTGCAGCCACTTCAAGGCTTGAAAATGTCAAGACAGTAAGTTTGAAGGATGATCCAATGTTGGGAAGAAAAGAAGATGAGTTGGTGACAAAAATAGATAAAAAGAAGGTCAAGGATGAATTGATTATGGAAAGGAAAGATTGGTTAGAAAGGAATGTTGATATTATGATAGGAAGATTGCTTTATTGTTTGGTTTCAAAAGAGGTCAGTGGGCAGTCAAATTTTTTCAATAGAAAGGTTTGTGAACTTGATCAAACAGTGGTACTTGGGGTAGAGAATCTAGTGGAAGAGATAAAAGGAAAAGGTGAAGTGAGTAAAGGTGAATGGAAAGAACATATAGGTGATTTCAAATGTGCAAGAAGAGTAAAGAAGAGAGACGTTCAAGAAAAAGTTGGTAAAGGTATTTTTGCAGGTGTCCAAGAAAGTTCAACACCAATTTCAGATGAGGGAAAGGTAAGAAGGCATACAACAATTCAGTTTACAAAGTTGGAGCAATTTCTAGGTGGTAAAAATTTCAATAGTGTAAAGAATGATGTAAATCTTCAATATCTAACTCATTGGAAAGGATTACCAGATGAAAAGTATTTTTGGAGTTCAAAGAGATGGTGTGAACAAGTTGCAATTCAATTCTCAAGGGACTTGAGTTCTTTTCAATTTGGGTGTATGGTGCAAGGGCACCATGTTACTTTTGAAAATATGGTCTAAATTTTTTCATTAGGGTGTTTTGATTCTTAGGTCATGCAATAAGGTCATAATAGACCATCTTATAATGTAATAAGTCATCTTGGGATGGTTAGAGTAAAGTGTCAAGTTTGTGTCAATTATGCAAATATTGTCATGTTCAAAATTGCAAAAAGTGCAAAATAGAAAGTTGAATAGTTAGAGTATTCAAATGGTAGTTTTAACAATTGTTTGGTGTTTTGAACCATTTAAATAGGATTTTAAAACCTCGAGGCGGGGGTTGGAGAGATGTATGCGAAGTTTAAACAATAAGAATTCCTTGTTTTCATTGAAATTTCTGTGTGTTCTCATCCAAATCTGCTGCTACAGGATACATTACAGTTTTGTATTGATTGTTTCAATTCTAAACTTCATTGAATCTTGTGTAGGAATTAACTAAGAAGGTTTTGTATTTTTTGTGATTTGATTTCATAAAGAAACAAAGTTTTTATTGCCATTTTATTGTAGGCGATTTGTAAACTCAGAATTTGAGGTTTTGAGAGTGTAAAATGGAAATCTAAGCCATTCCACCTAGTGAATCATGTGATTACTTGGTGGAATGGCATCATTAGGTTTAGGTTTTTGTGTTTGTGTGTTTTTTATGGGTGGGGAAGTTATTTGTATGAATTTGGAATGATGCTCTAGTGGTTTTCAGTCAAGTTTTGAGCCAAAAGTGGTGGTTAAGAATAGAAGTTTGATGAAAGGGTATTGGTAAAGGATGGGAGTTGGTTTATTCAGAATGTACAAACCCATAGAAATGTGTTTGAAGCATTTTCAAATTGTTTTATGATGAGATTATTGAGTTTCAATAAACCCTATGGAAACTAGGCTAAATAAGGGTTTTGTGGTGAGATGACTTTGTGGGCATTCCTCTTAAGAAAAGTTGTTGATTTTGACAATCTATAACTTGTTAGTGATCCTACAATAGATATTTTTTGTTGGAAGAGGCTTTGGTTAGGTGTTGCTTTGGAAAATATGGCTAATTTTAGCCATTTCTAGTGTATCAAACCTTTTTAGGGGATGATGTTCCAAAAAAAGGGTATGCCTAAATATAATATGTTAAAGTAGAGGAAAATGGGTATCTGGAATGCTATTTGAGAAGTGGATTTGAGGTTGGCTTTGGGAGATATGGTCAGAAAACACTATTTGGAGTACTATAAGGAAATGTGAGTGAATGGTGAGCAAGATACCAAATTAAGGTTTTTGTGATTGAAAGATTGATTGAATCTTATTCAATTGTGATTTTTTGAAGATTCCTTCCCTTCTCTACATCAACATAGCATTATCGCTCCATTGGGGGAACATCCATCACTGTTCTACCAATGTGCCTATGTCACACCAATGTAGACACCTTAGCACCCTACCATGATGGATTATATTAGTCCAAGTCATTGCCACATACCTTTTTTCTATTATTCTTTTGATTGTGCGTCATCCTCATCACACCAAATCTCATTTCCACGTGCACCTTACTAGATTCCACATCCGATATCACACTCACCATGTCAAAGATAATTACAAAGAAGTCCTATCGACACTGCATGGTCTCATCAACAAATCTCCATAGGCTTCTTATTGCAATGTTGAAGGGAAATTTCTCAAACACTTATCGACACTGCATTGTCTTGTCAACAAGGTCTTCTCGGAACAGTCTTCATCCATTATCCAAATTTCTTCTTGCAAACCAATACAATCATGAACCATTGGATTTGAAGGCACATAACAATATTAAAAAACTAATTCCAAAACTATAGACCAAAAATATTAAACGCAGAGGAATGCAAAACAAAATACATTCTCCCAATCATCACCAAACGCCTAGAAAAAGAAATTTTCACTCTAGTGAACATAACTCAAACAAATCTTCATACTAAAGGCTTGAACTTGGAACATACCATCTTCATGCATTCCTATAAGTAACTTCTAATCTGCAAACAAAGATATTTAGTATGCAAGAAATGCAGAGGAACTAATGGACCATTCTTACCAAAGACTCAAACAAATCTTCATAATAGAGCACCAAACCATGCACAACCTCAAAGGGACACAAATAACACTATTATAAACCTTCTTTCAGATCTACAAGACTTGAAACAAACCAACAGAGGACTATGGAGCAAATATATTTTTTCCAGTCTAGAAATAAACAACTCTGCTAGACTAGTTCATAATCTGGTGAACTTAAATTTCACTCTTCATTAGCCCAAAAGTTGTAATCTAGGACATATCACCCATAAATTTCCTTGAACAATACTTCAAATCTACATAAGCATATGATCAACACAAAATAAATGTGGAGCACATACCAGAGTACATTCTAGACCTACAATCACTTGTATCCTTTCAATGCAACAACCTATACTGTGTTGATATCAATGGCTACATTAATGAAAAAACCACCATATGCATTCATACTTGTAGCACATCATACAGATACAAGTACATCACTTGAGCACACAACCAATTAAGCTATTAGGAATTCCAAAACCTTTTGCATGATCTACACTTTTGACATTAATGACATCTATATGCAATTCTGCACTAGATCAACACACTTCTCCTCTTATCCCCTTTTGACATCAATGACAACATATTCCAACACATTCTTTCGGGGAATGAAAGATCACTCAAAGCCCATGTGAAATATGTTGAAAAAGGGAGGGTCCTAAAGAGGGAGGACTCATTCAACACCTAGGGCAAATGGATCCTATAACCAATTTATAGGACCATTATTTTTCCCAATTAAATGTTATGAAATTTGAATAATGGATGTCGGGATAGATCTTTGGGAGGTGCCACAAATAAGGCTTAAATTTGAATTAAAGAGGATAATTAACTCCAATTAACCATAATTAATTAAGACCCTAGATAAGTGTGAAATTGTGTTACAACACTTTACAACACCATAAATAGGGTACACATTAGGTACATTTCATTAAAAAGGGGCCCATTAGGCTTAATTAATTGAATAAACCTTAAAAAATGTGAAAGTGTGTTACAACACTTTAAAAAAAAATTCAAAGGAAAAATTAATGTATGTTTAAAAAAATAAGGGCCCTAGAATGATGTGAATGTGTACAACACATTACAACACTATTCCAAGGCACAATTAAGTTAATTCAATGATAATTATTCCCAAATCAAGTAAGGAAAAAGGATACTTTTTCCATTACTACACTATCATTATTTTATAAATATCTTTAAAGAGATTTGATAATCAGAATCAAAGTCAAATGTTAACAATTAAACCTTAACAAACCTTTTACAAGTGCTACATATTATTTCTTTATCTCTTCAACTTATATTATCTATGGAATGACAAGGTACAAAATTTCATGTACAATAAGACCCTCTAACTTCATGACTATAATATGATAGTATTTATAACCATTTATTTGCATGTTTCCTTTTCATTTCTTCTCTTGACTATTACTCATGCAATACAAATTTTTCCCTCTAGGATCACAAGACTAGAGTCTGCACTGAAGTCACATACAAAGTATGCTATTTTGTTGAGACATAAAACATACAATCACTCAAATCTACCGTAAAGGTCTTGAAACATGTAGAAAGAATTTATTTAATCCTATAAATCTTTGTTTTACAACAATCTCAGAAGAGTAAGTTCACTTCTTTTTTTCTGCAAAATCAGTATCAAACAAGGTGTCCTTTGGTTTTCCATTTTGGGATACTTTAGCATTTTTTATAATATATCACTATTCCCTGCCTATGAGATCGTGATAAATGGCTTGAAGCCCCTTTAAATCTCATTTATCACTCACATGTTGATCTCAAACACAATACAAAGAGCTTGCAAAAGAGAGAAAACAAATCTGGCCTCTCTTTTATCCTCCACATTGTCTGTTTTTTTACCAAGTCACTGCAAAGGTCTGTAACATGGATATTGTAGTGTAGAAAAATGTGTCCCTTGCTTGATTTAGGAATAATCAATAATAAATTGGACTTATTGTTGCCTTTATCTAGTGTTGTGAGGTTTTTTACACATCTGCATTAGGTCTTGGTCCCTTTTAGGCTAATTTAACTTAACTTTGTCCTAATTTAATGTTGTAAAATGTATTTATTTACATATTCACTTTAAATTTGGGAGGCTTGTAAATCAAGTGGACCTAATCTAGTGTTATAATGTGTTCTACACATTCACATGGGATTTAGAGCCCTTCTAATCTAAATAGACCCAATTTGGCCTTAATTTAGTGTTGTAAAGTGTGTTTATTTACACTTTCACATTGGATTTTGGGCCCCATTGCATTTATGACCTTTACATCATCATTAATAGGACCCTATGGCCTCTTATTTTTTCATCCCGAGGAATATTTTGATTAATATCCTAAGAAAAACACTTTAAAACCCCAAAATCTTGAAGACCCACCTCAAAAACCTCAAGGTGGGACTCATTTGCCACCCTTGGCGAATGATTCCCCTTAGGTGGGACCCATTCACCAAGGGTGATGAATGAGTCTCTTTTTTGGAATTTTTCAAAATTGAATGGCAAAATTGCAAATCTAACTTTAATTTTGATGAATGTCGGCCTTGGGGATCAAAATAATGACCATTTGAGTGCCTTGCCTATATAAAAAAGCTCTCAAATTATTGTTTCATAAGGTATTTAAGCTTTCATGACAAGAAAGAAATAGTTAGGCATTTAAATTCTTCACAAGGTCATCAAGATAGCATTCAAGAGCAAGATTCTTCAACAATTGTTGCAGCAATTCAAGATCCATTATCATGGAAAGTTGCTAATTGCATTGTTTCATGTTCATGCTTCTGTTGGCATATGGATTTGAGTGACTTTATTTTGGCTTCTTGTGTTGTCATTGCTGGAAACTAGAGTCAACAATATGGTCCACAGTGTTGAAGTTGCTCCTACCGGCAAGATAAGTAAGATTATGTAATCTATCGGTAGAAAATATGAAGTATAGGGTATCCTGTTGATAAGTTGATCTGATCACTTCACCAAATCACCATAGTTTGGGTTAGATCCCCAAGGAATCTTGTTTAGCATGTATTCTATTCTATTGGAAGGTTTTGTGGTGTTACATTAATCGGAGTACAAGTTAAGAAATTTGATAGAATGATTTACTGCTTATTCTTCTCATTCTGGCCAACTTGATGTATATGGCATGTTGCAGATGTATTTGGAGTATGTGTTTAGTTATTTCTTATTTTTGGATTTTTTCTTTGGGTCCCTACTATAGTCTAGCTAACTTGTGTGGGTGTGCATCAATTCTAATTGATGATTTGGGCCGACATATAACAAATTCATGTTAGCAGATATATAAAGGAGATTGAGAAATCATTTTGGTGTGTGAGTGTATGTGTGTAGAGATAGAAGGGTGTTAGGATCAAGAAGAGTTGGTGAAAAAAAGTATAGAATAGTTATATATATGCTTGAACAATAGAAGGGCTTATGTGTGTAGTGCAGAGCAGAAGTATGAAATGGATAGAAAGATCTAGAATCTAATTGTGTGCTTAATTTGAACTGAATCAAAGCATTTGTAGATGCTAATTTCTTAGTTCAAATTTTTTTTGTAATCTCAAATGTATTTTGTAGGCAGTGAGCTTTCTCTTTTGAGCAATGAGCTCTAGGCAGTGAGCCTGAATGCAAGTGCATTCCCTTTTATCATACTTTTAAGAGAGTATACTTTGTGGATTATCTCCACTGTGGTTTTTCCCCTAACAGGGTTTCCACGTAAAATATTGGTGTTATGGTGTTCCTTAATGTGTTTAATTTTGTTTATATGATGTGAATGCTATTGATGATTTATTTATAGTTGTTGATTGTTTAAGATCTTATTTGAATATCAAATATTGTGGAGCACTAATTCACCCCCCCTCTAAGTGTTCCTAGTGTCCAACAATTGGTATCAGAGTGAGTTCCTCTTATGAAATTTAATAACTTGAGGTGGATCTTGAATTACAATGGACGCTAGTGGTCTTCAATAGTAGCTTATGGTGGCACTTGATGATCTTGATTAGTTTAAAACAAAAGTCATGGAACTAAAATAAAATCTTGTGGCTACCAAAAAAATTCATTCAATCATTGAAGGATAAGATAAATGAGTCAAGGGAAAAGAGGAAGGAACTATGTGATATTTTGAAGTAGAAAGAAAGAAAAGGTCCAGATTATGTTCATCTGAATCAAACCCTAAGAGAAATAACAGAAGAATGTCAAAAACTTGCTAAGGAAAATGTGGCTCTAAAGCTTGAAATGGAATATGTGGCGATGAAGTTAACCAAAGAGATTGAAGAAAGAAAGAAGAAAGAGGAGAATCTGGCCTAGTTCTTGAAAGAAAAATTTAAATAATTTAGCAGAGTTAATAGTGAATTCATTCAGCTAGAGATTGAACTACAACAATCCAGAAACAATGAACAAGATCTTGAGAGACAAGTAGTTATTCTCATAAATGAGCTTACTACTGCAAATGAATTCAAAGAGAAATTTAGGATAAATTTTTCTAGGCTTGATGAGATAACTAAAGGACAAAAGGTGACAAGTGATAAATGAAGTCTTGGCTATGAGAAGGGTGAGAGCTTTGGATCTGAACAAGAGAACCTTGAGAAGGAAAAAAAGGCAGAAGACATCCAGTAAGGCAACCCAATGCTTAGAAATTTAATGGATACTGCTTTATTTGTAATAAATTTGGACATATGGCTTCTTAGTGTAGGAGAAAGATAAACTTTAGCATCCCATCATTTTTTGGCCAGTGTTTTAAATGCAAGAAGTTTGTTCATAAGTCATTAGAATGTAGAAGTATGTTTGTCAGTGCAAGTAACATTAAATGCTATACCTGTGGAATATATGGACATGTTGCTAATCAATGTAGATTGGGAGGAAGTTAGTGGAATGGATGGAATACACAGAAAAATCTGGTATGCTACAATTGTAATAAATTAGGGCACATTGCAAGATTTTGTAGAAGCAGAAACATGAATAAAAGAGGTCCAGTTTATCAAAGGAAAGATTCATAGAAAGACAAGGAAAATAAAAAGCATATGTGGAAGAGATAAGAGATCAGATGAAGAAAACATGGGTAAAGAAAAGTGAATTAGATGAAGGCAGTAAGGCTATACCGAAAGGTCCCTCTGGTAAATCTTCCGAAAATTGACTTCAGGCCAGTGGCCTAGGGGGATTTTTTCATGAAAATCCTTTGTCCCCCTATGAGTAGTTGGCATTGAATCATAGGATGCTATCATAAGTTGTTTTATTCATTGTCAAATGAATTAGAAATCATTTGTTGAGTTGGATGAAATGTTGAAGGTCTAAAGTTGGATTTTTTTCTTATTGTTTGAGTTCACAATGCAACCAAAACTTCTGGGCAATGCATTTAATGTGGTAGAAAGTTAAGTATGTGAAGTTATAAAAGGGCACTTGGAACCCTAATTTGTCACTGTGCACCGAAGGAAGAGCAATTGGATATCCTTTTCTACAAAATTCAAATAAGTGAAAATCAATCTAAGCGATGAATTTCTCTAGGTATCTCTATTGCTTATCAAATTCATATATGTTTGGCGATCGGTAGAACCCTCTTTAGTACGAAAAATGAAGAAAATCCAAGGATCAGTAATTTTGGATGAATATAGTAGTAAAATGATCAAGGATATAAGAAATTCATTGTCATTCACCAAATTGAGAAGGTTTGGAGGAGCAAAACACAAGAATTTGGATATTTGGAATGAATTCCCTCATTTCGTCAATGTAGAGGTAGTTTTTTTTATCCTAAATAGATTGGATGGAGATATCCTTACTTTGGATTAACCCTATTAGATTTATAAGCATGTAATCAAAAATTTAACAGGTTTGTGCGAATTTGGTGATGTTCCAAAAAAGAAATCAATTCGAAATGTAGAGGTTGAAGCCCTAATTGGAATAACAGGAAACCAGAGGGCTCTGGTGATTTCTACAATCAAAGATCCTTTAACGAAGTACATTACACATATAATTTCATATAAAATCTTCTTTATAAATTGAGAAGGATCAACCTTGGCAGGCGCAGTGTATATTGCTCACAAAATGATAATAGAAGGTGAATACTTTGACCTATGTGGTTTGATAAAGTCTCAATTAATAGAGAATGTACAATTGTCAAAGGATATAGGCTACCCTTTCAAGTTTGGCACCCTATCTATATGCATTATGATGTATTTCCTAAATTAGTTATCTCTAAATGACAATGTGGTATGGAAGGAAAATATACCAGTTTGTAGGAAAATCTTTGAGCATTTCAACTCCTTTGAAAATGGTGAAAGAGTTTATGAGAAATTATTTAGGAAGTTGCTTGAAAAATTTGGTACAATGATATTACTCTTCCAATAAAGATAGTTGAAGTTGGATCATCCTCCAAGAAGGCAGAGAAAAAGCAGAAGAGAGAAAGAGAATTGGATGATGTCACCCCTCTGGCACCCAAGTCAACAAAAGTTGAAGCTAAAGCAAAAGAATAGATGGTTGTGGATATATTCGATGAAGACTCTAAGGAATATACTCCAAGAGAAGAACCAAAACTAGTTGAACCAGTTGTGGAAATTGCAAAAGAGAGTGATGAAGAAGGTGTTATGTTTAAAGCAAAGATATTGCAGATTATTCAAGATGAGGATGGAATGCAAAAGATAACGGATATATGGTTGAATGGACCATATTATGAGCATGATGTCATTGAGAACACTCTAGGAAGATACTTTGTTGACAACAACATTGAATTAGAGATTCTATAGAATGTTCTTCCAAAAGAGATGATTGTGTGTATCAAGGATGCTATAACCTATGTGCCTCTGGACAAAAAAGAGAAATAAATAAGCTCTCATTTGAAGATGTAGTTTAGACTATCTCTTGCTAAATTGAAGAAGAAAATTAATGAGCTGAGATAGTGCATTAACTCAACAAACAAGATATAAAATTACTATCTTAGGTGGCCCCATGTGGTTGGAAAGTACAAGGACAAGTTGGAGGAAATTGAAAATGAGCTTGTTAGAATCAGTCAAGATTACAATATGTTTTTGGACAAGGATGGAGAAGTTAAGAAGAAGATTTATGGTCTATAGGTTGAGAATGTAAAGGTTCACTCTTCTAGAAATACTCTTATCGATGCTTTTTGGAAAGTGAAAGATCATATCGAATGCAGGTTCGAGCAAATGATAGAAATTCTAAAGGAAGGAGAAAATTTGGGTAATGCCATTACCATTCTTGAATCCCTTGTTCATATTATCAATAGGTCATCAAAGAATAACAACTTTATTATAGCTATTGGGATTGCAATGGAATCTTGGAAGAAATATCTTCTAGAAATGAAAGCTAAGTATAAAATAATCTTCTAAATTATGCAGCAGTTTTCCAAATTTTGGTCAATCTTGCAAAGTGGAGAGAACAGTAAAATTTTGTCTTATAAAAAGTGGAAGAGAAGTGAAGAAAAAGTAGTGGAAGATTTTTCATTGATGTCAAAGGGGGAGATAATGTGGTGAAAAATTCCTTAACATCCTAAGGGGGAGTAGCAATTTTGGTTTTGATGAGTTTTTGACTTTTGACACTTAGTCATTTTTTACTAAGTGTTGCCATCAATGCCAAAGGGGGAGATTGTTGGAATATGGATTTGAGTGACTATATTTTGGCTTCTCGTATTGTCATTGATGGAAACTGGAGTTAGCAGTATCATCCATAGTGTTGAAGTTGCTCCTACCAACAAGATAAGTAAGATTTTGTAATCTACTGACAGAAAATATGAAGTACAGGGTATCCAGTTGATAAGTTGATCTAATTACTTTACCGGATCACTATTTTGTGGTGTGGATCCCTAGGGAATATTTTTTAACATGTATTCTATTCTATTGGAAAGTTTTGTGGTGTTACATTAATCAGAGTACAAGTTAAGAAATTTGGTAGAATGATTTACTGCTTATTCTTCTCATTTTGGCCGACCTAATGTAAATGGAATGTTGCGGGTATATGTGGAGTATGTGTTTAGTTATTTCTTATGTTTGGAATTTTGGTTTGGGTCCCTACTATATTCTAGCCAACTTGTGTGTGTACGCATCAATTCTAATTGATGATTTGGGACAACATAAGGAAAAGTATTATGTTTTGTTTTGAAGCCGACATATAACAAATTCATGTTAGCAAGTATATTAAGGAGATTGGAAAATCATTTTGGTGTGTGAGTGTATGTGTGTAGAGATAGAAGGGTGTGAGAATCAAGAAAAGTTAGTGTGAAAAATGATAGAATAGTTATATATATGCTTGAATATCAGAAGGGCTTATGTGTGTAATGTAGAGCAGAGCAGAGCAGAAGTACGAACTGGATAGAAAGATCTAGAATCTGATTGTGCACTTAATTGGAACTGAATCTAAGCATTTTTAGATGCTAATTTCTCAGTTCAAAATTTTGTTGTAATCTCAAATGTATTTTTTAGGCAGTGAGCCTTCTCTTTTGAGCAGTGAGCTCTTGGCAGTGAGCTTGAATGCAAGTGCATTCCCTTTTATCATACTTTTAACAAAGTATACTTTGTGGATTAATCTCCACTATGTTTTTTCCCCTAACAGGGTTTCCATGTAAAATATTGGTGTTATGGTGTTCCTTAATGTGTTTACTTCTGTTTATATGATGTGGATGCTATTGAGGATTTATTTATTGATGTTGATTGTTCAAGATTTGATTTGAATATCAAATATTTTGGAACACTGATTCACCCCCCCTCTCAGTGTTCTTAGTGTCCAACAACTTCATTATCTTATTTCATTATTTTGGTTTAATTACCTAAAAGGGGTTTGACCAAGGAAAACCCCTATTCCCTAACAATCAACACTTTTGTTCTCTTTCTTTGTTTGATTGTGTATACACCTAAAAATGGTCACATCATATTGTCTGGTAATTAATTAAATATTTTTAATATTTAATTAAAATCTTTGAATTCTATCTGCGTATAAATAAATTTAAATAATTTATTTATATTTCTTCATTCTTTTATTTCGATTAAATAAATAAGTTTATTTAATCATCTTTTCGTATTCATTTCTTAATTAATTAAATAAACATTACAATTTATTTATATTAATTATCATTAATCTTCATTTGAATATCTTATTCAAATAAAGATTAAAATAATATTCTTCTTCTAAATATCATTTACAATTAAATATTCCAAAATATTTAATTATTTCCTCTAATCCAATTTAGATATTCATTCTTAAAATCATTTCAAATTCTTCAAATATCTATTTATAATTAAATATTCCAAAAATATTTAATTAAATCTTCTAAAATTTCAAATTCTTCTAAAGTCACATCATAATTAAATATTACAAAATATTTAATTAAATCTTCCATAGTTTTCAAAAATCAAAAATCAAATACAATAAATAAATTTATTTATTTATTTAATTTGGGATTTATCTTCAACTCTCGGGAAGCAAACGGTTGAAACAGAAAATTAAATTTCTCTGTTTTTGTGCAGGCTTGTTCCCGTGGGTTGAAGACAGGAATCCATCCTTCTCTCCAACCTCTCAACCTCCCCCATTTTCTTCTCAACCTCTCCATCTCTCACCATTCAAACTTACCAGACAATCTCACAGCCGTAGATTCTTGCCAGCCGGGATGGAGCCTGCAAAAATCTATAAATACAGCTGTCGGGAGCTTCAAATGATATAGAAGATTTTAGTAAAATAACTATAGGAAAATTTCATAGCACTCATAACATTCATAGAGTACTTTCATAAGCATAGATAGTATAGAATCATAGCAATAGCAATAGAATCATGATACATTTCATTCACAGCCCCTGTGCATAATCACAGCCCCTGTCCATATCCGTATCAGCAATCCCATCTTCACCAGCATATAGAATAGATTTTCATTTGCATACTCATTCTACAGCAGCCATTTGGAGGAGCTTACATCAAATCTGAGAGCAGCAACTTCAAATTCCTGGAGATAGAGGAAGATGAAACGACTCTGAAGAAAACTTTGTTTGATTTGAATTCATTTAAATTTCTTTAGATTAAGGTTTCATTATTGTGTTTTTTTTTTCAATTAGATTAACATAAATAAGCATAACACATTTTTGGCACCCATCATGGGGCTCTTGCCCCCTTTTTAATGTTTTATTTGCAGTTTCTTTTGACAGGTTACAGGTAAAAAACAACGGAATAGCGCAAACGACATGTTTCAGGAATGTCATCTCCAGTTTAGCGCATCTGAAGTCTATTGCAGCACCCATAATCCATTTTGCAGCGCCCGTGATCATCTTTGCAGCACTCGTAAACATTATTGCAGTGCCCATAATCTGTTTTGCAGCGCCCGTAATCCATCTTGCAGTGCCCCTAATTAGTCTTGCAACGCCCTTAATCAGTCTTGCAGCGCCCGTAAAGCTTCTTGCAGTGCCTTTAATGCCTGTTGCAGCACAAATTTTTAAAGAATGTATTTTGCAATCTGTAACTGTAGATTAGTCTAACTGATTCCGATGCAGCCGCGGACAGTTAATAATTTTCTAAGGATAAAATTAACCAATCCTAGGGTAGTCATTTTAAGGATAAAAATTAACCAATCCTAGGATAGTCATCTAAGGTAAAATAAAGCAATCCTAGGATAGACACTTCATCTTTCAATTTGGGCTTAAAATGAATTTTCTGTTTATGTGAAGCAACATCTTCACTTAGTTTAGAAAATTTTCATTTGGTGCTTAACAATTGAACCTTTGTTTGCTTTGCTTCAACAGTGATAGGCCTATGCTCTCCCCTTAACTGGGTGATCAAAATGCCAAACTCACCTATTTCTTTTTATGCATTTTACAGCTTTGTTAAAACCTTGTAGAGAGCCTGCTCTTGTGGGAAAAAGTACTCACCCAAGAGGAACGACTCAAGTGGGTTCAAGCCAAAGCCAGGCTATTCCACCCCACTCTAAAATTTAAAGCGAATTTGGGGAAACCCTCTTTTGACGGTAGTGTGCATTGATAACCATCCCCAAAGCCTTTGTTTTAAAGGTAGGGAGGTCTCTCGAGGGAGTCTATCATTTGCCGCACTGAACGAAAACCCTTACTACGAACCTAGTGTAGTATCTTACTGAGTCAGTTTCCGAACATTGTTTCAATCACAGTGTAGAGGAGGGAAGAATCTACCCCCAAGATACTCACCATATAACTGCCAAGGATTGTTTGCTCAGGGGATCCGGTATCCACTTCCGTCACTCTGAGTACGCACCTGGAAAAGACAAAAACATAGGCGCCCTTTCGGGGGTGACATGGCTATGTGAGTCGACGTAGTTTTAAGATGTGGGCTGTTGATTACTATGATGACCTACTTGAGAACTAAGAGTGAGTCTGTTTGAAGTGCTTATCATGTGTAAAACCTGTGAAAACAATTTTTGAACAACATTTTGGTCATACACTTCTTGTTTAGCATAGGGCTTAAAACAACTATTCTACAACTTTCTTGATGTGTTTTCAATACATTAATTCAGTAAAGATCATCTAAAACTCACAATTACATTGATCACACTTATCATTTTTCAAGACTAGGATCAAATCTCAAAATAGTGCATCTTTTCAAACAAGTTTTTGATTATTTATTCAACTTCCCCAATAGGATTCTGATATCCTTTCATCTTGGAAGCCACAATCAAGAGTTAGAAATGTCATTTGATCATATCATAAGATTTTCATCTTATCAGATCAAGACATTATCATTTTTGCACTTATAAACCTATGATCTAAGTCTAGAAGAACATTTCAAAAGTATATGCCTATTGTCCACTTTACAACATGGGTGATAGGGAACAAAATCTTTTTCATAGGTTTCATACTGGGAATAGTTCAAATAATGAGATAACCGATGAAATGATTCAAGAAGTTGAACAGGATCCACAGTTTCACATAATTTTGGACAAGATGTTAGAGCGAGATAAAGAAGGCTACTTTCTTTTCTTAGCAAACCAAGGTGCCAAATTGCCCTCTAACTACAATATGGAGAAAATTAAGGAAGATCCTGAAAAGACTAAAACTCCATTAAATGATCTTAGTAGTTTTCCCCAACAAACAAGAGCACTCCAAAGGAAAATCAAGGAAATACAAGGGGGCACAACTATGAAGTCCTTTGACGGAAATATGAAGGTAACCTCTTCTCCTCCAAAAGCAACATCATCCAAATTCAATGTTTTTGAATTTTTGCAAAGGTTACATAAGAAGCCCAAATCTAAGCCCTCAAATAAAATTGACCAATCCTATCATGTCATGCATTTATCTTCATCCCCCAAAATTCCAAATGAACCTCATGATTCTTTCACTCAAGATAACGATTCCATTCAATCACCTTCTTCTATCATATCCTTTACATCCAATGATTCTACACATCTTGATCAAAACATTCTACAAACCCTTCCTATCTTTGATCAAGATCCCATCTCTCAAGGACCATATGATGATCCCCTCCTTTCATTATTCACCCATGATAATCCTCTTCCATCTCAAGAGACAAACGTTCTTCCAAGTTCTTCTTCGTCATCATCTAATCAATCCATACCATCCCATGATTCTATTGCATTACAAGAGCATGATATTTCTTCCATCCTATCTAATGATGTCTTACCAATTGATGATCAAGATATGATTTCTACAAAATTTCATGATTCCCTTCCTCATCAAGATCAATATAATCTTCCATTCAAGGATACCCTTTCATCCCATGAAGATGATTATCCTCCTCATGATCAAGATATTCCTTTCATACCATTTCATAATCCTTTTCCAAGTCAAGATCAAAACACCCCATCATCCCCATGTCAAGAGCCTATTACACCTATTCACGTTATCCATGAACCCCACACCTATAAATTGGGATCCTCCTCCTTTATCCATTCTAGTTTACTTCCAAAACCTATCTTCTCATCCATATCATATCCTCTTCACAATGGACTCGCATCTTGTTTCACAAACAATACATATCCCATTGGTAAACGAATGTGTGAAATTATGAATTACAAAGGAAAAGGTTTAGGTCTTCATGAGCAAGGTATCCTAGAACCCCTTTCTGTCCAAGCACATCCATATTCTCATGGCCTTGGTTATACACCTCATACTCAACCTAGGTATCCTAGTCCATCAAACTCTCCATCTATCCTAGGTCCTTATCCTAGTCCAATAAAAACACCATCTATCCTAGGTCCTTATCCTAGTCCAATAAAAACACCATCTATCCTAGGTCCTTATCCTAGTTCATCAAACCATTCATCTATCCTTGGTCCTTATCATTCCAACCTTAGCTCATCAATCCTTTCATCCATATTAGGGTCCCACATTTCTCCATCTCCTATTCTTCAAGAACAACAAAAACACACATCCTTGATCCACTTTCAAAATTCTTCCTTCATTAACTCATCCATCATACCTCCATATCATTCACCTCAATCCACCCCTCCCATTGCTCTTGGAAGCAATTTGGATGCCAAATATGAAAAGCTTCTATATCAAAATCCACATGTATCAAAGGATCAACATGTCTCCTCGAAGAGTCATGCAAAAATAAAAGAAAATTTGATCCAAAAAATCAAAAAGCAATTTTCAAAGGCCACAAAGGCCCATCAAAGCAAAAGCAATTTTCAAAGGCCACAAAGGCCCATCAAAGCAAAGGAAATTTCCAAAGGTCACAAAGGCCCATCAAAGCAAAAAGGAAATTTTCAAAGACCACAAAGGTCCATAAATCAAAAAGAAAAATGTCAACGGCCACAAAGGTCCACAAAGAAAAACTCAAAGTCAAAATTCATGTGGATTCCTAAAAGTCTCATAGAAGCAATAAAATCTAAATTCGCATCCAAATTTGCTAATCCAAAAGTTTCCTCCAATTTTCCATCTAATAACCTATCACCTTCCAAATCCATTTTTCCTCCATCACTCCACCGCCCTTCAAGGTGTGTGTCAATGTTGATCTTTCCAACTTTTCCATCTATCCATCAACAGGTCTTCCAAACTCCTATCCATTATCCAACATTCACCCCCCATCATTCTTCTTTAATCCAAACTTTTGCATAAGTCCTTAGATTCTTCCATCATATCATTAATCTACCAACATTTAGGATTCTAATTCCCATTACCATGGTTTATTAGAGGGATATTTGGTTGTGAAACTTGATGCTTAAGTCCTTCCTCCATCTCTCTATCATCCATATCATATCTTCCATATTCCTCTCACACTCTACATTTAGGGACAAGTTTCATCCATCTTATCATTCATGGTCATTTCTATGCCCATTCCTTACATTTCCACCTTTGATCTTGACAAGGTTAAGGATCTTCTTGAAAATCATACATCTTATCCTATTCACTTCATCCAAATCTTCAATACCATATCCTTTGTCATGCATCTTCTCTTATATTGTGGGGAATCTTGTTCCTTCAATTAGTCATATCATCTCATTTCATCTCAAAAAAAAAAAACAAAAATCAGAAAAAGTCCTTAAAAAATCCATAAAAATCAGAAAAGTTTTGAAAAAGTGCAATAAAAACAAGTGGTGAAAACTTGGCAAACGAGCACTACTTATGATTAAAATGGGCTCCTCCATTTATTAGTTTATGTCTTGTTTTCACTTTTTCCATCATCCATCCGCGTCTATCATCTGTATATATCTTTCATTATCCATATCATGTAGTTGGAATCCTTATCTTTCATCATGGCTTGATGAAATTTGTACATATCTTTTATCCTTAGGTTGTGTTTACATTGGGGGAAAAACGCAGAAACATACAAGAGAGGGGCAACGAGCTTTCATAATATCACAAACAACAAATAACAGTTCGACAAAACACAACAAACATTATCGTATCAAATCAACCACAACATGTTTATTCAATGCCAATGGAAATCGAAACAACATGCTCCAAACAAATGAGAATATCAATGATGAATAACTAAAACTTGGATGATCTTAATATGAATAAATGTTTGAAATACTTTAAGCAGGATTTGAATGGTTGTTTGATTTTCTATCATATCTCTGGAGTAATTCAATGATGTACTGAACTAGAAGAGCAAGGAAGGAGTATGATTTTTCTTTGTCTGTTGTTTGTGAGGACATCATTAGTACTATGTAAATTGGTTGCGAGACATGCTCTACTATGTATCATGGATGACATTTCAGAATTTGCATGGGAAAAAGATTAACTCTTGTCTGTTTATACAAGCAATACTCAGGTCATCTCGGTTCAATTATACCTAGATGCTTGTATTAACTTGCTATATTAAAAATCATGAAAGCAATACTCAGGTCATCACTGGTGCTAACATACCCTTTGATGCTTGTATTAACTTTCAACATTTCAAAGCTCTATGATGATACAAAAAGCATGAATAAGCTCTCCAAATGGCAATATTGTATGAATGTCTGCATGGTTAGTATAGATTTGCATTCATGTTAGAATCTGCATTTTGCATTCATAAATTTTCCCAAAAGCTGGCAAAGTATACAATGTCTGAATAAAAAAAAAATCAAAAAATGATCACATGAAAACACTATGAGGTGCTACCCCCAGATGTTGTTGGTCTCACACCACCTATTCCTACATCAGAAGATCAAATCATCAATAACATCAGAAGATCATACAATTATTCAAATCAAAATGGATCATCAAATCAATCAAATCAATCCAATCAGAATACATCATTCGACTATTTGTTTTTAACAACTTTGAAAATAAATTTATCAACATATCAACCGATTTGTCTTTCAACAACTTTGAAAGCAAATTTATCACAATTTTGTTTGTTTTTAACAACTTTAGAAACAAATTCATCAACCAAATCTGAATATCAACTTTTTGTTTTTCATCATCATGAAAACAAATTTATCAAATCATGTTTGTTTTTAACAACCTTAGAAGCAAACTTATCAACAACTATTTGTTTTTAACAACTTTAAAAGCAAATTTATCAGCTATATTTGTTTTCCAACAACCTTGGGAACAAATTTATCAAACAAACATCATCAAATCAGGGCATCTCAATACACAAAATTGGGGCATTTTATCATATTTTATCACAGCAGGGGAAATTTCTTCATCAATTTTTCATTTCATATATTTTCGGGTCAATTTTCTTCATATCATTAGTTTCAAACGATGAATCGACATCTTCAAAATCCATAAAAATCAAAAAATCATAAAAAGTCCTGGAAAAAAAAAAAAATCAATTCATCGTTTGCGGGGGCATATACATATCATTATTTCGACAGTCAACATTTGGGGAAAATTCAAAATTCTTTGAACCAATGCATAAAACACATCACTTCAAAGAGGGGCAAAATGTATACACCTAAAAATGGTCACATCATATTGTCTGGTAATTAATTAAATATTTTTAATATTTAATTAAAATCTTTGAATTCTATCTGCGTATAAATAAATTTAAATAATTTATTTATATTTCTTCATTCTTTTATTTTGATTAAATAAATAAGTTTATTTAATCATCTTTTGATATTCATTTCTTAATTAATTAAATAAACATTACGATTTATTTATATTAATTATCAATAATCTTCATTTGAATATCTTATTCAAATAAAGATTAAAATATTATTCTTCTTCTAAATATCATTTACAATTAAATATTCCAAAATATTTAATTATTTCCTCTAATCCAATTTAGATATTCATTCTTAAAATCATTTCAAAATTCCTCTAATTCGATTCAAAATCTATTCATAATTAAATATTTCCAAAAATATTTAATTAAATCTTTTAAATATTTCAAATTCTTCTAAAGTCACATCATAATTAAATATTACAAAATATTTAATTAAATCTTCCATAGTTTTCAAAAATCAAAAATCAAATACAATAAATAAATTTATTTATTTATTTAATTTGGGATTTATCTTCAACTCCCGGGAAGCAAACGGTTGAAACAGAAAATTAAATTTCTCTGTTTCTGTGCAGGCTTGTTCCCGTGGGTTGAAGACATGAATCCATCCTTCTCTCCAACCTCTCAACCTCCCCCATTTTCTTCTCAACCTCTCCATCTCTCACCATTCAAACTTACCAGACAATCTCACAGCCATAGATTCTTAACAGCCAGGATGGAGCCTGCAAAAATCTATAAATACAGCTACCGGGAGCTTCAAATGTTATAGAAGCTTTTAGTAAAATAACTATAGGCAAATTTCATAGCACTCATAACATTCATAGAGTACTTTCATAAGCATAGATAGTATAGAATCATAGCAATAGCAATAGAATCATGATACATTTCATTCACAGCCCTTGTGCATAATCACAGCCCCTGTCCATATCCGTATCAGCAATCCCATCTTCACCAGCATATAGAATAGATTTTCATTTGCATACTCATTCTACAGCAGCCATTTGGAGGAGCTTACATCAAATCTGAGAGCAGCAACTTCAAATTCCTAGAGATAGAGGAAGATGAAACGGCTCTGAAGAAAACTTTGTTTGATTTGAATTCATTTAAATTTCTTTAGATTAAGGTTTCATTATTGTGTTTTTGTTTTCAATTAGATTAACATAAATAAGCATAACATAGATTGCATATCTATGTGCTTTGAAGGATTGGAGATAATTGAATATTAGATTTAAAACTTGTTGGAGTTCTCTCCCTATTTGCAAGGTCAAAATCTTCACAAAAAGTCACTTACAACCCCAAAAATCAGGGTTTTGAATCTGAACACCTAGAGGAACAGAAAGAGTAGACTAAGAAGTGTAGATTAGAACTTTGAATTTTTAGAAAAGTCAACTAGACTCATTCACGAAGAGTGGCGAATGAGTCCCACTGTATGAGTTTTTCAAATATTTTTATAGATTTGGATACTCATTTGGCTAAAACTTTATCCTGTGCAGAGACCCTGATCTGGGACTTATTCACCCAGAATGGTGAATGAATCCCACCAATCTTAAAAATCTACATTTTTAGGATTTTAGAGCTCAATTCCATATCTAGCAACTTTCTAGGTGAACACTTATAGTTTTACAACTTTTTGTTTTATTCTTCTTGCATTTTCAAGTCATTTAGTTCAATTTTGCATATCACATTGTGTTTTCCAACATATTGTCTTTTCCAAATTTATACTTGGTGGTGAACCCATCATTTGGCATTATTCAATTCCCTAGAACCTTCCCTTTGCTAGATTTCAATCTCCTTTGCATTGAAATATCAAGGATTTTTCCTTGAGTGAAGTGCTTAGAAAATTGGTTTTTCTCCTTTTAGGTCAAAAACCCTAGAAGTGAAAGAAAGCTCTCCCCACCCAATCTTTCTTCTTTTCAAGTATAAATGAAAAATAGGGCTCTTTCAGACTCTTATTCAAGATGCCATAAATTCCTTCTCTTTTTCTACATGTAATCCACCTCCTCCTACATGAGCAAAGGTTTCTTCAACAACCAACAACATGGATGAATTTTGTTTCAAGGAGTTGGTTCTATGCCATATGTGAAGCTTCCCTTCAATGAGTAGTAAGAAAAAATCCCCTAACTTTTCTCACATGTGGATAAAGTCTTTGAAAGGAGATCAACATTAAAAAATAACATTTTAATTTTACTTTTATTTTCCTTAAAGGTTTGGTGCCTAAGACTCATAAAGCTTATAATAAAAAAAATAACTTTATAAAACTCTCTAAAGCCTTTCTAGTGGCTATTTTTATCATTTTTTGACAAAAATATCAACATCACAATTAGGGCTAATAAATATTTACAAAAAAATTATAAAAAAATATCCCCATCAATCTTTTGTTTGTTTCACATATTTCCCCAAAAGGAATTAGAAAAAATAGTTTTATTTAGGTCAAATTATGGTGTCTATACACATGCATGGTATGGTTCCAAAAAAGTGACTTTTAAAAAGTGGTTTTTATACAATTCCTATTAAAAATTAATTTGTATCATCTTGGTAGTAGAATAAATTAAATATTTGGAAACTAGACTCAAAATAATAAATTTCATATTACTAAACTTTTTTAAGATTCAATGTGTAAGTGCTTCAAATTTTTAGTCCAACTCTAACAAATTCTAAAAATTAGGAAAAACACTTCAACTTTTTGAACATTTTGTGGACCCACCTTCTTGTAGATGCCCATAAATTGAGATAATTTTTGAGAAATGTACAAAAAGAATACATAAATTAATTCCATAAATGTAGAGGGAAGACATAGAGGAACCTAACATGAAATTTTGGTGCTAAATTTTCTAGTCAGGGGCATTGTGCACCTTAGACTAGACTAGACTCTCTAGTATGTAGGTCCTATTCTCCCGGGGCCACTGTCAAAACTTTTTCTATCACTAGAAAAATAAACTTTCCATGTCTTGAAAACTTGTAGGGATTGAATGCATGAATGAACAACTAGTCTTCCATCTTCCTCCAATATGCTTGAAATCTAGAAACCTGCACACATGAAAGAGGGGGAAGGGTTTTTTTTTAGTTAAATAGTTGATTAATGGGGAAATGCCCTATATTTATCAAAAAATATGTGTACATATGCTTGGAAAGTTTAGGCCATTCTTTTATACCATCCAATTAAACCAACCAACTACTAACATACATACAACCAACCCACAACAACTTTTGTTAATCCCACTGCTACCCAAAATTTACATTACCAGATTGGCCTGACTGGCCATGAAATAGAAATAGATACCTATAGTAAACATGACTATCACACCCACTTCATACATCTAATTACACACCAAAAAAGTAAAAAAGAAACCACACCATTACCCAAGGTTCTATTCTTTACTGTCATCGGTTGCTTGCATCTTCCTGGCTTCTATTGCATTAAGCACTACAAGGCATTATGTGCCACAAGCTTGATGTGCAGGTTGATTGGCCCTTACCTCCATGTCCCTAAATTCATTTTTGATCCATTATTCACCCACTTCAAGCTCCCAATCCTCATTATCCATTGCCCACACATTCCCTTCCAGAAGTTCCACCTTCAAAAAGTATTGCACCCACCCGTTTAGCCAATTCTTAAAAAATTATGCCACATGCTATTGAATGTTGTGGTTGTGTTGCTGATATGTGGTTGTCATTGATGTCAACACTATTAGCATTAAGTCATTTGAAGCTGTATATGTCAAGGATATTGAGAAAATTGTAATGGAACGAGTTGTTGATTGTCAGTGGTGAAGTGAAGTTTAGTCTGTCGCTAAGTTTAGTACATTGATTATTAGAGGTTGTGGACTAAAGGGTTTATTTTTTATTCTATCTAGTTTATCCACGTCAAGTTTTAGAGATTCGCATGAAGATTTCATCGAGTTATGAAGATTTGTATTCTAACAGTTTTTCTATATTGCTTTAGTTGGTGTTCCTGGTTGAAGATAATGTGATTTCAGTTAGCTCAGTTGTTGTGGATGCTTCTCTGGTGATTCATGATATTTGTGGATGTTTCTAGATCATGCTCTATCTGTGTTGCACTTCCACATTGATCGCCGTGCTCATGATTGGTGAGCTTCTCTTGTGTGTTCATCTTTTTCATGTTATTGGCTGACAAGGTGATGGTAGCATGTTGTGGATCTTCGAGGAGTAATTAATTGAGGTTTTTTTTGTTTGAGCATGTTGATTAGGGTCTCCATTATGTTGAGACCAACCTTGGTTTATTCACATTAATAATTTTTATTGTTTTGGGCCGAAAGTTATATTCATTTTATTATTTTGTTGAAGTCGACATGTAGCGATGTAATTTCTTATTGTGGATATATATAAGAAATTGTTCATTCGATTTGAAAGTGTGCTCATGGATGCCAAAGTGTGTATGTGTGAATAATGTTCTAAATCATTTGAAGATAGAGTAGAATGTGAAGAAGAGTGAAGAACTGTTCATGTGCTTAACTGGAACTGTAATCAGGCATTAGCAGATGCTATTTTATTAGTTCAAGTCCCTATGGATCTAATCTAAGTTTTTCTGTAAGACATTGTGTCTTCCTCTGGATTGTGAGCCTTGTTGTAATTGAGTAGTGAGCTCTAGGTAGTGTTCCTGAATGCATGTGCATTCCCCATTTCATTCTTTATACTTTTAACATGGTATAATCTTGTGGACTGACCTCCACCATGTTTTTTCCCCTAACAAGGTTTCCACGTAAAAAATCTTGGTGTTATGTGTGTTTCTGATGTGTTGATGATTTACGCTTTCATGGTTATTAATCAGATCTGAGAATAAGGATAATAAGTTGAATAATTTTTAAAAATCTGTGACAACGTATTCACCCACCCCTCTCAGTTGTCTTCCCTTGTGTTGCCAACAATTGGTATCAAAGCAATTTCCTTGGAAGAATTTTAATAGCTTGAGGTGATCTAGGATGGCAACATAAAAGAAGGATAGTCTGATATTTGATGGAAATAATTATTCTCTATGGAAGACTCGAATGGAATGTCATTTGAGATGCATTGGTGAGCCCTACTAGAGCATTACAAGTAATAGGTATGTTATTCCACATAATGGTCCTACTACTACTGCTGAGATTAGGGATGTTGAGTACACTATTAGGGCTACAGAAGCATTGTTGAGTGCTTTGACTAATTTTGAGATGACAAATGTGATGGATCTAAAGACTGCTTATGAGATCTAGAAAAAGTTGGAAACATTGTATGAAGGTGATGGTAATGTGAAGATTGCTAAGTTGCAAAGTTTGAAAGGAAAATATGAAATGTTGAGAATGGGTAATGATGAGAATATTACTACTTTCATGCAAAGATTGAATGAACTTGTGTGTGGTATCAAATGTGTTGGTGAACACTTGGATGAATCAGAGATTATTGCTAAAGTGCTTAGATCCTTACCTGCTTCTTACAAAGTAAAAGCTAGTGCTATTGAAGAGCTCCAGACTATAATAAATGTAACCAAAGATATGTCGATAGGTAAGCTTACTGCTTTTGATTTGAGTGAATTTGGTGATGCCCTTCCTAAGGTTAAAACTGCATTCAAAGCTACTACTTCCGGAAGAGATAAACACAGATATGATCCAAATGAAAATTCATCTAGAAAGGTATTCAAGTATGAGTATGAAATGAGATAGATTGAAGAAGAAGAAAGAGTGTTGGAAGAGCTGGAAGCACTTATTGTCAAAAGAGTAGTGAGAGGAAAAGGTAAGTATGAAGGAAAATTTCCTCTTAAATATTTTTCTTGCAATAAGATAGTCATTTTGCATGAAGGTGTCTTGAAAGAGTTCCTAAGTCCAGACCTAGCAAGCCTAGATTTCAAAGAAAATTCTATTATATTGTTGATGAAGTTGTGACAGATGATGAATTTGATAAATGGAATGTAAGTGAGGACAAATGGGTATTTATTGCTATCAAGGAAAATGATATTGTGTCTATTGAATTTGCTAGTTGTACAAATGTGGAGAAAGCCCTAGTTGCATGAGTTGAAGAGAAAGATGAATGGGTGATTGACAGTGGTTTCCCTCATCATATGATAGGAGATAAAAGTAAGTTCGTAAGCTTGGAAAATTATGATGTTGGTGTTGTAATATTTGGAGATAATACAACTGGTGTGATATGTGGTAGAGGATCTATTTCTCTTGATGGTAAGAATAATACTAATGATGTCCTATATGTGGAAGGTTTGAAGCATAACATTTTAAGTGTTGGTCAGATGGTTGATAAGGGATGCAATCTTCAGTTCAAGGATGGAAAGTGAAAAATATTGAGTTTCAGAAATGTGATTGCATTAGGTACAAAAAAAAAGGTAATATCTTTCACTTGAGTGTTGCTAGTAAAAATTGTTTGATTGCTCAAGTTGATGAAAATTGGTTGTGGCATAGGAGAATGTGTCATGTTAAATTTGATAACATTATCAAGATAAGTTCTACTAAGGTTGTGAGAGATCTTCCTAAGTTGATGAAACCTAGTAATTCCATATGCAAGGAATGCCACTTGGGAAAGCAAACTAGAATTTCATTTTGGAGCAAGAAGCATTGTTCAAATGAATTGTTGAAGCGTGTGCATACTAACTTTTGTGGTCCTAGAGTCATAAGTTTACAAGGTTATAGGTATTTCATATTACTCATTGATGATTATTCTAGAATGATGTGGGTTACTTTCTTAAGGGAGAAATCTGAAGCTCTGGAGAAGATCAATATCTTTAAGGCTATGGTTGAGACAAAGATAGGTCTGGAGATTAAATGTTTTAGATTAGATAGAGGTGGTGGATTCACATCCGGTGAGCTTAATTCTTTTTGTGAAGAACATGGAATAAGGAGACAATTATCTACAGTACAGACCCCTCAACAAAATGGAGTTGTGGAAAGCAAGAATAGTACAATTGAAGAAGTTGCTAGAACTATGATGCTAGAAGGAAATTTCCCTCATATCTACTAGAGAGAAGCTATGAGTATTGTTGTGTACACACTCAACCAGGTAAAAATCAAAAGTGATGTTGGTAAGACCCCTTATGAGCTATGGTATGGTCATAAGCCTACTATTAGATATTTCAAAATCTTTGGAAGAAAATTTTATATCAAAAGAGATGAAGATATAGGAAATTTTGATGCTAGGAGTGATGAAGGAATCTTTTTGGGTTATTCTACTAAAAGCAAGGCCTACCGATGCTACAATAAGAGGTTGAGGAAAATGGTTGAAAGTGAAAATGTTAAGGTTTATGAAGACATAGGTACACCATCCAGAACTTGTGGATATGATTTTGATGATTAGAATGACAGTACAAACAAAGGAAAGAAAGCTCAAACTTCAAATCAAGTGTAGATCAATCCGGTGAATCAAGAAAATCAAGAGGAAGGAGAAACTAGTGAAAGTGCAGAAGAGAGAACACAAGAGCCTAAAGTTGAAGAACATCCTAAGAATCTGAGGTATGTAAGATTGAATCATTCAGAATATCAGATCATAGGTGATAAAAAAAAGGTCTCCAAACTAGGAGAAAGATTGCAGAAGAGTATTGTTTAATTTCAAAGACTGAGCCTACTAGTGTGAATGAAGCATGCAAAGATGAACATTGGATTGAAGTAATGAAAGAAGAACTGATACAAATTGAGAAGAATGATACATGGATTCTTGTTACCAGACCTAAGGATAAGAATGCAATTGGAACAAAATGGGTCTTTAGAAACAAACTGAATGAGCAAGGTGAAGTGGTTAAAAACAAAGCAAGACTAGTATGTAAAGGATATTCTCAAATGGAAGGAATTTACTTTGAAAATTTTTTTGCCCCTGTTGCTAGAATTGAAGTTCTGAGATTATTTCTTGTGTATGCTGCTTATAAGAACTACAAGGTTTACCAGATGGATGTCAAGTCAACATTCTTGAATGGACAATTGGAAGAAGAAGTGTATGTTGAGCAACCAAATGGATTTCAGCTGATTAATCAGGGAGATATGGTTTGTCAATTGAAGAAAGCATTGTATGGAATTAAGCAAGCCCCTAGAGCATGGTATGCTAGATTGGACAAGTACTTGTTGAAGCTTGGATTTAACAAAGGTACTACTGATAGTAATCTATATTTCAAGATTGATGATGAAAAATATTTTATTGTAGAGGTCTTTGTTGATGATATCATTTTTGGAGGAGATGATAGTTTGTGCATGAAGTTTGTTGATGAGATGCAAAGTGAATTTGAGATGTCAATGATTGGAAAGATGAAATTATTTTTGGGATTGTAAATTACTCAATTAGATAAAGGGATCTTCATATCCCAGTCCAAGTATGTGAAATAAATTTTGAAGAAGTTTGGTATAAAATATTCAAAACCAGTTGGTACACCCATGGTGACCAGATGCAAGTTGACAACAGATGATGATTCTCTGAATGGAAATCAGACTAGATACAGATCAATGATTAGTGGATTACTTTATTTGACTAAAATAGGCCTAATATCATGAATTTTGTATGTATTGTTGCAAGATTTCAAGTTGATCCTAAGGAATCTCATGTGACTATTGTGAAGAGGATTTTTAGATACTTGAAGGGAGTAGTTGATTTTGGGCTATGGTATCCTAAAGATGATTATCTCACTTTGAGTGCCTTTACTAATGTTGATTGGGTAGGAGATGTGAATGACATAAAAAGTATTGGTTGTGGCACATTTTTCTTGGGAAAGAAGTTGATTTCTTGGTTTAGTAAAAATCATAATGCCATTTCTTTTTCTACTACAGAGGCCAAATACATTGCTGCTACTAAAAATTGTACTCAAGTATTATGGATGAAGCAAATGTTGAAAGATATCAGAGTTGTGTATGATGAGTCCATTGCTATATTATGTGATAATTCAAGTGATATTAACATTTAAAAGCACAAACCTATGTTACACTTTATAAAGGAATCGGCCAACAACAAAAAAAATTCTAAACTTCGACCACATAAAAGTGGTCTTTATGTTTTGAATTTCAAAATGGTGTAAACTAATGAAATGTAGAACTTTTGATGTAGTTTATTCCTGTAATTTTTAAATTTTTTTTTAAAAAAAAAATTCATTTCTCCCTATTGTTTTTTTCTCCAAATAGGTAACTTCAATATCTTGTGCATGGAAAAAAAAAATCAAATTTGGATGTATATTTTTCTCGTAATAACGTTTCAAAGTAAAACATGTTAGAATTTGATAGTTTTCACAGACCATCAACTATTTTCAATTTTTTAAATCATTTTCAAAAAAAAAATATACCCTTTTGAAGAAGACTCTCTCCTCTTTTGCCCCATATAAGATTTAAAAAAATTTAATAAGTTTTACTATCTTTTTTTTTAATTTGTAATCAACCTCTTTTTTTATTTTTAAAACCTACTTGCATTATTTTAAAAATAAAATATATTAAAACTAATCAAAATATTTAAAAAATTATATATTTGGATTCTTCACTTTGAGCTCTATAAAAGGGTATTTTTATTTTTTGCAGAAATTCTAACTAGAGAAATACTCTACCAAAGTTGAATGTTTCAAAAAATTCTAAAAAATGATGAGTTGGCTGCCATGTAGGATGCCAACTAGACATTCTCCACCGAGAGGGTTTCAGCCAAGCAAGTTTCGGCCAAAACACTCTTAGCCAAAAATTTCGTGATATTTCCAAGCCATAAATACCTGATCTGCTCACTTTTTCCATGTTTTTGGCCAGCTGTATTCGGCCCAGACGGTTTCGGCAGAAACCCTCTCGGCCAAAAACGTGCCTGCCATGTCGGCACCACAATGTTTCGGCCAAAAGTGACTCAGCCTAATGTCTTTCGGTCAAAAAATTTTCACTTAGAACCATAAATTTGGCCAAAAGTGTGACACACTATTGAGCTTTTACCCTAACATTTCTAAGAATCTGGTGCTACATTCAAAGACCAAGAATATATCTATCAAGTTTCACTTTTTGAGAGAGAAGGTAAGTGAAAAGGAAGTCATATTGGAGTACGTGCCTACTAAAGAGAAGATTGCAAACATCTTTACCAAGTCATTTCCTAAGGATACTTTTGAGTATCTCAGAGGGAAGCTAGGGTGATTACCCCTCCTAATCAGAACTAAGATGCATTGCTTTGCATCATTTTGTACATTTCATATTAATATCTTGTTTTGGATTAATGTTGTGGTGGATAATACTTAGGGGGAGTAGTCAAATGTTCAAATGTTTAGATATGTGGTTCAAAGCTTGTGTGGTAAATAGAGATCTATGTCATTGATGTCAAAGAGGGAGAAGAGTAATGTGAAAAAATTTCTGGGGGAGAAGAACCTTGTAGGGAGAAGAGTCTTGTAAAATAATTGAAGAGAAGAATCAAAACCTAAGTGGGAGTAAGTGTTAAGAGATAGTTGCGTTGATGATTTTTTCACATCATGTGTTACCATCAATGCCAAAGGGGGAGATTGTTGGATGTTGTGGTTGTGTTTCTAATATGTGGTTTTTATTGATGTCAACACTATTATCATTAAGTCATTTGAAGTTGTATATGTCAAGGATATTGAGAAAATTGTAATGGAATGAGTTTCAGGTTGCCAGTGGTGAAGTGAAGTTCAATCTATTGGTGATTTCAGTACGTTGATGATCAGAGGTTTTTGACTAAAGGGTTTATTGTCAAGTCTATCTAGTTTATCCAAGTCAATTTTTAGAGATTTGCATGAAGATTTGATCGAGTTAGGAAGATTTTTATTCTGACAATTTTTCTATTGCTTTAGTTGGTGTTCCTAATTGAAGATAATGGGATTTCAGTTAGTTTAGTTGCAGATGCTTCTCTAGTGATGCATTATTTTTGTGGATGTTTCTAGATCATGCTCTATCTGTGTTGCATGTTTGCATTGATCATTGTGCTTGTGATTGGTGATCTTCTCTTGTGTGTTCATGTTTTTTATGTTCTTGGCCAACAAGGTGATGGTAGCATGTTGTGGATCTTCAAGGAGTAATTAAATGAGTTGTTTTGTGTTCGAGCGTGTTGATTTGACTCTTCATTATGTTGAGGCCAACCTTGGTTGATTCACATTAATAATTTTTATTGTTTTGGGCTGATAGTTATATTCATTTTATTATTTTGTTGAAGCCAACATGTAGCGATGTAATTTCTTGTTGCGGATATATATAAGTGATTTTTTATTCTATTTGAAAGTGTGCTCGTGGATGCCAAATTTGTGTATTTGTGAATAATGTTCTAAATCATTTGAAGGAAAAGAAGAGTGTGAAGAAAAGTGAAGAAGAGTGAAGAAGTGTTCATGTGCTTAACCAGAATTGTAATCAGGTATTAACATATGCTATTTTATCAGTTCAAATCCATGTGGATCTAATTTGATTGTTTATGTAAGACAATTTGTCTTCCTTTGGGTTGTAAGCCTTGTTGAAATTGAGCAATGAGTTCTAGGTAGTGTGTCTAAATGCATGTGCATTCCCCATTTCATTCTTTATACTTTTAACAGGGTATAATCTTGTGGACTAACCTCCACCATGGTTTTTCCCCTAATAGGGTTTCCACATAAAAAATATTGGTGTTATGTGTGTTTCTAATGTGTTGATGATTTATGCTTTCATGGTTATTAATCAGATCTAAGAATAAGGATAATAAGTTGAATAAGTTTTAAATTTTTGTGACAACTAATTCACCCCCCTCTTAGTTTTCTTCCCTTGTGTTTCCAACACATGCATCAAGAAAGTGATACTCTGATCAATCTCTCCCCAATGCTTTTCGAGCTCCACCAACTTCACTACTCGCACCACGGGAAATTTTGGAACATCCAACCTATTCCATAAAGACATGTAATTTTGTGGTAGTGGGATGAGAATGTTTCCATCTGCATTTTCTAGTGCCTCATTGATTTCCCCCAACAACGAGTGATGGAAAACCATTTGACAGAGCATCTTCCCCTTGGCTTTCAAAATCCCCATGTAGAGAAGCATCACCAGAAATATGGCCCTAATATCGATGTTAACCCTAAACCTTTGGTTCACCAGCAAGAATTACCAGCCCATAATATTTTTGACAACCTAAAGCACCAATGAATGTGGAGACACCACAATCCCCTTCAGTTGTTTATCAATGATTTTGCCATGAAATGCTTGTTGTTGCTTGGTGGTATTCAAGAAGAGAAGTGTTTCCATTGCACTTAGACTTGTGAAATTTTATGAACCAACCAACTTTTGGGAAACAATGCTACCACCTTCCCCTATTTCAACAAATTTTCCTTACCACATCATGATGGCCTAAGTAGCATATCATCCAATGCATATCAACCGATTCACAATTAGTAATTTCCAATATCATAAAATTAGTAGTCATACTCAGAGTGCCATTTAACATGTGTCTTCTATTTATGAAGCTTGTCCCATCATCTGCATATGATGTCAACCATATCACCATCATTTCCTTGTGTTCTTTCCATTTCCACCTTGGCTATACCATCAGCCACCTCATTCCCTTCACTGTACACTTGGCTCACTCAAAAGGCTTTGAACCTTGTTAATGCGTCACTTATGGGTTGGATCCAATGCTTGAGTTTCTAGTTTGGTGTTGAGTTGAGTTGGATGGCATTAAGTGTGATGAGAGATTCACCTTCCAACTGTATTCATTTGGCACCAACTTCCATACCCAATTGCAAACCAGTCAAAGTTGCTTTAAACTCTACTTCATTATTAGTGCATTCCCCTAAGTAGATAGATTTGTCATCTAGAAAAACACCATGATTATCACGTGCAACACACCCAACACCACCTAGTCCTAGATTACTTCTAGAGGCCCCATCAAAGTTTAATTTTATCCATCCATCCTTTGGAGGTTGTCATTTGACTTCTGACCTTTTTTTAAATTATGACCATTGTCATTGTTCCCACCTAAAGTTGGAATTTTCAACTCCATAAAGGATTTTGAAATTATTCCATCCCAATTTGTAAGCACTCTTTGTTTTTTTTCTTTTCCCTACACTACTTCATTGACTAATTCAATGATTACTCCTTCAATTTTTCCACATAGCCTCTCATACTCCATTTCTTTCCCTTCACAGATTCTTTGGTTATGTTCTTTCCATGCCTCCCAAATAATGGTTGAAGGGGTGACTTCCCATATGCTTCCAAACACAAACTTCTTGTTTGGAAGTGGCCACATATTGAACCATCTCACAATTTCCATCGAGGTTGGGCATTGGAAGTTTAGTTTGGACATGAATAATTTCTAGCACCTTTCTGTGTATAGGTAGGTCGACAAAATGTGGTCTGCAGACTCATTTTTTTTGCAAAGAACACACCTACCTAAACCCTATATCTCAAAAGTAGCTAGGCTATCCTCTATCAATTTTTTTTTGCATGGCCATCAAAGAGAAAACCCTAGCTTTTGGAAGGTAATTTTTTCCCCATATGAGTTTACCCGACCAAGTCTACCTTGCTAGTGCCATTTCCTTAACCATGTAATCCAATTTCACCTTGTATTCCCTATTGCTAGAAACACACCATCTTATTACATCCTCCTAATAAATTGGGACAAAGGTTATGTTCTTCAAAATCTCTACAAGAGCCATTTTTTGAGCTTGAGGGGCATCTACATCTTGCAAGGAGTGTCATTCCCATTATCGCACCCCATTTTTCCAAATTATTTTTCCATAGTTGCACACCTTCGTACCCCATATTTTGGATGTCTTAGCTTTGATTTATTCCAAGTTGGGATAATCTATAATTGGCTTCTGCCCACCCCAAGAGCCCCCTAGAAAGATGCACTCTGACCATTTCTTACCTACCATGTTACATGTTTGGATTTAATATCTCTACATTCTAGGATGTACTTCCAAATTGTCAACCCTTTCATAGGATCCATAGTAGTTAGAAAACACATTGGGCACTCCGAATCCAAATATTTCTTTCTATGCACCCTGACCCACCTCTATTCTCCTTTCGGATACATACAC
Organism: Sequoia sempervirens; assembly: GCA_007258455.2. Classification (NCBI taxonomy): domain Eukaryota; kingdom Viridiplantae; phylum Streptophyta; class Pinopsida; order Cupressales; family Cupressaceae; genus Sequoia; species Sequoia sempervirens. The sequence continues at coordinate 37,255,501 of VDFB02353493.1, forward strand.
CAAACAAGTTTCGCCCCCATGGCCAGATTCATTAAATTGACTTGCTTCATTCTTGCACCCCTAGCCTCCTTGGGTGTACACACTTTCTCCCATGCAACTAATGAGAACTATTGCTCCTCCTAAGTGCTGCTCCAAAAAAAAATTGAGGCTTTCTTCAATTTCCTTGGGGATTTTCAAACATTCCATTGAATAAATCAGGATGGCGGAGAGGATTTCCTTAACCATTTGAAGTCTTCCAGTTGATGAAATCCATTTCCCCTTGCATGACTCTAGTTTATTCTTGTAGTTGCTAACTATAATTTCCTAGTAGTTCCTTTTTTTGATCCCAACAAAGAGTGGCATCCCCAAAAACTATCTAGGAAATTTTTCCACCCTCATTCCCAGTATCCTTGCCATTTCTCTTTGGAGGCTTGGTTATGTGTTGAGAAAAAATGCCTCTTATTTCCTCTAATTTATTCTTTTCCTAGATGTCAAACAATACCCGTCCAGGTAGTTCTTGATGGTTCTAGCTCGATTTTTGTTGGACATTCCAAAAAGGATTGTGTCATTAGAAAATTGTTGGTGTGTTGTTGTGTCCAATCCATTTTCCACCAAAACTCCCCACAACTTGCCTTCACGTCTTAGGGAATTGATGCCTCTCCCCAAGGCCTTCACCATGACGATGAAGAGAAAATGGGATATTAGATGTCCTTGTCTTATTCCCCTAATGGTTGCAAAGAAACCATGAGCCAATCCATTTATCATGACTGAAAACTTGGCTATTGAAATGCAACTCTTGATCCAGTTAATCCATTCCTCATTGAAGCCAAATTTCTTCAACACATCTAACAGAAACTACCTATCAACCAAGTCATATGCTTTTAGAATGTCTCATTTGAGGATCATGCAAGCCTCTCTTGATTTACTATTCAAATGCAATGTCTCATGTGCAATGATAATACCCTTCACAATCAATATCCCAAGGGTAAACCCACTATGTTCTTCTGATATGATTACATTTAGCACCTCCTTCAGTTTATTGGAAATGATTTTTCTTACTACTTTATACACCATGTTAAAAAGTGCTATTGGACTAAAGTCATCCATGGATTGTAGGTCCTTTTTCTTTAGAATAAGTTCCAGGAATGTATGGTTAATTGCACCTAGAATTTTCATCTTTCTCCTTGACTCTTCAACAACCAAATATAGATCATTACCCACTATATCCAAATTTTTTTGAAAGAACCCAACAAGAAAACCATCTAGACCTGGGGCCTTGTCTAGTTTGAGCTCAAAATTTTCCACCCTCACTTCCTCCTTGTTGATATTTTGATATAGAATCCTACTCTACTCCTCACTTATTATGTTGGGGTTGGTGCTAAGGAACTTGTCCCACTCCATTCTAGGCACTGGGGCTTCTTTGTTTAGAATTTCTTTAAATAAACTTACCACTTCCATGTCTAATTCCTCTAAGGATTGTGTTATACTTTCATCCTCTTTCTTTATTTCCATTATTTTGTTCCTACTTCTATTTTCCATAGTTGATCTATGGAAGTATTTGGTGTTCCTATATCCTTCTTTTAGCCATGTTTCTATGGATTTTTGTCTCCAAAAACATTCCTCCCATTCCAAGACCTTCGCCAATTCCCCTTTTAATGCCTTCTCCACCTCAAAATCTTCGCTCCCCATCCATTTCTTAATGATGTGCTCATTTAGTGCTTCCAAATCTTGTTCTAATCTTTCCTTTTCTTAGAAAATATTCTTATAATGTACCTTGTTCCATTCCTTCATTTTTTTTTGATAAAGTTCATGTTTTTTCTGATCTTGAATAGGTGCATGAGTGATTCCCAATCTTGATTTCATCCCACCAAGCAGCAACTAAATTAGGAAGACTCTCATCTCTAAGCCATATATTCTCGAATTTGAATGGATTTCCTTTTGGTGGATCATCAAGTTTGATCGTTTGCTAGATTGGGAAGTGGTTTGATCCTATGTAAGGGAGAATCATCCCCTCTCTAATTTCATTTTGGCCACCCCAATTATCATATAGAAGAAGCATGTCCAATCTCTCAACTATGTTGGTGAAATATTTCCTTTTATTTGACCAAGTGAAGACTCCATTTTTAGTTAATAGGTCCAACAATTGATTATTTTCTACAAAGTCTTGGAAGACCTGATGGACATTCATTATACAACCTAAACCTCCCTTTTTTTCTTCATTGTTCAATGTGGCATTGAAATCCCCTGCTATGATTCCCTCACCTCTACAAAAATTAATTAGACCATTTTTGATATGTTGCCATAGGATTCTCTTTTCCACCATGGGCACTAACCCATACAAATTTATGATGAAGAAACACTCATTTCTCTACAATGATCTACAACTCATCATTATCCAATTTCCATTCTCCATTACCACTTCCCCTAAAACAAATAATGGGTTCCAGATTACCCCAATTCCTCCAAAAGCACCCTCAACACCAAAAAATATTCCCTTGCATTGTTTCCACCAACTAATTCTCTTATCACACTCCTCCATACTCAATTTTGTTTCTTGCAATAGGAATATATGTTCCTTTGATTGATTGATTTGACACTTGATTAAGCACCATTTGTTAGGGGAATTAATGCCCCTAACATTCCATGTTATGATCTTCATTTTCCCTAAGGAAGGATTATATCCTTCCTTGGCCTCAATTTCATTTGTCCCACTACATTTGCTGCAATCTCTAGCTTTTCCTTGTTCATTTTGGGTGCCCTCTTCCCATTTCACTTGATGTTTGGCTTCATTAGTTTCAACCGTGACTACTCCAACATCCTATCCTCCATTAATTCCCCTTCCTCTATCTCCCTTGATTCTTCCTCTTCTAAATCTACTTCCATCTCACTCTCTTCCTCATCTATTTATGAGGTGTTCTACACTAGTTTTAACATTTCTTCCCCTTATTTTTCCTTAACTTCCATAGACTCTTCCCACAAATCCCTTTCATCCACCATAGTTTTGTTATCTCCTATGGTCACCACTGCATTCAATACTTCATCAAGTGTTGCTCATGTTTCCAGTGCAAGAGGGGTGTTATTTATCTGCTTATTGTTTACTCCTACTCCACTCAGTTCTTCTATTGTTAGTTCACTAAGACTACTCCTCCACTTGTCATTCATCAGCCCCACATTGTCTATTTGGTATTCCCTTCTAATTGTATTGTAAATCAGATCTTCATATTCTATGGTTGCTTCCTCGGTTTCCCCCTTGTGAATTCACTTGTTGATCCTAAGATGCTTTGATCCCATTCATGTCCATTTGCATTGTTGACCCTTAGTTTCACATTGCAATCCAGATTAACATTATCTTTTGATTTACAAATGGGACACATTTTTATTTGATCCTCCCTATCCACCCTTTGTTTTTGAGACCTACCCTCCATAAAAATATATATTTCTTATGGAAGTACCTTCCCCAAGAATAACCCTAAAAGTATTCTGATATACATGCCTAGACATCTATCCTCATTATCTTTCTCTATTTATATTAGCTTGCATATGCTCTCCCCAATTTCAATTATACTTTCATCCTTCCATACTTCTAAAGGAAGGTTATACAATCAAACCCATACAGACCCCTCCTGAAATGTGTGTTTCCAAGGATCAAAATTTAGATACCACTCTATCATATGAATCCTTGCACTGTTTAGATAAAGCGGGCCACTGAGCATGGCTTCCCTTTTCTTCTCCTTGGATGGAAATTTCACCAAGAGGAATTAGTTTGGACATTCCCTAGCCTGAACCCTAACACCCCATTTATCATCACACCACTTCCCTATTATTGCTACATCGCACCAGCCTCCTTCCCATTTGAGAAAAATTCCTCTTTCCTTCAATTTTTTTACTAAATTTTTTATTCTATTCTTGTCCAATTTGATAGAATGATTTGAAGTGTTTAGGTAAGGAGACTTAGCAATTAGATCCACATATTGGTGTGAAGGTCCTTCCTCCACTATCACCTTTTCCTTTCCTTTCCATGGCAAGCTTGTCTACTCCTTGCTTCCATATGTTTTGTCACGCCAGTTGGTTGATGATTCTACCCTCAGATGCCCTTTTTCCTAGAACCACCCATGCCTATCATCCATTATTTTCCTTCAATTTATACCATTCTACCTATTGATGTTTGAATGTCAAGAAACATTCCTACCATTTCCAAACACTTCCCTAGGTCTTCAATACCAATCTCGTGGTCACAACCATGGAAGCATTGGTTTTCTCATCCAATCCCTCTCCCCTTGGCTCGCATCTTAATCATTGCTCCACTTGGATCAAAATTATTTCCTTCTGTAATCTAGGTGGCATTTATCCACCCACATTCCTCCTTCAAAAACCCACTATGGTACATACTCTCTTCCTCTATCCCACCATTCTTCTACAAATTCTCCATTTGGTCGAGCTTCTAGCTCAATGTCACCCCAGTCGCACCCACCTAAGTCCCCTACTTTTTTTCACTCCTCCTCACTCATTTTTTCTTTTTTTATTTGGTCGATAATTAAAGAGGGGGATGGTTATTTTTGTTGGATAGGACAACTGAGAGGGGGGTGAATTAGTTTTCATAGATTATAACCTTAAATTATATTACCAAAACTAACACATAAATTGATTAAGTGATTAACCATCAAATGCAAGTTCTCAAACACAATAACACCAGATTTACGTGGAAAACCCAATGAGGGAAAAACCACAGTGAGGATTAACTCACACTATAGAGAATATCAAAACCAGTTACAAAAAGGCTCACTGCCTTAGATAAATCTCACTACCTAAAATAAGGATGCATTGTCCATAGGGATACAACCCAGAGGAATCACTACCATAGAGACACAAAGAAAACAAAGAAGACTTGTTACAAAGAGACAACAATCCCAATGCAATGAAGATTCCACCATAATCATTGATCAACTCACATGAATGATAGAGTTCACCTTCTGCTCACTGCATTTGGAAACTCCACATTAAGCTTCACACTGAAAAACCACACACTTAACTCACACACCTCAAGAATAGCATAAAATTCATGTATTCTCTCACTTATCTTCCTTCTTTTCTTATGTACAATTTTCAATGCTAGCACATTCTGTATTTATACTATCTCCAACCTTGAAAAGATAAAAATTCGGCCATCCAACTTCAACTTTCAAATTAGGTTGGCGCCAAACATCCTAGGGTGGAATTAGAATAAGGGTGACCCAAACACACTCTTCACTGGGATCCATAATAGATCTAACATGCTTCATCAGCTTTGAAAGTAGTGCTTGACACACGGTTAGCCATACCAATGTAAAAAACATAGATCAATTAAGCTCGATACATCCAAATTCCAAAACCAACTTCAATAGAACCATAGAAACACAACTCTTGAACCTGCCATAAGATTCCATCAAAGAGAAATTTGGACTAGCAACAATTCTCTCAGACCTTAATCAACACACAACAAAACATAGTTCACAAGCACCAGAACCAACAACCTTCTATTAATACAATTTTCTCAATATCCTCGACATATACAATCAACAACAACTAGTAGATAACCAATTGACCGGTTAACATAACCAACTGACCTGTTGAAATCAATGACAACACTTCATTCCTTTTCCATTCTTGCAAAAATTTCCCCATTTGTCATTGATGGCAACATATGATGTGAAAAACCATCAAAGACACTATACCTATTTTGAAAATACTTCTCAAGATTTTTTCTTTCTACTTCTCTCCTTTTAGAAGATCGTCTTCCTCATTACCTACTTTCTCTTATTAACTTTTCACATGCTCTCTCTCCCTTTTTCTTTATTTTTCACATGCTTTCTCTCTCCCCCTTTGACATCAATGGAAAAGGAAAAAGATGTGTCTAGACATTGAAACTTCCTTTGACATGAAAATAGAATACTCATAATGAAAACACTTAGAAAATCTGCCTGCTGCTCCTGAGGGCAACCACCAACAAACTTTAGTCCAAAAGATAGAATTATGAATTCACCAAACTGATGCATCTCCAAATGCATCTTAGTTTCTAAAAGGGGGGACAATAAACCCTAGCTTATCCAAGAGATACTCAAAATTATATTTAGGAAGAGCCTTTGTAAATATATTTGCAATCTAATCTTTTGTTGAAACATACTCAAGCTTGATTTCATTCTCCATAACCTTCTCTCTTAAGAAATGATACCTGATAGATATATAATTCATTCTCGAGTTCATCACAGGATTCTTCAAAATTTTAATTGCACTTGTGTTATCATAGAAGATAGGAAGAGGAGTATCATGTAGCACTGTGATATCTTTCAATGTTTGTTTCATCCATAACACTTGTGTACAGGATGATGCAACATCAATATACTTAGCTTCAACAGTAGACAAAGAGACTAAATCTTTCTTCTTACTCAACCATGCCACCAATCTACATCCAAGAGAGAATGCACCACCACTTGTCCTTTTTTTTAATCTATACTTCCAACCCAATTTGCATCTATATAAGCATTGAGTGTAAAATCAGTATCTTTAGAATAACATAATCCATAATTTGGAGTGCCTTTCAAATATTTGAATTTTTTTTTAATTGCAGTAACATGTGTTGCCTTCATATCTTATTAAAATCTAGACACAAGACAAACCACATGCATAATATGCAGTTGATATGTTAACTGAAATCCTTCTAGTTGTTCCATGTAAACCTCTTCATCTAGTTCACCATTCAAAAAATTTGACTTGACATCCATCTAATAGACTTTGAAATATTTATAAGAAGCTAATGCCAAGAACATCCTTATAACTTCCATTCTTGCTATCAGGGCAAAGATTTCCTAAAAATATATACCTTCCACTTGTGAGTAGCCTTTACATACAAGCCTTGCTTTGCTTCTAACAACCTTCTCACCCTCATTTAGCTTGTTTCTGAATACCCATTTTGATCAAATGATATTTTTGTCTGTTGTTCTTGGAACCAATTCCCAAGTTTGATTCTTTTCAATATACTAAATTTCTTCTTTCATTGCTTCCTTCCAATGTTCATCCTCACAGGCTTCTCTTACTAACTTTAGCTCAATTTCAGATAGTAAGCACAAATTTACTTCAGTAGTAGTTTTGCTTCTAGTCAACACATCTTTTGTCTTGTCTCCAATAATATGACTTTCTGAATGGTTCCTCTATACATATTTCATTGTTCTAGGGACATTACCGAAGCATCTTCTTCTCTTTCATTTTACTCTTTCTTCTCATCTCTATCCTATTCTTCTTCAATTTCTTCTATCCTTGCACAATCATGTTCATCAGACACATATCCATCAATATCAATATAATTCTTCACTATTTCATCAACCTTCACATTCGAGCTTTCCACAATCTTCCTCAATGTTTTGTTGAAACATTTGTATGCCTTGATTTTAGTATAGTAACCAAGAAATATTCCTTCATCACTTCCCGTATCAAATTTTCTAAGAGTTTCCTCATCTCTTCTGATGTAGCATTTGCATCTGAATTACTTGAAATATTTAACTGTAGGAATTATTTTGTGCCATAGCTCATAGGGAGTCTTCGTACTATTTTTTATTGCTTGAAATTGATTTAATACATACACAACAGTGTGAATAGCTTCTTTCTAGTAAACTTCTAATAATCCAGCTTAAATGATCATTGACCTAGAAACTTCTTGAACTATTCTATTTTTCCTTTCAACAACTCCATTTTGTTGAGTTCTTGAAGTAGATAATTTTCTCTTTATTCCATTCACTTCACAAAAAATATTGAACTCATGGGAGGTGAATTCACCACCTCTATCAAATCTCAAGAATTTTATCTTCAAATTCACTTCATTTTCAACCATAGCCTTGAATGCTTTGAATCTATCTAATGCTTTTGATTTTTCTCTTGAAAATGTAACCCATGTATATCTAGAATAATCATCAATTAAAAGAATAAAGTAACTTTCACCAAGTATGATTCACACTCTCATAGGACAAAAAATATTTGTATGAACCAAATCAAGCAATCTAGTAGTAGATTGTTCCTTTAATCTATAATGGTTTCTTGTCTTTTTCCCAAACTGGCAGTTTCTATGGATAGCATTTATAGGATTTGTAATTCTCGGTAGATCTCTCATGGATTGAATGGTACTAATCATTTCCAAGTTATCAAAATTCATGTGACATATTCTCCTATTCCATGACCAGTTTTCATTTATCTAAGTCACAAAACATCATCCATCAACACCTTTAAGCTGATAAATATTCCCTTCAGATTTATGTCCTATAGCAATCAAATTTTTAGATCCTTTCTGAATCTCACTCTTCTCATCCTTAAACACAAGATCATATCCATTTCTATGAATTTGAGCAACGCTCAATAGATTATGCCTTAAACCCTTAACATAGTAGACATTGTCAGTATGATGCTTGCCATCAAAACTTACTGAACCTATCCCACAGATTTTAGCACTAGTATCATCTCCAAACATAACTAGACCTCCATCATATTTTTCAAGTTTCACAAACTTACTCTTGTCACTAGTCATGTGATGTGAACAACCACTATCAACTACCCAAAAATTCTTTCCCTATTTAGCATGTAGGGAAAAGAAAACCATCCCTTCATTTTTTCCCTTCTCCTTCTCCTTCTCTTTCTCCTTCTATGGAGGATTTTCCTTTGACTATATTTCTGAATTAGTAGAAGTAGGTTCATATTTAATCACCAAGAAAAAGAATTCATTGTCATCTAGATCTTCATATTTTGAATCTTCATCGGAAATACTAGCATTCTCATTAACATAGTAAGCTAGGTTAATCTTCTTTCCTTTCCTTTCTTTCTCATATCTTTGTTTATTATTTCTAGCTCTTTTTGGACACTTTGTGGCATAGTGACTAATCTCTCCAAAACTAAAGCATTTAAAGGGAAATTTACCTTCATACTTACCAAAGCCTTTTCTCAATCTTCTTACAAAGTTAGCCTCGATTTCTTCAAATTTCTCTTCATCTGGATCTTCAATTCTTGTAGCTTTAAAAGTAGTTTATGTTTTTCCTCCACTTCTTAGATTTGTCTTCCTCATTTCATAAGATGTTAAGAATCCTAACAACAGATCCTTAGTAAATGTCTTTTAATCTATATTCTACTCAATAGCACTCACCTTTTCACTATAAGTATCAGGAAGAGTTTTGAGAATCTTCTTTACAATTTTGGTTTCATCTATAGTAGCACCAAGAGATCACATTCCAGCCACTACCTTATCCAATATTTGTACATAATCTTTAACATTCTCATCTTCAATAATATGTAAAAGATCAAATTGTGTTTCCAAATTTTGTAATTTTTCTTCTTTTACCTTTTCATCACCATTGTGCACTCTTTCTAAAGCATCCTAGACTTCCTTATCTATCTTCAAATTCTGAATGTTAATCAACTCAAAATGTACCTAACTATTCATCAAGATGGACTTCACCTTGTTATTTGCTTCATGTTCTTTAATTTTCTTAGGTGTACTCAAACCATTTGCAGGAGGACAATAGGGATTCTTGTAAGCTTTCTCTACATCAAATCCACAATACTCTAGATATTCTTCCTTCAGTATTTTCCAGATGCTATAGTTAGTTCCACCAAACCTCAAATAATCAAAGACCATTTTGTTGTTCATCCCGGACCTTCCTCAAGTGGTTAAGCTCTTCACCAAGGAACCAAGCTCTAATACCAATTGCTGGATAGGACAACTGAGGGGGGGTGAACCAGTTGTCATAGATTATAACCTTAAATACAATTACCAGAACTATCACATAAACTGATTAAGTAATTAACCATCAAATGCAATTTCTTAAACACAATAACACTAGATTTACGTGGAAAACCCAATGAGGGAAAAACCATGGTGAGCATTAACTCATACTATAGAGAATATCAAAATCAATTACCAAAAGGCTCATTGCCTGAGATAAGGCTCACTACCTAAAATAAGGACTCACTGTCCAAAGGGCTACGACCCAAAGAGCTCACTACCACAAAGATACAAAGAATACAAAGAATAATTGTTATAGAGAGACAACAATCCCAATGCAATGAAGATTGCACCATAATCATTGATCAACTTGCATCAATGATGGAGTTTTCCTTCTACTGACTGCATCCAAAAACTCAGTGTTAAGCTTCACACTGAACAACCACATTCTTAACTCACACACCTCAAGAATAGCATCAAAGTAATGTCTACTCTTTCAATTATCTTCCTTCTTTTCTTATTTATAATTTTTATTGCTAGCACATTCTATATTTATACTATCTCCAACCTTGAAAAGATACAAAGTCAACCATCCAACTTCAAATTTCAAATTAGGTTGGTGCCAAACATCCTAGAGTAGAATTAGAATGAGAGAGACCCAAACACACACTTCAATGAGATCCATAATAGATGCAACACGCTTCATTAGCTTTGAAAGTAGTGCTTGACACATGGTCGTCCATACTAGTGTAAAACACATAGATCAATTAAGCTTGATACATCCAAATAACAAAACCAACTTCAATAGAACCAAGGCAACACAACTCATGAACCATATGCCATAAGATTGCATCAAAGAGAAATCCATACTAACAACAATTCTTTGGGACTTCAATCAACGCACAACAAAACATAGTTAACAAGCACTAGAACCAACAACCTTCTTTTAATACAATTTTCTCAATATCCTCGACATATACAATCAATAGCAACTAGTAGATAACCATTTGACCAGTTGACATAACCAGCTAATTGGTTGACATCAATGAAAACACTTCATTCCTTTTCCATTCTTGCAACAATTTCATATAGGGGCTTGCCTAATTCAAAACCTATTTTGGTATTTATACCTCCACTAGCTATGATGATGTATAAAAGAGAGATTACCCTTGGTTGAGTAGAGGATAAATGATAAAAGAAAGTAATGAAATTTGACTAATACTACAACTTACTACTCATATTTGCATTCCTTGATGGATTGAATTCATGTACTCATCACCTTCAAGTAGAAATTGTTGCTTTATTTGAAGTTTTACAAGTGTTAATACTCATAAAATAAATCAACACAAAACATGAACAAACTTACATAAAGACATGATGAATTATTGACATGATGCTTGATTGAAATAAATAAAATAATTTTGATAATTCTTCTCTTGACTGATCTTGATTTCTTTTAAGATGCTCAATTTGATCAATAGATTTTCTAGCATTTTAAATTATGAAAATGAATTGTATTTATATTCAATTCTTTTAATTCCTAAAAAATCAAATGTCGATAGCCAACAAATAAAATTAGAAATTTAAATAATAAAATGCTAACACTAACATATCCAAAATAGAGCCAAAATGGGTTGGTCAAGGGCATGGGGCACCCTAGACTAGAACCATCCTTTTAGGGTCCCCAAGTGTCAAGGGAAAATATTAAATGTATATTTTCATTTTGATTGTTTGATTTTCCAAAAAAATTTATAAAATGTGTAATTAAGTGCATAATTAGGTCCAATCATATAGGGGGGAGCTAAACATAGTGTGAAATTGTCTTGGGTGACAATTTTTTATGCTACAATAATGTTGGTGTATTATCTTCTAGGATCAAGTATAAAAATAAATAAATATACATAAACATGGATGGCCCACTTTACCTTATCTATTTTATCACTTTCCTAAGGAATAGGAATGTATTATTGTGTCCTTTCCATCAAGAGGAGAACAAAATTCACACAAGGGAGGAGAAAGGACATACCATGTATCTTTTATTTCCAAGAGGAAGATGAAAGGTCACACTTTTTATTCATTTCCTAAGGCTTTAGAAATATATAGATATGGAAAGTGAGCTTGGGTTGAAGCAAGGTAGGGAATAAAATTATGTGTTGTACTTTCCACAAGCAATGGATAAAAATTATATATTTTATCATCTATTTTGTGACTAAAATACTCAAGTGGAAGAGAAATTAGCTCTAGTAGTTGTGGTTTTTACCCCACATAAAAGTTTTCTTTCCTAAAATATTGTGTTATGTGGAAATGAAGTTTATTTTTATTTAAAAAAACATAATACTTTATTCATTAATGGTTGCCATTTAATATTTATTAAGTAGAGCAACACAAATTCTTGGTTTTGTAATTTCTACAAGCATATATATAAAAAAAATTACATATGAATTGGCATTAGAGCAATAAGTTCATTAGAGATTCTAGAGGATTTTGGTAACACATCAATTTTTGTGTAGGTTTTAAAGAATTAAGCATGACAAAATCCATGAAGAAGAATCTTGAAAATATCCAAGAAAGGCATGCGTTGGTTATGAGGGAAAATAGAGCTCTTTGGGAAGAAATTTTCCATTTGAATGAGAAGCTTGAAGATTTATAACAAGAGTTGAAAGAAAAGGATATAATTATTCTAATTATCTAAGAAAAGAAAAAGGAGTCTACAAAAAAGAATGGAAAAAACCTTTCTAAACAAAGAAATTATGGGAAAGATATGAAAATTTAGTCATAAGATGATTTTAATTAATACTTTGGAAACTAATATTTAAGTTATAAGTTTGAAGAGCATGCATAAAGGGCATAAGATCAATATTTATTTCAATGATGGGATATGATCATAGAGGATTTGATAAAATAACCAAGTGATATGCCAACCCATTATAGTGAAGGAAATACCACCATTTAAGGGAATTTATTATGGAAGCATGGATATTGAAGAAAGATCAAAGGGATATTCACTATGCACAAATCAAGGATAAATCATGGGAGGTAAAATTAATTTAATATTTAATCTTGCAGAATGTCTCAAAATAAACAACAAAAATCTAAGGAAAAAGAGGAAAGAAAAACTCCACTTAAAGAGAACAAAGAAGAGAAGAATAAATGAGGATATTACAATCCACCTACCATGGTACTATAGAGGAGGGGGGCGGCTACTTTGGGACTCCAGATCATGGGAGAGTCCTAAGCAACAGGCTACCTTGATCAACCTCAAGCTTTGTTAAGTGATTCAGGAAAGTTAAGATGTTAAAGTTGAAAGGAAGATAAATTTGGTTGTTGTCCTTTTTCTAACTTGAATGTTTCAAAGGGTAAGGCAAGCTGATTTCTAGATTCCAACCTATTGGTCAAATAGCTATCTTCCTAAGGATGATAGTGCAGGATATGAACTCTAGTGTGACACATTGGAATCTCAGTGGTGCGTAGCATCTATATGGACATAAGGTCTAAGAGATAGATTAAAACACTAGAAATACAACTAACAATCTGACTAATAAAGTTTTATTCTATGATAGAATAACAAGTACATAAATGAAATACAACAAGAAGAATACTTTAACTACACTATGCTTGAATTGATGAAAAGGGGTGACAAAAGTGGACCTTTCTATCTGAGGTTTGAATCTTTAATGAGCACCACCCGTGAATACCTACACACACAAGACTAAGGAAAATATTGGGGTTGTGTATAGAGGACTACCTCAGTTAGTCTCCCACATTGGTGTTTCCACCTCCATGGAAAGTCAAATAGCAACAAGTATAGAAAATTATAAAGAGATGTATGGAATTAGAAGTTCCAAGAATAACAGATACAGTAATATGTTACTACGTATTTAAATAGATGAAAAAGTAATGGAAAATGGAAGATATCACCTTCACAACTACATGCTCTCAAGGAAAGTAGAGGAAGTAGTGAGCTTGTAAGTTCTCCAACAAAAATGTTTGTCACAACAAATCAAGTGGAGGAGCCAAGAAAGCAACAACTTGTAGCTACAATGGATTGATGATGAAGCTTGAAGTGTGAGAGTTGATCAACAGAGCATGAAAAATTTAGTTGAGAAGCACGAGAGAGTGAAGAAGTTGGATAGAATGGAGAATTAGGAAATTTGAATGGAAAGAAGGAAGAAAAAGGATCGTTCGACGTCAATCAAGGGAGGAAAATACATTACAATTCATCACAAATGGAGAAACATAACACCTTTGTGGATTCTAGAGGTGGGAATCGTATCAAGATGGTAGCGCAACACGCGGATGTACATGTGGAATACACATGTCCCTAAAAAAATTCTTCCACTAACATGAAAATGAGTTGTCAAGTGGATGGGGAAAGGTAGCGGATGTGGGAATTGCATCATCGGGTTTCATTTTTTAAGGTAAGAGTGATGTAAATGGGGAATTTTCCTAAGGGTGAAAATTCGATCAATTACAGATACTAATCATGTTTAAGGAGTTATTTGAGAATGTGGGTAAAAATTTCATGTTTTGATCAAATTGTAAAAGGAATTCACATATAGCACAAGATTGAAAATTCCAAGTTACTTTCATAGTTTTTCAAGGAAATAACCATTGTTGTATAATGTACAAAATGAATACCACCACCAAGAAGCATGAGTCTCATACAATATTGATGGAAAAAGGAGAATCCACTAACCTAAGTCAAGGAAAGAGGATGGAGGAAGACTCAATGAAGGTAATGAGAAATATTATTTGAGCATGTATTGAGATAAGAATTATTGTTCCCATTATAAAATTAGAGGACACTAGGGTGAAAATTGTTGGTGACTCTATCTTGAACTTCACTCTAAGCATGGATAAAGAAATAAAGAGCATTGGGAAAGAGAAGAAAAAAAAGAACCAAGTAATAAAAAGGAGAAACATTTTCATGATTCGACACCACCAAAGTATGATATGGGATTGAATTACGATGCTTGGATAGAATACTACTTTTGGATAAGAGATAAGATTTTTTTTTGTTATATTCTTGGCTATATGATAGCATTCTATGTTTGTTTTGTATATTGGGACTATATTACAATAAAGCCACTGTCTTTAAAAATAAATGAGGGTATTTAACTCACTAATGGATAAGTATGAGGAATCAATTATTCTTGAGAATAAGCAAGGACAAGAAAAAAAATGTATTGAGGTAATGCATATCTATAGCCCTCACATTTCTTGAAAATTATAAGGTACACATCCACTTGTTTTGAATAGAAAGCATGGGTAGTTTAGATTATAGTTACATAAATACCTCATACTTATAACAATAAAAATCACGTAAAATAAATATAGGTAACTTGTAACAATTTATTTTAAAATGTTGTGAGCCATGTATATAAATAGGAAAGTGTATTTTTATTCCATTTGCATGAGAAAGAAAAGGACCAAGCATATATGGGTATGTAATGTTGCAAATTGCACCCTATGCAATTTCACATCACATACACCTTACCAATTAGTTACAATTAAGATAATTATGCTCATTAATCCCAATTTCAATCCAAACCTCCTTTCAAAACTTAACATGTATAGCTCCTCAATGCTTAAGTCTGATTTTTTCTTGGGTAGGTGTTGTAGACACATAAAAATGTCCTAGACCCGCTAACCACATTTTTCTTTGTCAAACATCCTCCTCACATAATTAAATTATTAAATTATGTAGTAATGTCATAATCCCTAACTATTTCCTGCTGATTATTTAAATAAATAAACTTTATTTATTTATTTAAATACATCATTAATTCCTTATGTATTCTTATAATTAAATAAATTCCTATGATTTATTTAACTATTCTCCACCTTATCCCTTTTCTCCATAATTAAATAATTATTATTAATTATTTAATTATCTTAGTGACTTTTCTTCTAAATTTAAATAAAATCATTTATTTAAAATTGTTCACTTTCTATTTCTTCCTGACTTTATTTATTTATTTATTTAAATATGTCCTTAATTTCTTATTTCTTTCTATAATTAAATGAATCTCTTTGATTTGTTTAATTATTATCCACTCAGGCTTTTTCTAATTTATGTCTTTCTATAATTAAATAAATCTCTTTGATTTGTTTAATTATTATCCATCCTTGGCTTTTTCTAATTTTAAATAAAATCATTTATTTAAAATTTTCTTACTTTCTATTTTCTTTCTTCAAGTAAATAATTTTAAATTAATTATTTACTATCACATGACCCCACCTTTTTTAATTAAATTAATTTTTAATTCAAAATAACAACTTTCCTCCATAAATCAAATAATTTCTAATATTATTTGATTTTCTAGCTCTTTCTTTTTCCATGCCATTCTTATCTCCTTATCACATGCATTTCCAACCATTGATTTGATTTTCTAAAATCAAATCTTGACCGCTCATTTCAAATTTCACCCTAATGTTGCCCTAACCCTAATTGTGGGTTGTCACATTGAATTGTGTCCATTGATTCTAGGGTATTTGTTAATCTTCAATCTTCGCCATTCACCCAAAATTGTATTTTCTATAAAATGACAATTTTGGTTTCATTTTGATATCTCTCATGCTCTTGACTTCATCTCTTAGCATTTTTGACATCTTGAAATTTGCATACTTTAGGCATGCTTACTAGTTGCATAGTTGTATAGTGTAGCATTGGTGATCAAATTCTTCAACATTTGCTTAGGTCTTGGCATAGTCATAGGTTGCTCACATAAAATTTGAGGGAAAACTAAATATTTTAGAAAATAGAGAAGATGTAATGGAGGTCAATCATGGAGTTTGAAGATATTTAGTGAGATTATTTATTTTTGTTTTCATATTTTACTCCTATGTGCTTCATTATTTACTTTGGGTATGTTTTATTTATGCACTAATCTACTAACCTAAATATTTCCCATAGTTACATTGGTGAACATGATGCCAAGATTTTGTTTTTTGCAAATTTTTCATATGACCTTTTTTCATTTTTGTAAGTGCAAGTACGATGAACTGCATTTGCAAATTCCAAAACTGTAATCACTGCGTCATGACGCATTCAGCAAAAAAAAACAATGCATACGCAGAGTTGAGCTACATTTGCTATCCCAAGAGACACATTTTCTTTAATTTGACACATTAGCAAGCCAGAGCAATGCATTTTCATGTTGAGATGCATCTGTTGTGCATAAAGATGCATTTGACTAGTAAATTGCAGCTTTCTACCTGAGATGCATTTGCTTTGCAGAGTAACACATTCATCTGGTAAAATTTATTTTCAAGTTTTTTCTACAATTTTCAAGATTTCTCATTTCAAGTTATTAGTTTAGAGATTTTTTGGTAGGTTACTAATTTGTTGTTGCAGCATGTGGATTTAAATTTTTGTGGGTCCAAGGAATGTTTTGAAACTACTAACAAGTGGTTTGTAGGTTTGAATTTCCAAGCATGTTATTTTGAAACTGTTGATGTGTTTTTTATGCACTTCTCAACACAGGCAATTCATAGTTGCATCACCTCTCTTGAAAGACAATCTTCCACAATCAAATTGTAGAACACTATCCCAAGGTCTCTAATGTTAGAACTTGACAGTGCTTGGAATATCTTAGTTGTTTGATGTGATTTGCTGGAATCACAAGGCAATCTTATGAATGAGTTAAAAAGCATGGGAAGTTGGGTTTGCAAATTTAGTTTCAAAGTGTTGGAAGTGAATAAGCAATGGCTATCCACTCAAAATAGCAAGCTGAAACTCATCAAGTTCATCTAATTTAGCTTTATGGTGATGCTTGAGATCCTAGTCTAACCAAGGATTAAAAGAAATAGAAAAAGGAGAAGGCTTAAGAAAGTTGTTCTAATCCTAAGCTATGAATGAACAGTAACAATGGTGGTTGCTACAGTAGGAAAACTCCCTAAAATAGGTTTTAATTGGCCAAGAGGAACCTACAGTTACACAAAACTAGTGCAATCTTCTAAGGACTGCAGATTTTCAAATTGCACATGCACATCATGCACATGCAATTGAACTGGGTTGCAACAATGACATAAAGAAGCACAGGCTAACTTTGCACAACAACTTGTCATCAACAAGTGCTAAAAGTATGGGCTGGAAGCTCATTAAATACTATAACAGCAACACCATGATGGCAGCCATTCAAGAAACTAATACTAAAACTAACTTAGAAGGTAGAACCATGCATGCAAGATGAGAAAAATCAAAGAGAACATCCATAAAATCATGTAATGCTATCTTTTATTGCTGAAAATGTTTTTTACAATAGCTCTCCAACCCTTACAAATGAGGGGCAAGCCCCTTTTTATAGTTTTCCAAAGCCCAAATGAATGGTCAGAATTGAATTACATCAAATAGCCCAAATTTTATTTACATTAGGGTTTCACCTACCCCCCATTATCTAGCAATTTTATAATAGATCTTTGTCTTTTCCCTGTCTTATCATCTAGTGCCAGTCACTATAGCAATTTCGTCATTTAGCTGATTTCCCTTTTCATTGTGGTAGAAACTACCTAAAATTTTCCGTCTTACTTGATGTGTTTGCAGTTTTCTTCCTTGGATCAAGCAATCCCATTGATGATTGGCATCAATGGATTGGTTGCCCTTGATTCGAGTGGACAACTCCCTCATGCCTTCTTGAAGGCCGCCCCCTTGCATTTTTGTCCTTGACTTCCTTGGCACAAGCCTTCTTCTAACACCGACTATGTTGGTGGTGTGCTAGGGGGAGAGGTGAACATGAAATGAATGGCGATAGGAGTTATGTGATTTTCCTTGTTCAACTTTCTCAATGGGTCTCCTGATGGACCCACAGTAGGCTCCTTGAATCCTGCATACATGAAGTGTCATAAGTACTTTCATACACAAATCAAGGAAAACATTAATCAAATCTTGCAAAATCCTTGTTAGATCCATCCATGATAATCAAAAGATCATAATATTCATATTTGGAGCTCATTTAGATCATAAGCATTAATGCGGGCCCAAGGGGGCGAGTAGTGAACGAGGGACAACAAATCGGAAGGGAAGTTCCCAGACCTCACAAAACTTAGCAAAACCAAGATTTTTCAATTATAGCACATAGGAAAAGGGGAAGGAAGAGTGCCCAAAAAAAATTCCTCAAGAATGGACCCATTTGAAAAAAGAGGAAGCTCAAAATGACCATGGAGAGACGGAGTCCCAGAAACGGCCATGGAGGAGCTGGGTCGCCAAGGTTCCACGAATGTTCCAAAATGGCCACGGAGGGATAGAGTCCCAAAAATGACCACATAGGGGCTAGGTTCGAGAGGCCGAGTTGCCAAGGCTCCACGAATGTTCCAAAATGGCCACAGAGGGACGAAGTCCCAGAAACAGCCATGGAGGGGTTGAGTCCTAGAGGCTGGGTCGTCAGGGCTCCACAGATGTTCCAAAATGACCACGAAGGGACAGAGTCTTGGAAACAGCCACGGAGGGGCCGAGTCCTGAAGGCCAGGTCGTCGAGGCTCCATGGATGTTCCAAAAAGGCTACGGAGGGATGGAGTCCTGTAAACGGCCACAGAGGGGCCTAGTCCTGGAGGTCGGGTCACTGGGGCTCCACGGATGTTCAAAATGACCATAGAGGGACGAAGTCTTGGAAATGGTCACAGAGGGGCCAGGTCTCCATGGATGTTCAAAATGGCCACAAAGGGATGGAGTCTCAGAAATGGCCACAGAGGGGCCAGGTCCCAGAGATCAGGTCGCCAAGGCTCCACGGATGTTTCCAAAATAGCCAAAGAGGGACGGAGTTCCAAAACCCTTGAAACTCAATGGAATGTTGAGGAAACCTTAGCAGTTCACTTAGGCACCACAAACACATCCCAAATCCACCAAAAATTTATCTCCAAAGTCAAAAATGTGGAAACCAGACCAGCAGAGGTCCACGAATTTTTCCAAAAACACCAAAGAGGGAGGGAGTTCCGAAGGGAAAGTTCTGAAACCATCGAAACTTAATGTAACATTGACGAAACTTTGGTAGTTCCCTTAGGCACCAAAAACACATCCCAAGTCCACCAAAAAGTTATCCCCAAAGTCAAAAATGTGGAAACCGGATTGACAGAGGTCCATGGATGTTTCCAAAACAACCAAAGAGGGAGGGGGTTCTAGAGGGAAAGTTCTGAAACCACCGAAACTTTGGCAGTTCACTTAGGAACCACAAACACATCCCAAATCCACCAAAAAGTTGCCCCCAAAGTCAAAAATGTGGAAAAAAATGAATCAAGCGATCAAGGACCAAGTTAGTAAGAACAAGACAAAAGGCAGAAAAGGGACAAGGGACTTTGTTTCTCCCTAGACTTGAATACCCCAAGTAGGTGAATTTGGGTAGGGGGTTTGATTGTTTGAAGGAACATGACCAATTTGGGCTTGTAAAATGGGGCACGCAAAATAAGACCCTAGTAGATTGGTTAAAGCTTTAAGTGGCTTGCTATACACTCGTGAGGTGTCGTGTCCTAGAGTATTTACTAGAACCCTTTTGTTTAGTGGCCAAAATCCCATCTATTTTCTAGTGTAGCAAAGATCATTTCCAAGGAATCCACATTCTCATAGTTCTTAGTAGAGGTGATCAACCTGCCATGGGAGATTTGAGGGGGCTAGAAGCTTGGTTGACTTGAGAAGTGAGTGCACTATAAGGGTGAGCCCATATGGCCAAGCTTCTGAATTCATCTACTAATAATAAGTGTGGTTGAGGAAACCTGCATGGAATCTAGCAAATATATTCCTTTCCTAACCTAGGGTTGTACTTGTCTTCATTGTGCATGTTTTCATCATTCAAAGACAAAATATTGTGTTTTCCAAGTTTTTTCTAAGACATTAAAAAATAAACACCTTTCAAAAATCTAGAAACAACATAGTCAAACTAAAACAATCTCTAAAATCTATCAAAATTACAAACCAAACTTTATCCAAACTACAATGCATTTGACACATTCTGCAATGCAATTGGCATACTGCAACGCATCTACTAGTCCTGAAATGCATTTTTGAATCCTGTAGTGCAATTGACATCTTGTGACGCATTCTCCATCTGAAGTAATGAACTTGTAGTCCCACAATGCATTTGTTGTCTGCTTTTGCACCCTGCAATGCATTTGACCTATTGAGTTGCAATTGCTTCCTAAAACAATGCATCTGAAAAAATGCACCACAATTGCTATTTGAAAAACATGCAATTGACAATATTGAGATGTATTTGACACTTTAAATGATTCATTTTCCTATCATTTGAAAAATCACTATCACTATCAGAAATCTGAGACCAAAGACTTTGAATCTATTTAGACATCTTTTTCTAGTGGTCTTTGTGCAAAGCTAGAAAATTTTTGTTCAATTTTTTTTCCAAACATGCAAATTCTAGTTACATCCTAGGATCAATCATTTTCAGCAATAAAAAAACTCTTATGGAATCTAGCACAATGTATTCCATTCACATTGACATGCTTGCTAGTGAAATTGAATACCAATTACTTCGTAATGGTCAATATCAACAAGCCTTAGACTTCAAAAGAAAATTCATCCAATCCAAAACCCAACCCACTCCAACCTATTTTCAATCACCCACATACTCATCCTACCAACAATCCATGAGTCTTAGTCATCCAACCACCTACCCTCACTATCAAGAGTCCTTCAACACAATTCATACCATTCATGCACAACAAATGTCCACTTATCCTAACCTTGACAAGGGAAATCAACTATCCACTATTCCATCATTCACTAGTCAATTTTTTGTGTCATATCCTATTCCTTCATCCAATCAAGTCTCTATGTCATGTCCTAGTCCTTTGTCCATTAACAACTTCCAAGTCCCCACATTCTATTATAGTCCTTGATCCACTAATCCTTTCCAAGTCATGTCATCCCAACATATGGTTAGTCATGAAAACACATCTTGTCATAGTCTCCAAAGTCACATCCCACTTAATAAACTTGAGGATACATGTTAAAAAGAAAATCCAAAGCATGACATCTTCACTTCATCTCCATGTCAAGGTCAAAGTAGTCCATCCCATGACCCCATCCTTAAGTCCATTCAAGAAGTCCTTTTAAATAATAATGGAATCCAAAATAAACCTATCCTTGATCAATATTTCATGTCCAATCATGTCATCCAAGACAAACCCTTCTTTGAAAAACACACCACCATTGATCAACAAGTCCAAAATGATCCACTCTTTGACCTTTATGCCATTCATGATCAAAAAATTGAAGACAATCCTATCCAATCTACAAATATTGACACTTCCCAAAATGAGATAATTGCCTCCATGGGACACATAGATGATCTTCCTTTAGAACAAGAGTCTCCTATTCTAGACATATTTGCAAATGATCAAGCTATAGTTGAATTCACGATACTTGATGACATTGACCATAATGATAGTTTTGGCATCGACTTGGAAGCAATAGTAGAACCATCTAAATTTGATATGACACACAATCAAGCTAACAATGTTGACCAAAAATATATCGAACATGTCAATGACGCTAAGACATCCTATCAACTCAGATCATCCACTTCTTTCAGAGTAGGATTTCTTGCAAAGGAGAATATTCCAAGTAACAATCTCCACATACAAAATGATGGGTTTGCATCTCTTTTTAAAAATGACAAATACCCCATTGCAAATAGAATCTGTCAGAGAATGTAATATCAAGGAAAAGAACTAGGCCTACATGAGCAAGGAATTCTAGAACTAGTATAGCTTTAGGAAAATTATAGACATCAAAGTCTTGGTTATTCCTCAATCATAAAATATAAGGATGTTAGTGGTACCTCCTTGATATTGGGAGCAACTTTATCTGATACAAAAATGAAAATTGGGTCCATGGTTATCTTTGTCATAAGATTGCTGCCAACACTCCTTCCATCTACACCATACACCGTCATTCCAATAAACCTTCCATTTGGAACCAACAAAAAGAAAAATATTACAAATCCAAAGTCCAAAATAAAAAATCAAAGGTCATTCAATCAAACAAAAAGACAAGTGGACAAATGAAGTTAAAATGGATTCTAAAGAAAAATGGATCAAGCAAAGAAAATATTCCAAAGGAAAAATTCAATCAAAATGTGGAGCCATAAGAAAAGAGGACTCCTACATATAAGAAATTTCCACCTCTGGAAAAATGGTCATCAAGCAAGGCATCTAAAATTTTTGGCTCCAAACGCTATCCTAATCAAAATTCTAAACTTCATCATCTACCATCCCAAGTTTGGAAAATAAAAAGTGATTCATCCAAACGTCCAAACATCCCTTCCACATCTACCATCATCCATCATAATCCTACATCATGTTCAAAGTCAAAGAAATATACCTCACACATTTTTTACATCCTGCAAACAACTCTTTATCACAAGGACTCTCACGGCACTCTATTGTGATACGCATAGTCTGATAAGGCCAATCCTAATATAAAAAAGAATCACAATGACATCAATCAATTGTATGAAAGTGGTACAATCCTAACAAGGCCACTACTGTAACAAGATCATTATTGGCATATCATGGCACCAATCTCTACATCAACACCATCATTGGAGTCAGAACAATCAGCCATCGGCTAAAGCATCAAGGCTATCCAAAAATTAAAAAAATTAAAAAAATTAAAAAAATCAAAAGATACAAAATGACAAAAAAATTGAAAAATACAAAAAAAATCGTCACCCTGATGAAAACCTGGCAAACAGGCATCTTAGTGACATAATTTTTTTTCAAGAAAATGACAAAAATAGTAAAGATAAAAATTTCATCCAATAGTGAAAACCACTCTTATGGCGCTTTGGATAAGTACCATGATGAAAACCTAGCAAATAAGAATCATGTATAGAATAAATCATCCATGTGGACCACTAAACTTGGGGTCAAGTCATCTCATATCCCATACTCGTCCCATGACATTTCTTATGATATTTCCATCTATCCACTTAGGCCATATCCTTTTCGTCCATTTTCCCACCTACTTTGATCTTGATAAGGACTTTGGTACAAATATAAATCAGGCTTTGGAAAAAAAAATTGACATGTCTATCCTTTGGTCATACACTATTCCTTGGAATATCATGTCATTTCCTTCAAAGTATGATCTAGACCCATACCCTAGCAAAAACAAATTATTTGTATGCAACATAGTTCTTGAAGATCATTTGACAATTCCTCTAGTCTCATGTCTCCTATCTTTTACCAAGGCCACCTATCATCTTTTCATTTATGTCACCTATCATGGTTTTCCCTTGTCAAATAGTCTAAGGATACTCCATCATCCAATTCAGCCCTGAATAGAAATCCACACAATCATGTTATGCAACTTCCCACATCAAACAACAACGTCATCATCATTATCCTCATCATTTGTCACTTGGTATTCAGCTTGACTAGGGGCATCATTCACTGAAATTTGTCTCGATCCTCCTAAAATATTCGACAAAAGACAAAAAAATTAAAAACATCAAAAATCCAAAAAAAACATCAAAAATACAAAACAAAAAAAATGTTAAAAATCCAAAAAACTCATAAAACATCAAAAATCCAAACAAAAATCATAAAACCTCAAAATCCAAAAAAATAAAAAACATGTCAAAAACACAAAAAAATCCAAATAATACTTGAAAATCCTAAAAAAGAGTCAAAGTCAGTCATGTTAGTCAGTCTTTGTCATTGTCGAACTACGTTGCCTCTACGACTAAACATAGGCAAGGCCATCTATCGATGCACCCACAAGGCTCCCTAGGTCACTCTTTTATCATTTATCGTGTCAGTCAAATAAATCATACATGGTCACATGTGGACAAAAGACAGTCATTCGAAACATCAACATTGAGAACTAACAGATAGAATAGTCCAATCGGTCATTAAGTCCAAATCAGTCATATAGTCAAAATCAATCAAATTGTCAAGAAAATGTCAATCTTGTCACCTTTTGGCCCCCTCCAAGATGTGTCCTTCTTGGGCTTGGAACTCATCAAAATGTCATTTTCCTTTCCGAGATGTGTCCTTCCTAATGATAGACACCGTCAAAACCATCCAACCGTCAAAACGTCAAACTGTCACAATATCAAGCAATCAACCTTTGGCAAACATTGGCAAACACAATTGAATGGTTGTTAATTTTGCTAGTCTATTTTGTCTTATCCTTTCATCTTTTATCTTTTTGTCTCTTGGTCATGTTACTAGCTACCTCGAGGATGTCCCATGAAGGATTTAGAGGAGCAATGATGTCTCATGACTCTTTTTATTTGACTGTTGTTTGTGGATTTTCTTGACAAAAAGACTGGGGAAACTTAGCGCTTAGTATGAGTTAGGACATTTCTTGTTTGTGATTGTCTATTTTGCAAGTGGATGACATTGCACACCTTGGTCTATGTCATATCATGGTATTTGTTGTCCATTTGGGCCATTTTTACTGCCCAATGATGATTAGAGCAACACCTATTAGTCCTTTGGAAAATATTGAAGGTTTCCTTCCTAACATTCATCTTTTTCTCTCAAACACTTCTTCCAGTCCACATCTTTATCATTCTCGTATATCTTCCTTTATTCTTTTTTCCTTCATCTTCTAATCTTCTCATCCATTTTGAGAGCACACTCGCATTCTTAGAACCCACCTGTCCTCTTGAGGGGGGATACCACTACCTCCTCGTCATTCTTCCTCATCCTATTTTTCGTTGGGGCATATTTTTGACTTATTTTCTTTGTCACAATGCGATAAACTACACTATGACAAAGAAGGGCAAAATGTAGACACATAAAAATGTCATAGATCCACTAACCACATTTTTTTGTCAAACATCCTCCTCACATAATTAAATTATTAAATTATGTACTAATGTCATAATCCCTAACTATTTCCTCCTGATTATTTAAATAAATAAACTTTATTTATTTATTTAAATACGTCATTAATTCCTTATGTCTTCTTATAATTAAATAAATTCCTATGATTTATTTAACTATTCTCCACCTTATCCCTTTTCTCCATAATTAAATAATAATTATTAATTACTTAATTATCTTAGTGACTTTTCTTCTCAATTTAAATAGAATCATTTATTTAAAATTGTCCAATTTCTATTTCTTCCTGATTATTTAAATAAATAAACTTTATTTATTTATTTAAATACGTCATTAATTTCTTATTTCTTTCTATAATTAAATGAATCCCTTTGATTTGTTTAACTATTATCCACTCTAGATTTTTCTAATTTATGTCTTTCCATAATTAAATAAATCTCTTTGATTTATTTAATTATTATCCTTCCTTGGCTTTTTCTAATTTTAAATAAAATCATTTATTTAAAATTGTCCCACTTTTTATTTTCTTTCTTCAAATAAATAATTTTAAATTACTTATTTACTGTCACATGACCCTACCTTTTTGAATTAAATTAATTTTTAATTCAAAATAACAACTTTCCTCCATAAATCAAATAATTTCTAATATTATTTTATTTTCCATCTCTTTCTTTTTCTGTGCCATTCTTATCTCCTTGTCACATGCATTTCCAACCATTGATTTTATTTTCTAAAATCAAATCTTGACCACTCTTTTCAAATTTCACCCTAATGTTTCCCTAACTCTAATTGTGGGTTGTCACATTGAATCTTTTCTATTGATTCTAGGGTCTTTGTTAATCTTCAATCTTCGCCATACACCCAAAATTGCATTTTCTATAAAATGGCAATTTTGGTCTCGTTTTGACATCTCTCATGCTCTTGACTTCATCTCTTGGCATTTTTGACATCTTGACATTTGCATACTTTAGGCTTGCTTACTAGTTGCATAGTTGCATAGTGTAGCATTGGTGATCAAATCCTTCAACATTTTCTTAGGTCTTGGCATATTCATAGGTTGCTCACATAAAATCTGAGGGAAAACTACATATTTCAGCAAATAGAGAAGGTGTAATAGAGGTCAATCATGGAGTTTGAAGATATTTGGTGAGATTATTGTTTTTTGTTTTCATATTTTACTCCTATGTGCTTCATGTATCTAAGTGTTAATTTTAAGTTTAGTTTATTAAGAGAATTGAAAGCATAAACCCAAAGAAATAATGAAGTGTAAAGGAACAATAAACGAAAACACATGAAATAGAACAATCTCACCCAATGTTTTCATTCTCCATGGTTGATCTCCATTACACCTTCTAACTTGTTGATTTGTGGTTCCCTCAGATCGAACATGCGACCAATCCTTAACGAAGTCCTACACAAGTTTTGAAGGATTTTCTTCTAAAATGCCTATGCCTATGACAATATGATTGAAATGCCTATGCCTAAATATGCCAAGAATAAGTGGAATAAGATAATAAAATGCTGTAATGTCTATGAAATATCTAAGTATGTTAGTGTGTAATCTAAAAATGAGAGAAAAATAGCATTTTATAGAAAATTCCATTTTGAATGGACAGATGAGATTGACTTTTGACATAGACCTAAAATCAGAGGCCGAGATTAAATTTGATAATCCCTATTTAGGGTTGGGAAAAAATCATTGAGTGGTCAAGATTTCATCTTAGAGAATCAAATCAGCGATGGAGAATAAATGAGATAATTAATTCGAAAATCAAGAAGAAAAGAGTTGAACTGAAGATCAGATTTGAAAAATCAATAATCTGTCAAATTACTTGATTTTTGGAGGAAAGTTAATAATTTGAATTAAATTAATTCAAAATATGGATTTTGTGAAATAATAAATAATCAACTTTCAGATTATTTTCCAAAATGGACCATCAGTTAATAATGTGATGACATTTTAAATAATATCATTTATTTAAAATGAGATGAATATTGATTTCAACAATTAAATAATTAAAGATAATTATTTAATTTAGCAGATAAGATTAATTAATTAAATTAATTAATCAATTCATTTAATTATGACAATTAGTGACATATTAAATAAATAAATAAAACTTATTTATTTAATAATCAAGAAGAAATGACTGAAGAAGGGTAATTAAATAAATTTAGAAATTTATTTAATTAGGGGAAGACTTAGATAATTAATGACGTATTTAATAAATAAATAAAATTTATTTATTTAATAATCATGAAGAATAAAAGGACAAGAATTAATTAAATAATTATGAATTATTTAATTGATAGTCGAATATGGACCAAGGACATAATTAAATGTCATAATTATGCTAGGACGAAAGTGGTAAAAATAGAGCTTGTAGGCCTAGGTCATTTTTAAGTGTCTACATTTTGCCCCTTTTTGTCATAATGTAGGATGTCGCATTGTGACAAAAACAATAAGTCAAAGCCATGCCCCAGTGACGGTGTACAATATCAATGCCCCCTCGGGAAATTTTTCAAATTTCGAGTCAGCAACAGAAAAAATTGTAAAGGGTCCTGATAAGTCAATTTGATGACTAGAAAAACAATGGCGCAGTCAGTTTCAAATTCTGACACGCTTAAGGTAGCCAACAGGGTGATCAAAGTTGGTCAAATGAGCCTCCAGTAATAACATAGTTGAAAAATGTCATTTTGACTTTATAAATAGGTTGACAAAAGGGTAAAAGTCAATTCATTCCTACTATTTACATTGCAAATTTCAAGAGCTCAGAGCAAAAAAGGTGATTCCAATGATAGAGCATCGCGGCAAGATCGTGTAGACTTTCAGACGACCAGAGGGCTCAGAGCCAATGGTATGTACCCCTATCCTCCTTTCTAATTTTTTCATTTTGCATGCCAAAAGTAGGTTTCTAGGATGAACAACAAATGCGTCGCGACACATATGCATTTTCGTAAGCCGTAATTGACTTCGCGTTCGACACATTTGATGTGTTGCAATGCAAATTCCATAATAAATTAGGGGAGAGTGAGGTTTTGTGCCGCATTTTCCAAAAATTGTGATGCATTCGCCTTTTTGCATTACATTTGAAGGCTGGAATACTGCATTCATCATTTTGCGATGCAATTGCTCATTTAAGCAACACAAGTGTCAAATTTCATGATGCAATTGTATTGATGCAACGTATTTGAGAAACTGAGTGACAAAATTGCCATGTTGCGACGCATTTGAAGTACGAAATGACGCATTAAAGTTTTTGTGACACAATTGCAGTCAACGTGACGAATTTGATTTTTTGCTTTGACTGGGGCTAATTTTGATGCTCTTTGAAT
Organism: Sequoia sempervirens; assembly: GCA_007258455.2. NCBI lineage: Eukaryota > Viridiplantae > Streptophyta > Pinopsida > Cupressales > Cupressaceae > Sequoia > Sequoia sempervirens. The sequence goes on from VDFB02353493.1 coordinate 37,284,356, forward strand.
ATGAAATGGTTTGTGATGATACTGACAGTTTCCTAGAAGGTACTGATGCGTTGCTTGGCTTGTTTATAGAGACAACTTGCTCGGATTTACACGCAAGAGAGAAGACCAACGACATTCTGGTTTGTTGATCAGTTGAGCCCATGAGAGCAGTGACGATTGATGTCATTTAGTTTGTACTATGTCACCTATATGCCCGCCATTCAGGAAAATAGTGGACTATTGACTGCGCTATGCGAGTGTTGGCATTTGGAGACCTATTCCTTCCACCTACCGACAGGTGAGACGACCATCACATTGGAGGATGTCTACTACATTTTACAAGTTCCAATCCAAGGAGAGCGGATTGTTTACAACCCTCACCATGGCGAGTAGACTTTTTGGGCATACTATCAAGATGAGGGTGCAGGACTCGGCATCCAGGGATACGAGATCCAATGGGAGTTCATGGCAAAGCACTATGCTCATTTTGATGCCTTCCTAGTGACACTCATTGGCAGTATTTTGATTCCTGACCATAGGGGACATGGGTTCCCTATTGGCTGGGGAGACGTCCTCATTGGGATGAGGCAGGACATGATAGTTTATGCTTGGGGCCCATGCTTGTTAGGCACATTCTACCACTAGCTACATGAGGTTGTTTACTAGAGGGTAGAGAGTATCTCCTATGGGACGACACTTATGATGATTTAGGCCTGGGAGCACATAGCCATATTTCGCCCACCCATTCAAAGACCACAGCTGGCTGAGGGGATACCCTACGCTTATTATTATGTTGGTGCGTTATAATAGACCCAGATGGGTGAGACAAGTTGGTGGCAGCATTGGATTGACATGATGGTTTCCTTTATCTGGCGACCATACGGAGACTATGAGTAGTGGGATGATGAGGTGGACCATCTGAGCATATGTCGACAATATCGGTATTTGATTGGTAGGACTGTGCAAAGCCAGTTGATCATCGAAATGTATCTATCGTAGCGTGTCCTCAAATAGTTTGGAGACCAGCAAGGTGTACTTGTAGGGACAACCAAGTACACCCGATCATCTAGAGAGTATGCTTGGGGACTAGCCATTCCAATAGCCTTTGCAGAGTAGTAGATTGATGGGCTAGGATCCAAGCCATGGGGATGGAGAGGTGGGATTGTCAATCTCGGGACCACAACAGATTATGATCTATGGTGGCAAGCACATAGACCAGTGCCATTGACAAAACTTGATGGGCTAGCACCTGTGGATAGACAGTCAGTGATACCTTGTGTGCTGAGAGTCAGGCGACAAGGTAGGGACAGTGATAGGGGAAGAGGTCAGGGGAGGGATGGAGGAAAAGACTGAGGCAGGGGGAGAGACGAAGGCCAAGATGCAGGCAGGGATGGAGGTTGGGGTGGAGATGACGGAGGCGATGTGGATGATGGAGGAGATGGATAAAGATGGAGGAGAGATGGTCAAAGACAGGGTCGGAGGGTGCAACCATATGTGGTGAGGGTAGCAATAGATGCTATCCCTGAGGTGGCTGAGGAGGGGGAAAGAGAGGGGGAAGAGTAGTTGAGATAGGAGGGAGAGGGTGACGAGAGACATGAGAAGAGGGAGAGAGGAGAGGATGTGGAGGTGGCAAAAGCCAGACAGGAGGATGTGCCTTGAGATGAGGGAGTTGGTGAAGAGGATGTGGCAGAGGATGACGATGATGAGGATGATTCCATGGATGAGGTCGAGAGACTCCTTAGATGGCAGATGGTGGAGGGAGAGGAGGAGATACCGTCCTCCTTAAGATTTCCCTAGGATGCCACGATAGATCAAAGGGTGGCCGATTTATAGAGGAGACTAGATGAGAGCATGGAATAGATCAGAGCAGTGTAGTCTAAGTTAGAGGTGGCTTGGGTAGAGCAGGATCAAGCAGTGATCTGTCAGCAAGACTCGGCTCAGTGGTGCATCAATTTTGCAACGTTATGCACAGGGCCTTCTGAGGATATTGCTCGTGAGCTAACCAGGGTGATCATGAGACTGGGACAGTATAGGACTTTATATGAGTAGGAGGTTCCTCCTGAGCGAGGAGATCCAACACTGTCATGCTCACAGATGAGGACAGGTAGTCGACATAGACCAGGGAGTGCCAGTGGCAGCCAGAGTCACACCAGTGTAGGAGGATCCACCTCCTCAGGGCACACATCAGGGCATAGGTCCTACCACTCAAGTAGGCACACCTCAAGTTACCATTCGAGCCATAGTCATGGGTCTACTGGTTCAGTGTAGAGGTCAGTAAAGAGGCAGTCTCCAATGGAAGATCCTTCTACCTCTCAGAGTCAGGCCGTAGTGATATCATAGGTGTCTATGACCGTGGAGATGATGTCGTCAGTGTCAGTTCCATTGGTTGTACAAGATGAGGCTACTATAGGTCCACCCATCATTTCAGTGCCAGTCATAGAGCTCCAGCCACCACACTCATCACCACGAGGGGATGATGAGAGTCTACCCTAGGGGAATGTTTGTTACTATGACACATTATGTATAGACTATTGAGCCTACGAGCTCCATTTTTGGGATATCTCTTGACTTTACCTTGTGACATTGTACATTTTTTGAGATGATATTATACGATGATGCAATTTTGATGCGGCCTACATGTGTGCTATGTGATGTTGTTTGATTTATACATTATGATGTATGTGATGTATGATGTCTTATGTGTGATGTTGATTTATGATGGTATTATTGTATGTTCTATGATGCTTACTTATGATTATGATTCCATGATGATGCAATGCTTACTTATATGTGATGATGATGATAATGATATGCAAAATGTATTTATTAAATGGATACAATGTTGATGATTATGTTAATGCAATGTTTGTGATTATGTATATGATTTAATGCTATGGATGATGTATGTATGGACCTAATGCAATGTTTATATGATCATGTATGCACTTATGTCTTTGTATGTCATAGGATATCATCGTGAGATGGATGAGAGAAGATGACCATACTCATGAGAGAATATGACCAAACCAAAGGAGATGCATGTTAGCTCCTAGAACAAATCCATCAAAACTTTACCATAGGACTTTAATATTTATTGCTCTTAATCATCATTAGGAAAACTGTTGTAATGGCCAACAAACACTATGATATGACATAGATCAAGGTGTGCAAGGTCATACCATCACATAAGACAAGCAATCACAGTCAAGGATGATCATGACTCAAACTAAGAGTGTGATTGCCCCTGAATTTTTGTCATAATCAACCACAAGCAGAAAAAGACAAGGACAATTCATGAAAAGTCGTTGCTTCTCTAAATCTTGTTCCCATGACATCCTTGAGAAACTAGCAACATGATTTCCATAATACAAAAAATAGAGCCCTTATCATGATACATCGCTATTTTTCTAAATCCCAGAATTAGGACCTCACTGAGAAACTAGTAATCATGCGTGTCAATCATCATGATACGTCGCTGCTTCTCTAAATCCTGTTATTGGGATCTCGTTGAAAAACTAATAACATGATAAAAATTCAAAAGACAACTGCCAAATGGTTGCCAAGTGCTTCTGGATATCCATTATTTTAATGTCAAGATGTCATGTTTGATAATGTCGAGATGCCGAGGTGTTTAAAGTCTTGATGATGTCTAGATGAAAAATGTCAAAAATTGCTGAATTTAGGAAGGACACATCCTGAATAATGTTGACATCGAGAGGATTTGCTCCCTAAAAGTCAAAAGGGGTCCCTCGAAATGATGACAATGCCTAGGAAGGACACATCCTAAGGCATAAATGACAGGGTTTGTTCTTCAGAAGGACACATCTGAAGAATACTGATGTTAAGAGGAGTGATCCTTAGATATCAAGAGGATCGCTCAAAATGTCGAATGACAGTGATGATGCCTAGTAAGGACCCATCCTAAGGTGTGAATGACAGAGGTTATCTTTCAAAAGGACACATTTGAAGACTAACCAAGAGTTGTCAGTTTGACAGGTTATGACAGAGGTTATCTTTCAAAAGGACACATCTGAAGACTAACCAAGAGTTGACAGTTTGGCAGGTTATGATGATTTGACTTGTTTTGACTGAGTTTGACCTATGTTTGACTATATGTCGATATTGTCATGATGATATGTGCTGATGAGATTGTCATGATGAATAAATGATTGCCATAATTTGTTTTATGAGTTTTATCCTTTTGGGAATGATTTTCCTTGACTTGAAGACTTTTGACATGTGTGCCATTGTAATGTCATGAACCCTAATGGACTGACCTAGTGCAGCCTTGGGGGCTCATCGACAAATGGCCTTGCCTATGTCATACACTCAAAGACCTCATAGTTCGACATGACCAATGACTTTGTCGTGATGACCACAAATTGTGCCATGATTTTATTTTGACAAACCTAAAAGGACTGACATAATGTCTCGGGGACTCACATATGAGTCTTGCCTATGTAGCAAATGCACAGAGACAACGTAGTTCAGACGAATGCCAAAGACTAATTGATTTGACATGAAAGACTTTGACAAGAGATGACCTTGTGTTTGTGATCTTCAAACAGTCTGATGTTTTGTTGTGGTTTTCTTCAGGACGTTTTTTAGTTTTTAGGTCTTTGTTCAGGATGTTTTGTAATGTTTTTGGTCTTTTTTGAAGAATTTTGTGATGTTTTTGGTCTTTTTTAGGACTTTTACAATGTTTTTGGTCTCTTTTCAGGACATTTTACAATGTTTTTGGTCTCTTTTCAGGACATTTTGCAATGTTTTTATCTTTTTTAGGACTTTTTGTCATGTTTTTTTCTTTTTTAGGACTTTTTTCCAATTTTTGAAACCATGTGTGACATCCAATGCGGTTACATGATAAATATATATATATATATTTTTCCCTCAGTCAGGTCCAAGACTTAGCCAATTTTAAGGGACATGAAAGGGATGCTGCTAGTGTACCAGATGGACAGTCATCAGGACTTGATGTCAACCATTTATTAACCATGAAAGGAAGGCTATAATGTGGTGGTGACAGAAAAAGTATTTCATCCTAGGCCACATCAGACAAAGTGACAGTAGATGGTAGAGCAATGATTGATTACGCATGGTGCTTATTTGCCAGGTTTTCACCGTGGTACTTGTCCAAAGTGCCTATTTTCTGGGTTTTCACTATTGGACAAATCATTTTTCTTTACTATTTTTGTCATTTTTCTTTTTTTTTGGTGCTACCAGGATGCCTATTTGCCAAGTTTTCATCAATGGAATGATTTTTTTATCATTTTTCAATTTTTTTGTATTTTATGATTTTTAGTTCTATCTCCTAATGCTATGTGTAGAACCTTCAAAGGTGTAAACTATTGATAGGCTCTGTCAGTCGTTCCCCATTTGGAGTTTCCAGCTGATAGGCTCCAGAACCAAAAGAAGATATGATGATGTAAGGACCCAACCAGTTTGGTTCAAACTTTCCCGGCTTTTATTTGTCAGCCTGGTTCTTAGCGTTCTACATGAGAACTAGGTCACCAATGTCAAATTTCCTAACCATGACCTTCTTGTTGTAATTGTGACAGAGATGGTTTTGATATTCTTGTAGATGGCTCAAGGAATTTTTCCTTCTTTCTTCTAGCATATCCAACTCATGCAAGTGCGGTTGTCTATACTCCTCGTCATCAGTTAAATCTTTCAGGGAGACTCGTAACGAAGGAATTTCAACCTCAATGGGAAAGATGGCCTCAACTCCAAAGACCAGGGTGAAAGGAGTGGCTCCCATAGGCGTACGAATGCTAGTGCGGTAAGCCCACAAAGCAGGGTTGAGTTATATGTGCCAGTCACAGCCAGCGTCATTGACAGTCTTTTTGAGGATTTTAACAATGGTTTTATTTGATGCCTCAGCTTGACTGTTTCCTTGGGGGTAACACAGAGATAAAAAATGGTGTTGGATGTAAAATCGCTCACATAACTCACAAACATCTTGGTTTTTGAATGGACGTCTATTGTCAGTGATGATGGAGTTAAGAATGAACTTGGATATTTGCTTGTTGGTTATGTATGTCAGAGGGATGGCTTCAATCCACTTCATAAAATACTCAGTGGTGGTGATGATTAATTTGTGGCCATTGGACGAGGTCGGATGGATCTTACCCATGAGGTTGAGTCCCCATTGAGCGAAAGGCCAAGGAAAGGTGATCGGTTGAAGTTCCTGTGTTGGAGCATGGATCAAATCATTGTGAATCTGGAATTTGCGACAAGCCCTGACATATTCTATTGCATCCTTTTCAACAGTCAGCCAATAGTACCCAAGTCTCGTTACTTTCTTGGCTAGAGTAGGACCACTTGAATAAGACCCGCATATATCATCATGTACTTTGCATAAGGTTGTATGTGCTTCATTGGTGTTGAGACATCTAAGGAGGGTGTCGTCAAAGCTATGGCGGTAAAGGGTATCACTGACGATGGCATACCTTTCTAATTTTTGGATGAAGGACTTCCTTTGGTTATTGGACAGGTTAGGTGGAAGGGTTTGAGACTTAAGGTAATCATAAATATCCTGATACCAGGGACAGTCGGGACCAAAAATTTTGCAGACCATCTCTAACTCTGGAATGTAATAAGCAGGGACCAGCAATTGCTCTATTAGGAATTCCAGCTGAGACAGATTGCTTGGTATGTCAAGGAGAGAGCCTATTGTAGCCATGGCATCTTCTGCTTTGTTTCATGCTCTTGTAACTTGTTCAAAAGTTACCATATGAAAGTACGTTTGGAAATTGTCAACCATCCATTTGTAGGGCATCAACTCATCTTTTTTTGTCATAGTCATCATTAACCTAGTTGATGATGAGCTGAGAAACCCCATAGACATGTAGTGCTCTGATTTTCCATTTTATTGCCATTTTTAGTCCTCTAACTAGTGCCTCATATTTTGCCACATTTTTTGTGCATGGGAAGGCAATGCGAAAAGACTTAGGAATGGAATCTCCTTGAGGGGTGATGAACAAGATTCTTGCCCCTGAGCCATGATTTGTGTGTGATCCATCAAAGTAGAGTCACCAAGGTGCCTTAGGTTCTGTATGGAATATCGACTCATCTGGAAAATCTGCCACTAACAGGTGATCACTTTGCAAATTTGCATCTGCCAGCTAGTCTGCAATGACTTGTCCTTTTATTGCCTTTCTTTCTACATATTCAATGTCATATTCACTCAAAATCATTACCCATTTTTTTAGATGTCCTGTTAATGCTGCCCGACTTAACAAATATTTGAGGGGGTCGATCTTTGCTACTAGTTGCATCTGATGCCTTAACATATAATGTCTTAGCTTCTATGTTTCAAAGACCATGGCTAGGCAAGCTTGTTCAATTGGTGTGTAGTTCAGTTCATACCTGACCAATGTCTGACTGATGTAATATATAGTTCTTTCTTTTTATTCTTGGTCGTTTTGTGCTAGTAATGCCCCCAGTGTTGAATTAGTTGTTGAGATGTATAGGATCAATGGATTTCTATGAATGGGAGGCATGAGGATGGGCGTTGGTAGTAGGTAATCTTTGATTTTTTGAAAGGCTTCTTGAAATTTATCTATCCACACAAAGGGGATACCCTTGTGCAATAGATATTGGAATGGGTGACACTTGTCAGCCAGTTGGGCTATGAAGCATCGAATAGATTGTACCCTTCCTTGTAGAGTTTTGAGCTCACTGATTCCTTTGGGCAGAGGCATGTCTATGATGGCTTTGAATTTTTCTGGATCGACCTCAATGCCTTTTCGAGAAACTATGGATCTCAAGATTTTACCCAATGTGACACCAAAGACACATTTCTTAGGGTTCAGTCAGACTTTATATTCTTTCAGTCTCTTGAAAATTGTGTCTAACACCTTCAGATGATCTTTCCTTGTTACTGATTTAGCCAATAGGTCATCTACATAATCTTCCATTATTTTATGCATATGTCATGGAAGATTGTGGTCATAGCCCTTTGATATGTGGTGCCTTCATTTTTGAGACTGAATGGCATGACATTCCAACAGTATGTACCCCATGGGCAAGTAAATGTCATTTTGTGTTGGTCTTCAAGGGCAATGAGAATCTAATTACAGCCAGAGAAACCATCCATGAGGGACAACATCTCATATCCTGCTGTGAGGTCAACTATGATATCAATATTTGGTAAAGGAAAGTCATCTTTTGGGCATGCTTTATTTAGGTCTCTAAAATATATACAGATGTGGATCATCCCATTTGGCTTTGTTACTGACACCAAGTTAGATATCCATTTAGCATAGTCAATAGACCATATGAATCTAGCATCTAGAAGTTTCTTCAACTCATCCTTGACCAATAGAGCGACTTGAGGGTGCATTTTGTGTAACTTCTATTTGACTAGTTTGGCATTAGGCAATAGTGACAGATGGTGCAGAACCAGTTATGGGTCTAATCCTGGCATGTCAACATAGGACCATGCAAAGTTGATTTTATGTTCTGCAAAGAATTTATGAAATTTTGGTCTCTCTTCTTTAGTCAGGGATACAACAAAGAGAACCATTTTGGGATCCTCTGTAGTTGATATGTTATCCTCTATGGTTTCTTCTATAAGCATAATCAATTTCTCTTATTAGACAAGAAGAAAGTCCAGTCCTCCATCTTTGGGTGCCTCAGAGAGGTTTTCACCCACATATATGTACTTTGTTTTTACTTTTTTGTCATCAAAAGGTGCCTTTCGGTTTTCACCTAAAGACATTTCATTTTTTCTTTTATTTTTATTTCTAATTTTGTGAATGGAGGACTGAGCAGTCTTGCCGAAGTATGCCATGCAATCTAAATCAATGGAAAATCTTGACTTGTGATCACCACTGGGTATGTCCTCATGTAATCCCATAAACTCTGCAATTTCCTCATCATTCTGAAATGTGTCCAGGACTGGTGGGCCTTGTTGGTCCCAATCGACTAGCTAAGGATAAATTAAGGAAATGCCATCGTCAGTGTTAGTGAATTGAGGGGAGGATGCAAAAAGCATGCAAAAAAATTCAGTGATATTGTAGATGAGATTATCATCATCCAACTCCACATCAAACTCTATCCAATATTCCCCTTCACTAGTCTCATATTCGTTGTCAAAATAAGGGGTGAAGGACTTAGAGTCCTAGTTGTAAGTGTCGTCTGGTACTTCAGATCGATTGGACTAAAGGGATTCAGATGGTGGGTCTTGTATATCATGGGGAGTGGTAATGGGACTTTGACTATTTGGTGCCTAATCAATTTTAAATGTTTTCCAAAATATTTGTTCAGAGGTCAGTTCCCCTATTTTGACAAACAAATCATCAAGGCAATAGTCACTTAAGGATCATTCTGAGCCAAATTCCAACTCTTGGGAGTCAGTTTCAGTGACGGTTTCCTTAGTGGACTCGACACCTTTCGAAGCATGTACTCGCTCATTTGAAAGTCCAATGGTACGTCGATCATCATTATCAGGTGATCCAAACCCTAATCCAAGATACTTTGGTATGTAGAAAGGTTATATGGGCTCTCTTCATCTAGCTTTATTTCTGCCTAGGCCACTAGTACCATCGTAGCCCTTACCCTTCATTATGTCATAACCCTTGCCATATTTTTGAACTAGAAATGGGGGTAGTGCAACAGTTTCCTTATAGATCCATCCTATGATATCAGCAAGGTCCTCATTACTCATGTCTCCCCATTTGATGAAAAATGTTTTTGGTGGAACCTTGAAAATTTCCTTGGGTTCCATTCTAAAACATGGCCGACCATAGACCTTCAAAGACTTGGGTATCGTTGTGATGCTATACGCTATGTGCAGTTTGAATTCTCCACAACCGAGGTCCTGGATCTTGACAGTGGATTCATCCTTAGGGTTTGTGGAAGATGGTGGTGTGGTGGAAGACGTGGATGGATCAAATGTGCAAGATGATGTGAGTGTGGATGGGTCAATGTATTTGGATGATGAGGAGCTAGGTTCTTCTCGGTTAATAGGCACTCAGTTTTTAGAAATACCCCTTAGGTTGGTACAATATTGGAACGGGTCAGGGTCTCCATATATGGTTATTTTTGCATCGTCAAATGGAAACTTTAGGCATTAGTGATATGTTGACGACATGGATTTTAAGGCATGAATCCATGGACAGCCGAGCAAGATGTTATATGGTAATTCCAAATCCAGGACCTGGTAGGTTGTTTCCACAATGACTGGTCCCACTCTAATAGGGAGAGAGATAACGCCACATGAAAAGCATTCTTAATCATCATATGCTTTGATCACTATACTCTTTGTCGGGTCCACACATGCATCAGAGAATCCTAGAGCCTTAACCAGTTTGAGGGAGCATATGTCAATCCTGCTCCACCATCTACTAAAACTCATCTAGCTTTGTGCTTGTGGACAAAATTTTCTATGTGCAATGCATCATTGTGGTTGGTCTTAGGTGATCAGTATTCTTGATCCGAGAAGGTGACATGGTGAGGCGTAGTGAGGTATCCCACCATGGTCTCAAACTAACTAACATCAATTTCCTTGGGGACTGACGACTCTTGCAAGGTTTTATCTAGTATATCCTTGTGCACAGGAGAGATACGAAGTAGCTCAAGTATAGAGATTTGTGTGGGAGTCTTGCCCAGCTGATTGATAAGGTTGAACTGACTTTTGGGTTGCCACTGCTTTGTGGTCGAGACAAGTTTTGGCTGTTTAGCAGATGGGCCAGGTATGGTGATTTTGGGTTGTCTAGTGGGAGGTGGACTAGCTATGGTGACCTTGCCACTTCGAGTAGTAGCATTGCATTGAGGTTCTCTCTTGACGGTAATGGTATTGATGTATTCATCGTCAGTTCGAACATTATTTATAATAGGTCCACTAGAATATTCATACTTGGCTTGGGTGAAGTTAGCTTGATTATTATTCATCTATGGACCTGACGTGGAGGCATTATTAGAACCATGGTCTTGCAGTGGATTCTTATGAATAGTATGGTCTGAATTGGAGGAAAATTGCGATCCACCTACCTCAATGATATGACTTTCGATAAGATCTTGTACTAGGTTTTCCAATTGTCAAAAGTTATAGGTTTTATGTCCTTTTGTTTGATGATAATCACAAAATGCATTATCATTCCACCATGATGATTTAAATTGTCCTATGTCGTATGGTTTGGGTTCTTGAAGTGTGATGACCCCATTCTAGAGGAATTTCTTGAGGACTTCTTCAATGGGTTCACCCAAAGAAGTGTATGTACGAACCCTAGGAAATTGTCTCATCTGACGATATTATCTCTGATTATTTTGGCTGCTCTAGTTGTTTGAAGGGACATTGGTAGGAGGTGTCAATTTCATTTTTGGTTTGTTTTGTTGTTTAACCCTTTTAGGGCTAGTACAAGACCCACAATGTTTGTAGTATTGCATCAACACCATCATTTGTAACGTGTTTATTTTTTACCTAGTATTTATTCTTGTCGGCGGGAGGATTTTCATTTGCATTTTTGGGACCGTACCTTAGCTCTCCCTTTGTGATAAGGGATTTCTCAATCTGGACCCCTTTTTCGACTACATCCATGAAGGTTGTGCAACAATGCACTTGCAATGCATATTTTAGGGGACCCAGAAGTGTTTGAATGAACATGTCGACCTTTTCCCTTTCAGGTATGTCAATGTGACACCAACTAGCTAGATTTCTCCATTTTTGAAAGAATGGGTTGAACGTCTCACCAGCATCCTCTTGCGTGAGATTGCACAAGCTAGTGATAGAGGTGTCCATCTCAATGTTGTACGTGTAATTTTTTATGAATTTTTGCTTGAGCTCATCCCATGTTTGGATATCCTTTTGAGTGGAAAACCATTCAAGGGCAGGACCCACCAAACTTATAGAAAAAAGTATTATCAAGTATGTTTGTTCATAGGCGATGTCCATACAATTGGTTGCAAATTCGCAAACATGTTCAATGGGGTTTGTCTTGCCTATGTATTTTGTAAAATTGGGTGACACATATCCCAAAGGAAATGGTGGCATGTATAAGCTCATGTTGAATGGTTATATGTTTAGATCATATGATATTTCTGATTTCTTGTCTGATATGTGTATGTTTTGGATAGTTTTCTCTAGACCCATCTTTTTTGCTTGTAAGGCCTCTATTACAGGGTCATTTGTGGTTGCATACATTGTACCATAGGTCCCCATTTGTTGTGCGTGGATATTGGTGTATTGTGGTGGTATGGATTGTTGTGACATGTATGATATGTTCGGATTGATGTGTTGTTGGTACTGAAAGTTAGGGTTGGGGGTATGTTGGTGAGTATGAATGTGGGATGAGTAAGCTGGGATGTGTCCCCCAGCCATTTGTGTCGTTATTTTGGGGACATGGTGACCATGAACATTGTGATGTGTTAATGATGCCATGGGTTGTGTTTTGACTACTTTGTCCAAATTATTGGGTTTGGACAAGGGGGATGGTCGAATGTTGTCCTTAGGATTTTATGGGATTTGACAGTGTTGACGTGTTCACATTTTGTTGTTGTCCTTAAATAAATATATGTCATTTACCCCCACCCAAAGGATTTTTTGAGATACCAATGAGAGGGTATGTCGAAGGTGTACTCATGGTATTCAATGTAGCTATCAAAGGGGAATTGTTATGACTTGATGATGCCCCAGTCACATTTACCATATTGGTAAAAAGAGGATTGGAGTAATTTTCCCACATTGTCATGAAGCCAAAAGTGGTTCTAGCCGATTGTGCTAATGTTGTGGATATTGTGGGCACTGTGGCAGATTGTGATCCTCCAATGGATGTAGCATTTATTGTATTGGAGGTGTGCAGGATATTGGAGGTAGCATGCACTGTCGTTGTAGTGTCAAAGAAAGTATTGCTCATAGTGTTTGGAGGCTAACAACTATGTGACATGTTATGCATGTTTTTTTCATTAGGGTCTGGAGATGTTGATCTCAACATGTTGATGTCAAATCTGTGCGGTAACTTAGCTCCTTGACTCAAGAATATGGCTAAGTATCTATCTCTATCGTATAGGACCATTTGTTTGAAAAATTGAGAGGCCTCTAGATCTTGTGCTGCTACCTCTAGGTTTTCCTCAAGTATTTGACCGTATTCATCCTTACGTAAGAATGGTTCAAATGGAATAATTGATGACAAAGATATTGTTGTGAGAGGTTGATTTTTTGTATTGCCAAATGGATCATCAAAATTCTAGTTTGGGTCATATGTGGGATTGTTGACAGTGGAAGTGGGATCTTGTCTAAATTTTTCCATTTGTTGTTGTTTTTGGAGTCTATTTTCCACCATAAAATGAGATTGCTCAAATGAAAATGAAAACTAAATGCAAGGATGAAACTATGCAAGGTCTAAGTTCAAAATGACGACTAGGATGAATAATATTTTTGGATTTTTGGGAATAAAATATGCAATGTCTAAACTTATAATGCAATTTAAGACAAGGATACCTAAGCACTTCTAAGCTCAATCTTTGTTTTCAATTTTAGTTACTAAAGGACTTTGTTGAAAAGGAGAAGATGACAAGGTCAAAATGACTAGTGACTTTTCCTAACTAGACTGTTGAGTTGGAAAATCTCACAAAAGGGACAATGACTGAAAAAGGGATTGATAATTTAGTCCAAGAGAACCTAGTTTAGAAAGCAATGATGTTGCAAATTGTGTTGAGATTTTCCTAATCCAAAGTATGCAAGTATTAAAACCTAGGGACAAGCTAATGCCTAATGTATGTGACTAAAAATAATGAATGATGAAACCTAGGGTCAAGAATGCAAACTAATAGTCAAAAGTTTGAGCAATTTCAAAGTTAGTTTTTGACAGACTCGCTTTGGAAACAGTGTTTGACAAAAGATTGACAAGGTGTAGACTCAGATTTGACTTTGTATGAAGTTTTACTTGTGACAGGAAAATGTGTTGTTTGAGGCTTCAAATGCATCACAGTTTTGCGAATGCATTTCAGTTTGAGCAAATGCGGCTCGTGGACTGACAAATGCGACTTAGTTTGGCAGATGCATCTCTATAAGGTTCAGATGCATCGTGACGTAGATAGATGCAGTGTTTGAAATGTCAAATGTAGTTTATCAGGTCAATTGCATCTCAGTAGTTTTCAAATGCGTTGCAGAAAAGCGAATGCATTTAAACAATTGTGTCACAGTTTGTTTTCTTGATGTACTGAGAGCAAGTTTGATCTATCTTATGTTGAGTGTTTTGTTTAGAAATGTAAATGTGGTGAATCTAGAAATCACTTGAAAAGCACAATGTTTTTAATGTAAGCAACTGCACATAAGACAAGTATAATACTAAAAGGCCAATAGGCCAAGGGTTTGTATATTTGATACAACCCACCTTAATACTCCAGATTGGTGATAAACACCTTTCCTTATCGAGAGCGGATAGCTTAGAATTTTGCTGGCCATGGCTCCCCTCCATGGCTCATTAATGTCATTCGAGCACACCAAATTCAAATTCTTGGGTAGTGACTTCCCAAGAACTGCTATCTCTACTTAAGGAGATCAGTAGTGAGTGTGTTAGGGCATGATACTGTACCCTGCACTATATCAAGTAATGACCAAAGAACAGTTGGACACTAAAAAATGAGGTGTTTAATACAAGCATTTCATTCGTAGGGAATGATCCATGCAATGAGAGTCCTCTTTCGGATCCATCTTTTCGGAACCACACGCGTGATTCTTGGGCTTTCCCCAAGAATCCACTTTTATATACCGGCTGGAAGTCCCTCGGTGTCAGGGTGCTACCGGTCTGAGTCGTCCTGGGGTGAGTACTTTTTCCCACCAGAACAAGCCCAAGTTCTAGAGTTAGTAACCATTTCTCTTACACCCAAGATTGACCAAAAGCGCAAGGGGAGAGGATACTTCGATTACTAAATCATAAGGGTAATAACATACAAAAATGGGTCTAGTTTTCCGATCACCAATTTTTCACAAGGTGAGAGCATACTCACCTACCATTTTGCAAACACAGTAATGCAAATTAGAAGACCTTTTCTTTTTAATTGCACTAAAAGTAAGTGTGTACTAATCTATGAAAAATACAGGCACAATGTTTTATTGTTTAAGTATTCGACGTTCGAACCTACAAGACCAGATGTCAGGAGTTTGAATTTTTTCCTTTGACCCATGAGAAGTAACTGCCAAATACTGCAAATGAAACTTAGTATCACAAAAACCTAACTAGGCAGAATGCAGAAGAACAAAAATAAAAATAACAAAGAAAACAGCAAAAAGCCCGAATGCAAATAAACAGAAAACGTTACCAGTCAAATGCATCACGACAGAGCAAATGCGGCTTTCCAAACTTTGATTACGGCGCAGCAGATCGATTGCAGTGTTTTAGCTTGTGTATGCATCATGACGCATCTGATGCATCATGATTTAAAAAAATCAACTACATTGCTTTGTACCTGTACCTACAAAAATGACAAAAAACGCACAAAACCGTATGGAAAAAATAAAAAGGAACAAACTCGGGTTCACCAATGTATCTAAGGGTTAATTTTAAGTTTAGTTTATCAAATGAATTGAAAGCATAAACCCAAAGAAATAATGAAGTGTAAAGGAACAATAAACGAAAACACATGAAATAGAACAAACTCACCCAATGTTTTCATTCTCCATGGCTAATCTCCATTACACCTTCAAACTTGTTGATTTGTGGTGCCCTCAGATCAAACGTGTGAGCAATCCTTGACAAAGTCCTACACAAGTTTTGAAGGATTTTCTTCTAAAATGCCTATGCCTATGAAAATATGATTGAAATGCCTATGCCTAAATATGCCAAGACTAAGTGGAATAAGATAGTAAAATGTTGCAATGTCTGTGAAATATCTAAGTATGTTAGTGCGTAATCTAAAAATGAGAGAAAAATAGCATTTTATAGAAAATGCCATTTTGAATGGATGAACAAGATTGACTTTTGACAGAGAATTAAAATCAGAGGCCCAGATTAAATTTGATTGTCCCTATTTAGGGTTAGGGAAAAATCATTAAGCGAGTGGTCGAGATTTAATCTGAGAGAATCGAATCGGTGGTGGAGAATAAATGAGATAATTAATTCAAAAATAAAGATTTTTGAAAATCAAGAAGATAAGAGTTGAACTGAAGATCAGATTTGAAAAATCAATAATCTGCCCAATTACTTGATTTTTGGAGGAAAGTTACCAATTTGAATTAAATTAATTCAAAATATGGATTTTGTAAAATAATAAATAATTGATTTTCAGATTATTTACCAAAATGGACCATCAGTTAAGAATGTGATGACATTTTAAATAATTTCATTTATTTAAAATGAGATGAATATTAATTTGGACAATTAAATAATTAAAGATAATTATTTAATTTAGCAGATAAGATTAATTAATTAAATAAATTAATCAATTCATTTAATTATGACAATTAGTGACATATTAAATAAATAAATAAAACTTATTTATTTAATAATCAGGAAGAAATGATCGAAGAAGGGTAATTAAATAAAATTTATTATTTAATTAGGGGAAGACTTAGATAATTAATGACGTATTTAATAAATAAATAAAATTTATTTATTTAATAATCATGAAGAATAAAAGGACATGAATTAATTAAATAATTATGAATTATTTAATTAATAGTTGAATATGGGCCAAGGACATAATTAAATGTCATCATTATGCTAGGACGAAAGTGGTAAAAATAGAGCTTGCAGGCCTAAGTCATTTTTAAGTGATGTCCGCATGTCACACGTGTCTCATGAAAAACCATGACTAATTTGGCTGTTGGGACATTACACCTACCATGTTTTGGTAGTGTAATTCCTCTACCAACCTACATTCTTATTGGTAATCATTTAGGAAAGTTGTTTAGAACAAAAAGACCTTTCTTGAGGATTCATTCTTGATCTTTTGAACTACACAAAAAATTATAACATTCTACAACACTTCTTGAGCATACACAACACTTCATGTATATTTAATTTCTCATTCACATCATTCTCCATCTCTCTTATTTATGCATATCTTTCAAAGAACTCTTGCATAGGTTCCAAAATAGACACCATTGTCCCACCATTGATGCAAACTCAAGGATACCTTGCAAAGCTCTGTCATTCTCATTTAAAGAGGCAACTATCATCTTGGAGGCTCTTGTTGCTTCTTTATTGTACCAAGAAGTTACTTTTTTTTGTTCTTGGGAGTGGTAACTCTTTAAGATTTTACATTGAGCATATTATATTATTTATCTCATTAGCATATTTTCATTTCCATTTCTTTATTTTGTATTTATATCAACTTGTCTAAGGATTTTTGTGGAGGTGGGAACACCAAAATGAGGGTTTAATTGAGGAAAACTCCTACACATCCACCCAAACCCTTTGGTCTTATTAGTGTAGGTACAAGTGGAAGAGCTACTTGGAGAAAGCTTTGATTTCAATAGAATTTGTTTGTGATTCTCTAAACTCTACATTGTTATTTTCATTTAAGTTTCACTTACATCTTCATTTCTATCATTTCATATTGACTATGTATCTATACTTTGCATCCTTTCATGTCTAGAACAATGTACATGATATTTCATGTTTCTTTATGATAGTTTTTATTTTTTCCTATATGGGACACTAGCATGGTGCATTGTTATTTGATAGTTGCACATTAGTAATAGAAAGAGAGCTTGTCAAGCCGTCTTAAAAACATATGTGCTTTGTACTTTTATTTTTTGAGGTCTAAAGGGTTTAGATAATTTGTGTACCTCATCAAAACAAATTTGATTATTTAAATGGTAGACTCAAAGGTTGTAGTTACTTGAATTCTTACCTGAGTAAAGGGTTAAAACTTGGATTCTCAAAGGCTTTGATTATCCTTCATATTGGTTCACTTTTCATACTATCCTTTCTAGAGGTCCCAAGAAGGATAGGTCAAGACCCAAATATATCACAACACATCTTTCATTTTTTGTGCAGTCCTCCAAGCATATGGTGTAAGCAAAGGAACATGCCATGTCAGCCAGGTATCCACAAATAACCCAAAAATCCAACTCAAGACATAATTTAGCACCAAAGTGGCTAATTAGCAACATATGGATCACATGGGGATGTTCCTTGAACATCCAACAACACTTCCATATATTCCTTTCATACTATCATACCATCAACATCCATCATAGATCAAACAAGCACAACATACTTCATTCAGAAAGCACAAAATATATAGTTAGATAACATATCATTAGTAAAAAAACTTGTAGACCACTCCAACACATTGATATTGAAACTAAGACACTACATAGATGTTGAGAGAATATTCATCAAGCCATAAGAGTAGAGACATCAATAGGAACAAATGTGGAGAATATCCCAGACTAGTTTGGATAATCAACAATAATACCAATCCTCTACAATTCACAAAGATCTCCTTGGCAACACAAATGACCTAAAATTATAGGAGTGCAACATCCACATAACATTGACATTGAATACCAAACTATAAGACCAAGGCATCAATAGCAGAGGAATGTGGAGAATTCTCCCAGATAGACTTCAATGCATCTTCCTGAACTAGAATCACTTAAGCAACTTGCAAATACTAGAAATTTCTTTCAGCAACACATACTTCATTAGGAACATCAAGAGAGAGCATAAGATATACTGTAGACCTTCAACAACATCTTTACACTATCATTCATGCTTTGAATCCCCATCTTAATTCTTCTAATCCTCATCTAAATATACCAGTAAGAAATCAACTTTACTAAAAGTAATAATGCATTATATGAACTTCAACAACTCTTCTTTGATAAGGCATGACATCCAAACATGAACTTAAAAAATTCTTCTTTGATAAGGCATGACATCCAATCATGAAATTTAGTAATTCTTCTTTAGTAAGGCTTGATACCCAACCATGAAATTCATCACCAATGTTAGCCCAAATTGAATATAACAATTACTAACAACATACTTTTGAAGTGTTGATATTAATGATAACCAACAATTAGATCAATGCCTAATAACATACTTCTCAAGTGTTAATATCAATGATAACAAACAATTAGTGTTGACATCAATGAAAAAAACTATCATAAATCTCCCCCTATGGCATTGATGTCAACACACACTACTCACTCTGCCCCTTTGACATCAAGGACAAAGGGCCATACATGTATGTATAAAGCAATAGCTTCTATTCTATCCTTGGGGACAAAGGGTAAAAGGATATTCTATTGAAAGAATAGCACATACTCCACCTTTGACCAGCAGCACAAATTCTTCAACTAGTAACAACTACATAACATCTTCAACACTCCTACTTTCTACCATCTCCCCTTGAGAGGTGGCACTCATCAATCTAGGAGTAAAGGATATGACATGAAATTCTCCCCTAGATAGATGTACCATTTATGCATCTAATTAGAACAAGGAGAGTCAATAACTCCTAAATTCTTCTACAAATACTCAAAAGTATCATTTTGTTGTGCATGTTTTGCACACACGCCCTGCCGTAGGCAGGGACCCCCCCCCTTTTTGGCTCCCGATAGGTTGATTTGCTCCTGTCTTGTTTTGCGTGCCCCATATCCAAGCCCAAATTGGTCATGTGCCATCAAACGATCAAATTCCCCTACCAAATTTCACTTATTTAGGGTATTCAAATCTGCAGAGAAATAAAGTCGTCTGTCCCCTTTTCTGCCTTTTGTCTTGTTCTTGCTATTTTGGAACATCCGCGGACCCTCGTCGCTCCCGTTTCCACATTTTTGACTTTAGGAGCAACCTTTTTTTGATATGGGATGTGTTTGAAGTGCATAAATGAACTGCCAAGGTTTCGTCAACTTTCCATTAATTTTTGATGGTTTCAAAAGTTTCCCTCCGGAATTCCCTTCCTCCTTGGCTATTTGGAAACATTTGTGGACCCTTGTCGCTCCCGTTTCCACATTTTTGACTTTGGGGTCACCCTTTTTTGGATCTAGGATGTGTTTGAAGTGTGTAAATGAACTGCCAAGGTTTTTTCAACATTCCATTAAGTTTGGATGGTTTTGAAACTTTCCCTCTAGAATTCCCTTCCTCCTTGGCTATTTGGAAACATCTGTGGACCCCTATCGCTCCCGTTTCCACATTTTTTACTTTGGGGTCACCCTTTTTTGGATCTAGGATGTGTTTGAAGTGCGTAAATGAACTGCCAAGGTTTTATCAATGTTTCGTTAAGTTTTGATGGTTTCAGAACATTCCCTCCAAAATTCCCTTCTTCCTTGGCTGTTTGGAAACATTCGTGGACCCTCGTCGCTCCCGTTTCCACATTTTTTACTTTGGGGTCACCCTTTTTTGGATCTGGGATGTGTTTGATGTGCGTAAATGAATTGCCAAGGTTTCATCAATATTCCGTTAAGTTCAGATGCTTTCAGAACTTTCCCTCTGGAATTCCCTTCCTCGGCTGTTTGGAAACATCCGTGGACCCCCGTCACTCCCGTTTCCACATTTTTGACTTTGGGAGCAACCTTTTTTGTATCTGGGATGTGTTTGAAGTGCATAAATGAACTGCCAAGGTTTCATCAAAGTTTGGTTACGTTTCGGTGGTTTCAGAGCTTCGTCCCCCTTTGGCCATTTGGAACATCTGGTGGCCACCTCCCTTCCGACCTCCAGAGTCCAGCCCCTCCGTGGCCATTTCCGAGACTTCACCTCTACATGGCCATTTTGAACATCCAACAACCACCTCCCTTCTGGCCTCCGGAGCCCGACCCCTCCATGGCCTTTTTTGGGGCTCCGCCTCTCCGTGGCCATTTTGAACATCTGACAGCTACCTCCCTTCCAGCCTTCAGAGCCCGGCTCCTCTATGGCCGTTTTCGAGGCTCCGCCTCTCCATGGTCATTTTGAACATCCGACAGCCATCTCCTTCTCGGCCTACAGAATCCGGGCCTTTCGTGGTCATTTCTGGGAGCCTCCCTTCTTCCTGGCTGTTTTAAACATCCAAGAGCCTACCTCCTTCCCAGCTGTTTTGAACATCCGGGAGCCTCCCTTCGTCCTGGCTATTTTGAACATCCACGAGTCTGCCTCCTTCCTGGCTATTTTGAACATCTGGGAGTCTCCCTTCTTCCTGGTTGTTTTGAACATCCAGGAGCATGCCTCCTTCCGGGCTGTTTTGAACATCTAGGAGTGACCCTCCTTCTCGGCTGTTTTAAACATCTGGGAGCCTCCCTTCTTCCTGGCTGTTTTGAACATCTAGGAGCCCGCCTCCTTCTTGGCTATTTTGGCTTCTGTCCGCTGTTTGCCTTCTGGCTTTCTTCTACTATCTTTTCGCCCTCTCGCGCTCACACCCTTGAAGCACGCATTAATGTTTATGGCCCAAATGATCTCCAAATATGAATATCAAGATATTTTGATGATGCATGGATGGATCTAACAAGGAATTTATAGGTTTGACTAACATTTTCCTTAACTCATTTATAAATGCACTTATGACACTTCGTGTTTGTAGGAGTCAAGAAGCCTTTCGTAGGTCTATCGAAGAGGCCCATTGAGGGAGTTGTCCTACCTTTTTCCAGATGATGATGATTTCTAAGGAGTTTTCTTCTTGAATCAGGGGCCACCAATCCATTGATGCCAATCGTCGACGGACTTGTTTGATCAAAGGAAGAACACTGCAAGCATATCAAGCAAAAGATAATTTTCAAGCAGTTTTAGCTACAATGAAAAGGAAAATTAGCTAAATGATGAAATTGCTACAGTGACTAGCACTAGATGACAAAACAAGGAAAAGACAAAGAATGTATTTTTAATTAGTGAATATTGTGGGGTAGGTGAAACCCTAATGTAATTGAATCTGATCCACTTATTGTGAATTAATCCTAGCCATTGATTTGGGCTTTGGAAAACTATAAATAGGGGTTTGCCCCTCATTTTTAAGGGTTGGAAAGCTGTTGTAAAAAGCATTTTGTAGCAATAGAAGACAACATTGCATGATTTTATGGATGTTCTCTTTGATTTTTCTCATCTTGCATGCATGGTTCTACTTCCATATTAGTTTTAGTATTAGTTTCTTGAATGGTTGTCATGATGGTGTTGCTGTTATAGTATTTGATGAACTTCCAGCTCATGCTTTTTATGGTTCATTGATGATGAATCACTTTGCAAAGCTAGTTTGAGCCTCTTTCCTTTATTGATGCAACTTAATTCGATTGCATGTACATAATGTGTGTATGTGATGTGAAAATCTGCAGTCCTTAGAAGATTTCACTAGTTTTGTGTAGTTGTAAGTTTTTCTTGGTCAAGCAAAACTTAGTTTAGGAAGCCTATCTACTTTAGCAGCCACCATTGTTACTATTCATTCATAGCTTAGGATTAGAATAGCTTTCTTAACCCTTCTCCTTTTTCTATTTCTTTTAATCCTTGGTTAGAGTAGGACCCAAAGCATCAACATGAAGCTGAATCAAATGAGCTTGATGAGTTTTAGCTTGCTTTTTTTAGTGGAAATTCACTGTTCATTCACTTCCAGCACTTTGAAACTGCATTTGCAAACCCAACTTCCCATGTTTTGTAACTCATCCGTAAGTCCGCCTTGTGATTCCATCAAATCACATAAATCAACTGAGATATTCCGAACACTATCAAAACCTGACATTAGAGACCTTAGGATAGTGTTATGTAATGTGATTGTGGAAGATTGTCTTTCAAGAGAGGTAGTGCACCTTCGCACTGTCTGTGTTGAGAAGTGCATAAAAAACACATCAACAAAACTGGCGCTAGAAGGAGGGTTGACACGTTGGGAATATAAGGCTGAAGGTTGGAAGTGATTCATTTTATGCCCTCCTCCTTCTAATGCCATCAAAAGAACTGGTGCTAGAAGGAGGGCTTCGCACGTTGGGAATACAAGGTTGAAGGTTGGAAGTGATTCATTTTATGCCCTCTTCCTTCTAATGCCATCAACAAAACTGGCGCTAGAAGGAGAGCTGACATGTTGGGAATACAAAGGTGAAGATTAGAAGTGATTCATTTTATGCCCTCCTCTTCCTAACGCCATCAACAGAACTGGTGCTAGAAGGAGGGCTTGACATGTTGAGGCTACAAAGCTGAAAGTTGGAAATCGAAGAGAGCACTTTCAAGAAGAAATATGAGATAAGGAGATCTCTTTCAATACTAAAAATTAGAAAATTTTGAAGGCAAGTAGAAGCTGAGTGAAAATGGAGCGATATGCACAAATTGACATCACTCAGCTGCATGCAAATTTGAATAAGAGACTGAAGAAGCCATTGCAACACTTTGCATTGGTGGATAGATGTCAGATCCATTGCACTCGTAGGCACAACGAGTTGGGGTGTCTAACTTTTTTGAGCAGAGTCGAAAGGATCTTGTAGGGAGAAATTCCATTTTGGGAAATATACCAGCCCTTGGCTCCCGAAGACCTAGAGGAAGATTTGACAACCATGGCAGCCAAAGCATTCAAGGAGTTGATCCAAGAATATTTGAGCAGAAAGGATGGAACAAGATTAGAGGAAGTACTAATGGCAAGTTGGTGTAGATTTCACAATGCACCACATTCAGAATTTACGTGTCCATCATGTGACATCATTTCTCAAGCCAAGGGTTGTTTGGACAAGTTGGAGCAGCTAACTCTCAATGAAGAGAAGTTATCCAATGAGGCAGAAGAGTTGTCAACATTTGGAGGACAGCAAAATAAAGATGAACCAAGAAATTTGACACAAGTTGGTGTTGGGACAACAGACATAGAAAATGAAAACCAAGAGGGAGGAGCTGAAAGTCTTGGGACAGCAAGGTGCATTAATGAAAATCTGATTGTAACCAGTTTAGTAGGTTTTCCCTCCATTGAAGAAGAGCAGACCTCCACTCAAGAAGAGGAACGAATGACAATTGAAAATGAATTAACAAAATTTGCAGCAGCATATGCTAGGACAACCAACACAAATGTTGAAAATCAAGAAGAAGAGGAGGCTGAAAGCCTTGGGGCAGCAGAAGGAGATGATCAAAGCATAAGAAAAATCAGGTCGAATGAGCTCTCCTTCATAAACGACAGTGATCAAGAATCTAAAAATGTAGATTTGGGGGAGTGGGAACAACCACTCGCCATGGTTGTCTACCATCAAGCTTCTTTTTTGAATGATGATGAGGACCCAGTAGCAGAAAGATATGACCAACTCATCTCTAGATTAGCAAGGGATTGGTCAGAGCTAAAATACAAAGTGGATTTGGAGGTGCTACTATTACCAAATTGGTGCAGACTTCATGATTCATCACATTTGGAGTTCACATGTAAACTAGGCCAAGAAGCCATCAAACAAGTCAAAAAATAAGCAAGGCAGCCAAGTGCCCGACCTCCTCTACTTGCTACTCAGATCGAAGTAGAAGACCATGAGTCTGAGTCAAGTGATGACTTAGTTGAAGGTGGACCTCAAGAGGATGGTGGGGTAGAAATAGAAGGACAGCAATACAGTCTCGAACTTCCGAGCGATGAAGTAGATCAAGCGGGAATGTTGTCCACTAGTCACTAAGAAGTTCTTCCTCTTGAAGAGCAGCTGTGTACTATGGATGATGGGATTTTGGCGAGTCTTTAGAGGGAAATTGTGCGGTAGACTTTGGTCCCCTTGATGAGGTTCCAACAATTGATGACTTCTTTCCATTGGGAGCTGCACTACGGATGTATGCTCATGCCGAGGAAGAGCACGTACCAGAAGACGGTAGTGATGAATACATACTCCTTGAGCCCTTGAACAGTGATGCACTAGAGTTTCTAGATTGGGAGAGGAGCTCCTTCTCCATTTACAGTGATAGTGAGCAAGAGGAAATAAGTGAACATCATGATGAGATGCATGAACATCAAAAAGAAGAAGACAAAGGCGGAGGTGCTAAGATAGTTGCTAACAAAGATGAAGCACTCGACCAACTACAAGATGCAACTTGGAATCCTTCCACCATGATCGTTGTTGATCGTCCTTCATATTCAAATGGCTCCAATAGGATAGATTCGCATATGTCATCATCCCATGACACTGAACATCATTAAAATAAGGCTAACACCTGGGAAAGGAGATGGGACAACATGCTGCCTCTTGAAGACAGCAATCAAGAAGAGGTTTGGGCAATGGAAACCCAGGAAGATGAGGTGTACTTCCTCGAGGAACAACCAGTGGAGGTTGTGGATACCATTGGTAGTTTAAAAGGGTTGTTTGTTGCCCCATCCTCCCAGCCTTATGAAAGCTTAATGTCTGAAGTGTTACACCCTCCACCGCGCCCACCCGAGGCTGTCAATGCAACAATCAAGGATGTTATGCTTGCTCTCGACTGTCCAACACTGCCACCTCCATGTGATGACATCCAAGTTTTATCCTTCCTTGCCCCTATCATTTCTCATAACTGCACTTATTATTTTGATTATGGGAATAAGGGAAAATGAACATGTTTATGGATTAACCATGGGTTCAATGAGCCTCCTCAATTGCTGATTTTTCATGATGATGTGATTGAACTTGAGTGTTGCAACATTGAATTTATTTTTTCAGAATATAAAGATAAATTTGCATGGTTAAGAATGACAACAATCGCCTATTTGCTTGTGCATGCACTGTGAAATCCAATGAGTGTTAATGTCAACTCGCCTTGCTTGAACATAATGCTTTGTAAATATCTTTGTACATAGTCATTTTTGAGTAGTATAGGTTTCCTATAAATACTCTACTTTTCTGCTTTCCTTAGGTTAGTTGGTTTGTGTAGGTTGCTTGTTTTGTTTGCTTTTTGTTTGCTTTCGCTTTGTTGTTGCTTTGCTCAGGGTCCCTCTACTTTTAGCTAGGCACATTTGTGCGCACAACAACCATACTTATTGCCTAGGGTTGTTCTACATATTTCTTTGTCAAACTCTAATCAAGTCTTCAGAGTGGATGGTGAAGGTCTTTTGTTAGTGTCAAGCAATCTGGGTGTTTAATTTGAAGAGGATAAGTTGTTGGTTTAGTCTGACTTTGACGTATTCTGAAATCTTATAGCTCTTACATATCTTAAGAATTCAACGGTCACTATAGGGCCTTTTGTGAAGTCTAGTTAAGTGAAAAATCTAAAATTATGCTCCAGCGCCACTATGATTCTCAGCCCTAAGCGCAAGCTTCAATGCTTGCGGGTTGAAATAAAAGAGCTGAAAAAAGAAAAGAAAGAAAGAAAGAAAACATTGAAAATTAAAAGAAAGAGAAAATTCAACTTTTCAGTGGTATCCGAGCAACTCCACCGGGGCTATGGACACCCGGCTGGCAGTAGAGCAATGTTCAGGAGAATCACAATGACAACCTTATCGGGGCTATGGACGTCTAACTGGCAACGAAGCAATGTCTTGGATGCTTTTGGAGTTAGAATAAACTATGTAGCTTAACTTGACAAAGCTTGGGTTCCTGTAGCAATTGAAGGATGGGAATTAACACAATTGCACACACTTGGATTTTCAACATACTGAAGGTTGGGTTGGCTAGTGGTTTTGATCCTTTGGATTGGGCATCTGGTTTGTTTTCCCTATCGAGAAGGTCGGAACTAGAGATTTTGGGTTTGTGATTCCAGTTTGTCATCAAAATGCTCTGGAGCATTTCCCCAGTGAGTCGCCATTTGTTGTGCATGTTTTGCACACATGCCCTGCCATAGGCAGGGACCCCCCCTCCCCCGTTTTTTTTTTTGTTGCTCCCGACAAGTTGCTTTGCTCCTATCTTGTTTTGCATGCCCCATATCCAAGCCCAAATTGGTCATGTGCCATCAAACAATCAAATTCCCCTACCAAAATTCACCTACTTAGGGCATTCAAATCCGCAGAGAAATAAATTCGTTCATCCCCTTTTCTGTCTTTTGTCTTGTTCTTGCTATTTTAGAACATCCCTGGACCCCTGTCACTCCCGTTTTCACATTTTTGACTTTAGGAGCAACCTTTTTTGGATCTGGGATGTGTTTAAAGTGCATAAATGAACTTCCAAGGTTTCATCAACTTTTCATTAATTTTTTATGGTTTCGGAACTTTCCCTCTGGAATTCCCTTCCTCCTTGGCTGTTTGGAAACATCCGTGGACCCTTGTCGCTCCCGTTTCCACATTTTTGACTTTGGGGTCACCCCTTTTTGGATTTGGGATGTGTTTGAAGTGCATAAATGAACTGCTAAGGTTTCGTCAACGTTCCATTAAGTTTTAATAGTTTTGGAACTTTCCCTTCGGAATTCCCTTCCTCCTTGGCTGTTTGGAAACATCCGTGGACCCCCATCGCTCCCGTTTCCACATTTTTTACTTTAGGAGTAAGCTTTTTTGTATCTGGGATGTGTTTGAAGTGCGTAAATGAACTGCCAAGGTTTCGTCAAAGTTTGGTAAAGTTTTGGTGGTTTCGAAGCTTCGTCCCCCTTTGGCCATTTAGAAGATCCGGCGGCCACCTCCCTTCTGGCCTCTGGAGTCCGGCCCCTCTGTAGCCATTTCTGGGGCTCCACCTCTCCATGGCCATTTTGAACATCCAGCGGCCACCTCCATTTTGGCCCCCAGAGCTCGGCCCCTCTGTGGTTGTTTCTGGGGCTCTGCCTCTCCATGGCCGTTTTGAACATCCGGCGGCCACCTACCTTCTAGCCTCTGGAGCCCGGCCCCTCCGTGGCCGTTTCTAGGGCTCTGACTCTTTGTGGCCATTTTGAACATGCGACAACCATCTCCTTCCTGGCCTCTGGAACCCAGGCCCTCCATAGCCATTTCCGGGAGCCTCCCTTCTTCCTGGCTATTTTGAACATCCAAGAGCCTGCCTCCTTCCCGACTGTTTTGAACATCTGGGAGCCTGCCTCCTTCCCGGCTATTTTGAACATCTAAGAGCCTACCTCCTTCCTAGCTGTTTTGAACATTCAGGAGCCCGCCTCCTTCCTGGTTGTTTTGGCTTCCATCCACTGTCTTTCTTCTGGCTTTCTTCTATCGTCTTTCCACCCTCTGGCGCTTGCACCCTTGAAGCACGCATTAATGTTTATGGCCCAAATGAGCTCCAAATATGAATATCAAGATATTTTGATGATGCATGGATGGATCTAACAAGGAAGTTGTAGGTTTGACTAAAATTTTCCTTAACTCATGTATAAATGCACTTATGACACTTTGTGTTTGCAGGAGTCAAGAAGCCTTCTGTAGGTCTATCGAAGAGGCCCATTGAGGGAGTTGTCCCACCTTTTTCCAGATGATGATGATTTCTAAGGAGCTTTCTTCCCAAATCAGGGGCCACCAATCCATTGATGTTAATCGTCAATGGGCTCCTTTGATCAAAGGAAGAACACTGCAAGCACATCAAGCAAAAGATAATTTTCAGGCAGTTTCAGCTACAGTGAAAAGGAAAATCAGCTAAATGACGAAATTGCTACAGTGACTAGCACTAGATGACAAAACAGGGAAAAGAAAAGGAATGTATTTTTAATTGGTGAATATTGTGGGGTAGGTGAAACCCTAATGTAATTGAATCTGATCCACTCATTGTCAATTAATCCTAGCCATTGATTTGGGCTTTGGAAAACTATAAATAGGGGTTTGCCCCTCATTTGTAAGGGTTGGAAAGTTGTTGTAAAAAGTATTTTGCAGCAATAGAAGATAGCATTGCATGATTTTATGGATGTTCTCTTTGATTTTTCTCATCTTGCATGCATGGTTCTACTTCCATATTAGTTTTAGTATTAGTTTCTTGAATGGTTGTCATGATGGTGTTGTTGTTATAGTATTTGATGAACTTCTAGCTTATGCTTTTTATGGTTCATTGATGATGAATCACTTTGCAAAGCTAGTTTGAGCCTCTTTCCTCTATTGCTGCAACTTAATTTGATTGCATGTACATGATGTGTGTATGTGATGTGAAAATCTGCAATCCTTAGAAGATTGCATTGGTTTTGTGTAGCTGTAGGTTTCTCTTGGTCAAGCAAAACTCGGTTTAGGAAGCCTATCTACTTTAGCAGCCACCATTGTTACTGTTCATTCGTAGCTTAGGATTAGAATAGCTTTCTTAACCCTTCTCCTTTTGCTATTTCTTTTAATCCTTGGTTAGAGTAGGACCCAAAGCATCAACATGAAGCTGAATTAGATGAACTTGATGAGTTTTAGCTTGTTGTTTTGAGTGGACAGCCACTGTTCATTCACTTCCAGCACTTTTAAACTGCATTTGCAAACCCAACTTCCCATGCTTTGTAACTCATCCGTAAGTCCGCCTTGTGATTCCATCAAATCACATAAATCAACTGAGATATTCCAAGCACTGTTAAAACTTGACATTAGAGACCTTGGGATAGTGTTCAACAATCTGATTGTGGAAGATTTTCTTTCAAGAGAGGTAGTGCACCTACACACTGCCTATGTTGAGAAGTGCATAAAAAACACATCAACACCTTTAAAAGTTCCTTAGTGAAAATATCTACAATCTGGTCCTTGGTAGGCACATACTCCATTCTGACTTCATGTTCTACAACCTTCTCTCTCAAAAAGTAGTACTATATTGAGATGTGTTTAGTCCTTTAGTGCATTATTGGATTCTTGGAAATGTTAAATTTACTTGTATTGTCACATAGTATAGGAATAGTTTCATCATAAAAAACCTTCACATCCTTCAAATTTTTCTTCATCCAAAGCACTTGAGTACAACAAGATGTTGCAACAATATATTATTATTTTATTGTGGACAAAGGCATTGAATCCTACTTTTTAATAAACCATGAGACCATTTTGTTTCTAAAAAAGAATGCATGTGTACTCATACTTCTCTAATCATCAACACGACCTGCCCAATCAGCATCAATATAGGCACTCAAAGAGAAATTTTGATCCTTTTTGTACCATAGGCCATAATTTAGAGTACCATTTAAGTATTTGAAGGTTATTTTCACAGATTTCTCATGAGATGACTTAGGATTGGCATGAAATGTGGCAATCAAATAATCTTGAAACACACTAGGATATGTAAATTGTCTACATGTGCTCATATGACTAAACTAGTAAATGCATCAACTGAAAAAAATACACAAATGTGGAAAATAAAAAGTACGCCTTTTCCTTGATTAACTCAGGAATAATTAATGATAACTTGGACTTGATATTGTTGTGATCTAGTGTTGTGATGTGTTTTACACATCCACATTAGGTTTTGGGCCCTATTAAAGCTAAATAAACCTAACCTTTCCTAAATTTAGTGTTGTAAAGTGTATTTATTTACACTTTCACATTAAATTTAGGAGGCTTATAAATAAAGTGGGCCTAATCTAGTGTTGAAATGTGTTCTAAAAATTCACGTTGTATTTAGTGACCTTTGAAGCTAAATTGACCCAATTTTTCCTTAATTTAATAATGTAAAGTATATTTATTTACACTTTCGCATTGAATTTTTGGCCCTATTACATTTATGGCATTTATATCATCATTAATAGGCCCCTATGGCCTTATATTATGCATCCCAAGACATATTTCAATCAAAAAAATGACAAGATCAACAAATAAGCTTAATTTGCACACATCTTGAAACTTTAGCAATCAAAATAGGCCCTGTGGGACCCATTCACCACTATGGGTGAATGAGTCCCATCCAGGTGGGACCCATTCACCCAGCATGGTGAATGAGTCCCATTTGGCCTATTTTCAAGGTTTTGAGTGGGTAAAACTAAGTTTTAAGTTCAAATTTCATATATGTCAACATTTGGGACCCAATACATAGTATCTTAGGTGGATTTCCTATATAAATGAGCTTTCAAACCATTATTTCATAAATTCTACATGTTATCAAGTTGAGCATTCAAGAGTTAAGCCTTCCAAGACTTTACAAGGTTTTTAGGAGAGTTTGCAAGAGCATTTCTAAGGTATTTAAGAGTAGAATTCTTCATCAATTGTTGCAAAAATTTGAGATTCACCATCATGTCAAGGATATCAAGCACCAAGCATGTTATTGAGCTCATGTTGTGATGTCGCATTGAAGATCCAAGATCAAACATTATTTTACACCTATTGTCAAGATCAAGATCTACATCCTTCATGGCCATTTCATGTTGAGTTGCATAATTACAAGACATCATTCAAGGTATTATTGTCCATGATTAATGTTCTTAGTTTCAAGTTTCATACATTCATTTCATTTTCTCATCATTTGGTTTAATTACCTACAAGGGCTTTGACCAAGGCAAACCCCTATTCCCTAACAATCATCACTTTTTCTCTTTCTCTTTGTGTAATTGTAGATCTAGGTTCTTTGAAGACTTAAAGAATCATTGAAGATTAGGTTACAAGCTTGGAGAATTTTTTTGGAGTTGTCTACCCATTTTCAATGTCATAATCTTTACCAAAAAGTCATCTACAAGTCCAAAATTAGGGTTTGAGATCTAGAGACAAAGTGGAATAGAAAGAGAAGACATTGAAGACCAGATTCAGACATTGAAATTCTACAAAACCATAACTGGACTCATTCACCTAGATTGGAAAATGAGTCGCAATTTAGGTCAATTTTGAGATTTTTGTAGTTTCGAATACCCTTTTTCTAGAAACTTGTTCCTGTGCACAAACCCTGATCTGGGATTAATTTTCCCAAATTGGTGAATGATTCCCAATAGGAATTTTTTTTAGGTTATTCAGCATTTTAGGCCCCTATTCAAGCTCTCTCAAATTTCTAGGTTCTCCTTTGTACTTTTCCAATTTGTTCTAATTTATTTGCACCTATAGTTCTGTATAGGTGTGAATTTGCACACCTTACAAAAATTCCCCTTTTAGATTTCCTCACCTTAGAAAACCCAATTCAAAGGTGAAAATCCATATCATCCCACTTCCTTCATTCCACTTGGCATATGTTTTATGCGTCAACAAAAGAATAACTATCAAGGACACCCGCACGGCACACAGAAATTCATGCAACACGCTTACATCCTTGATAGATTCTTGTGTTTGAAGCCTACAAAGGAATTACACTTCCCATTGGGGTCAATTTGTAACATGCCTCTTCGACCAACAAACCTAAATATGTCAATTTTTCTCATTCTCCCTTCAAATTAACTCTTCATTCCTCCATTTCATCTTCTAAGGAATCTTCTTCACAAGCTGAGACAATCTCTCCAAGAACTCCATTCAACTCTCTACATACTTTCTCAAGCATTCTCTTAGCTTCCATCTCTTTCAAGCAACACTTTTCACTCCATAGCAGTAGAAACAACACTCCATCAAATCTGTAGAGAAAATGCGGAACAACACCATTGCAGCAAGGGCTTTAGTCCTCTCATTTTCTCCTCCATTAGCTAGTGAGATCTTGGTGGAGGTGAAGATTTTCACTCCTCTCCTATACAATTTGGTTGAGTAGCACATTACTATTTTATAGTGTTATTGTGTTCGTTTCTTTCATTCTCATTTATCATACTTTATTCCCATTATTGTTATCTTGGCTATCCGTGGAGGTGGAAACACCAAAATGAGGGTCTAACTGAGGTAGACCCCTATATAGCCCCCAAAAAAATTTCCTCTTTATTGTGTGTAGGTGGCCATTCTTTGTGGAGCTAGCTGGTGAACGGCTACCTTTTTGAGATCATTCTTATCACCTTAACTCTCATATATTTGTTTTATCATATTCATTTGTATTTGTCTTACTTTATAGCTCTATTTTGTCCCTTTGGAAGTGACTAGCTAGGTCATCAGCCTATTTTCTGGTGGTTCAAATTTTCTTTTTGGTCCTCTTATCATACGGAAACCAGTGCACCCAAGAGACTCTAGTGTGCTACATTGTCATCCCACAACTGCACTTTCATCCTCAGGCAGAGAGTTACCTGAGGCACAGTGTGGAACCTAAAAACTAGCTCACCTAGCCCCATTCTGAGTTTTAGGTCTGAAAATTGATTGAAGGACCTTATAGTCCTCATCATTCTTGTCCCTCATCTTTAAACACCCTTTTAAGCTGAGGTAAGTTAGGGAAACCTTCCGCTCTTGGCTCTCCATGATCTAGCATTTTGAATGTGGTTGGTCCCTCTCTCTTACATTTTTGGTGAACCTGACATGAACCAACGTCTGCTCATCTGTTGGTGTTGAAACTTTTCCCTTATACCTTGTGACTGTTGTGCCCATAAGTGTTGTGAAGATTTATGAGCATCAAAACCCAGTCCACAACCTCTGGGTATATTGTGAAGAGAAGTATATGACACCTTTCAATGGAGAGGATGAAGGTCACTACTAGTTTCTCTACAAGCCTTTTTGTTGGATCCACCATTGGTCTCACTGCACATGAGTAGTTTTCAAGGGGTGAAGTTAGATTCTCTAATGAGACCGATCACGTCCCCACTCCTCTTGCATCTCCTACACCATCATCGGTCAATGAACATGAGGCTATCACATTCCTTCAAAATCTGTCTCTACCCTTAGTAAAGGGTTGGGAAACTTGGAGCATCACTTGGGAAGAGACCCAAAGTTGGCTAGGGCCGCTCTGGTTATTAGCGAACTAAAGTACATTTTGGAAAAATACCGAACAAGAATAGAAATTTTGGCTAGTCTTTCTAGTTTGACTGATGTATGTGCTCCTCCTAACATTATACGAGTAGTTGATTTTGAAGACCATGAGAGACAACTAGGATTTTTTATGCCTCTTACATTTGTATACATGACCAATATTGTATCCTCGATCAATATTCCCTCTGCCTCCAAGGAATCTAACACTATCAAAGTAAACCAGATCCCCTTGGATTTTAGCTTCACCTCTCCTATCACCTCTAGTGGTGGAGGTTTTGGTGGGTTGAGCGGTGGGGAATTTGGTAGTGGTGGTGGCTTTGACAATGGGGGTGGTGCTAGTGGAAGTAATTTCAGTAGAGGTTATGGTGGTGGCTTTGGAAGCGGAGGTGGCTCCAGCAAAAGGCCTACTGGTGGTGGTGGCTCTGGTGGTGGTTCTAGCAGAATTCACTCTAGTGGTTCTGGTGGTGGCTCTAGTGGCATTTCTAGAGGAGGTTCCTCTAGCCCTCTATATTCTAATGACCCTATTTTGAACACTCTTCTTCAAAATATGGGTAAGATGAAGATCCAATTGGCGAGTCTCTCCAAAGCCTCTACCCAACCTATCTTCTAGCATAGCCCATTTTTAGTCATGATTCTAAACACTCCCTTCCCTCAAGGAATGGAGATCCCTAAACTTGATACCACAAATGCATGTTTCTACCTTTAACGCCCTATGCATAGATTTCCTCCATTACAATCGTTGATGGAAAAACTATTCCCTTAATCTATCAGGGATACAACACTTGAATGGTATTGTTCCTTGCCTAATAATTTGATTTTCTTATCTGAACAACTTGTAAACCAATTTCTATGACAATCCCAAGCTAACATCAGGCTGAATATGACCTTTTTAGATCTCATCCAATACAAACAAGGTGATAATGAAAAGATCACTAATTTCATAGCATGGTAACAGGTTCTCTTCTCATAGATCTTGCATTTGTTGCTTGATTATGATGTGCAAAAGGTATTCATAGGAAACTTGCAAAGGCCTTGGTAGGAGAATTTTTCCCTTATGAAATACCCTTCTTTTGTGCATTTTTGTGCAACCCTGCGAGAATATCCACAGATGATAATTCAATTCGGAGGGCCCCCCTCACACTCCTGTTGTTGGTGTAATTATATGTCTTGTACCTTGTCCTAGGTCATGATTACACCTTAGTTAAGTTTACTTAGGGACCACATAGGAGGTTGTTGGAGATTTTCCACTTTTGGTGGACTTGACATGTCATTACCTCATCACTTCCACCTTTTTTGGACACATCATGTGATTATCTCTCCACCTTTTGTGGTGATTATCACATTATCCCTTCCCACTTTAGGTGGAGTGATAACTTTTCATTGTTGTCTCATGTCATAAGATTATGACACTTGTCGTAATCTTATGCCCTCTTATGTTCTCACCTTGGCTATATAACCAAGGGGTCTCCTATGTACTAATCATAATAAGAATCCTCTCATATTATTGACATTGAATACAGTTTATTCTTGTTATATTCTTTTCTCTCATTTGTGCTTTCTATTAGGCCTCTAGATCTTGGGTGGCTACCTTCATAGCCAATTCTTACATGGTATCAGAGCTGCTGGAGTGCCTTTGGTTAGTCATTTGAAGAGTGGTGTATTTTCATATCTATGTTGCAGCAGCATTTTGGAGTATCCTACGCCAAATCTGAGC
This sequence comes from Sequoia sempervirens, assembly GCA_007258455.2. NCBI lineage: Eukaryota > Viridiplantae > Streptophyta > Pinopsida > Cupressales > Cupressaceae > Sequoia > Sequoia sempervirens. The sequence continues at coordinate 37,319,448 of VDFB02353493.1, forward strand.
CCACCATTACGTTTGGGAGGCTGTTTTCAGTCAAGATTGCCTTTCGTTTCATCCAAATCGGATATCGGGAGCTCTAGATCTGAAAATTTCACCAATTTGGGTATTTTTCTCAATTTTCTAAATTTTTCTATAATTTTGGAAAAATATTTTCTGAGAAAAATTCCAGTATTTCTGAAAAAAAATTCAGTAGAAATTTTTAGAAATTTTTTAGAGAAGTTAAAACACCCCTATTCTGAAATTGTATTTGGGGTATTTTGATTAAATCAAAAAAAATCTTATTCTGCGAATTTTTTTAGAAAAATCAACTTTAAAATTCGCAGATTTATATTGTATTTATTTTTTGATTTTTATAAATCAAAATCAAAATATTTTACGTTGTATTGATTTTCATAAAATAAAAAAAAAAAGGTTGTTTGTACAGCCACAGACTGTACAGTCTATAGACTGTACTGCTGCACCCTTTGTCCGCCATGTGGCGGCTTCTGTAGAGTCATTCCGCGGGCCCCTCTCCCAACCACCGGCAACCGACAACCGGTACAGTCAACAACCGCCACCACCTTCTAATCTCCGGTGACTTCAATTCACCCGGCTTCATTCAAATTTTCCAGCGCTCACAAAGAATTTTCGGTAACGTCAGAGAATATTCCGTCGCATCAAGCATATTCCGCTTATCGTAGACACGTCATCATTCCACGTCAGCGCCAACTCAGCCCTGGCGGTACAGTACGGATATGCCACGTCAAATAGGTGTATTTTTGTTGTGATGGGTCATAGGCTGTCAAATTTAAGCCACTCAAATAATGACATCAGCATGACATCGGCAGGGATTTTCAAATTTTCTGCCCCCCTCTCTAATGGAGTTTTTGATTTTGCAGTCTGACTTCAAAGCTTCATATCTCACTCATTTTTGCTCCTTTTTTTAAGAAATTTTTTTTTATTTGGGATAATTTTTCATGTACTTCGTAGTGGTGTACTCAGTTTCTAATTTTGGTGAACATATTTTCCATAATTTTCAGTTTCTCATGACTGTACCTGTTTTGTCACCATTTCTGCAACTTTTGAGGCTTCGTTCAGGCTCATACGAACTCCTTTTTAGGTGCCATTTTTTTTGAAAGTGCATGATTTTTTCTGAACTTCATAGTGGTGCTATCAGTTTGTAGTGATTGTGATCAGAAATTGTACTTTCAACACTTGGTCATTTTTGGCCTATTTTGGCATTTGTAAAGATAAGATCTCAGTTTGGTCTTTTGTATCAGTCATTTGAGTCTATTGTAGCCTACTTAAGGCTGCTGTAAAACATTGAAAATCAGAATCCCACTTTGCTTGGCTTGCAAGTGGCCATTGTGCACGCACTAATTATAAAGTGCCAAATCATCTTTTTTGGGGGGGTTCTTTGATTGAGTGAATTTGGGGGGGTGTCTTGAGTGATTGTGCCTCTCTCTCTATCTTTTTCTCTTTCATTTTTCTGCTATGGGTTCTCCTAAGTTTCCCTTGTTAACTCCACATAATTATGCTTCTTGGAAAATTGATGCATGGAGTAAGTTAATGGAAAAAGGATTAACTCATTATATTGATGGAACTGTTGTTGCACCATTTGATCCTCAAGCTAATCCTATTGCTCATTTGGATTAGCTCACTAAAAATACTATGGCTCTTGGAACATTAAGGAAATATGTATCAAAAGATCTAATCTTTCAAATTGATAAGTGTACAACAATTAAAGAAGTTTGGGACAAGTTTGGTCAATTGTATGGCCAAGTTGATGAGATTAGAGGTTATTAGCTTGACAATGATCTCACAATGTTAGATCCCAAGAATTTTTATACAATCCAAGACTATGTCACTAAGGAAAATGAGCTAAGAGCACAGCTTAAGGATTGTGGCATTGATAAGAAGGATGCACAGTTGGTCTACAATTTGTTGGGAAAGCTTCCATCAGAATATGCAGCACTTGTTTCTAGCTTCCAAACCCATCGCTTGACAGTTGGTAGTTCTTTCACTATGCCATCATTTGATGCTTTTACAGAAATGTTGATGTTAGAGCAAGCAAAGTTGATAAGCATGGGGATTCTCAAGTCTTCAAAGTCCAAAGCTTTGTTGGCTAATCAAGGGAATCAAGGGACTCAAGGAAAGGGTTACAATAAGAAGCAGAAGCAATCTTCACCAAAGCCACAAGGAGAGAACCAACAATCAACTCCTCCACAACAAAGCTCAACTTCATCTTCTTCAAAGAAGTACAACAATTCAAGCAAGAAGGAGAGACCAACTTGTTCATATAAGAATTGGACATGATGAGCATCGTTGTCATGTCAAGCAAATTGATGAGTTGACAAACATCCTTAAGAAGAATAATATCAACTTGCCAGTTGCATATCAAGAGAAGGACTCATCTCCTTCCACTTCTTCTAAGGGAAAAGGAACAACTCTCATGGCAACAACATCTAGCTCATCACCTTCTTCATCATCTCAACATGAGAAACATAAGGGGCAAGCATTTCTTGCAGTTGCATATTCCAATTCAGATAGGTGGATCCTTGATTCAGGAGCTTCGCATCATATGACTTCGTCCAAGGATATGTTCTCTTCATTTGATTATTGTTCATCACCACCCATTTTGATGGCCAACAACACATCTTTGGTAGTTTGTGGGAAGGGTTCTATTGACGTTGAAGGTGGAGAATTTCATGATGTTCTATGTGTGCCTACTTTGTCAAGGAACATCCTTTCCATCTATCAGATTACACATAGTGGTACATGAAAGAGTGTAGAGTTCACACCAGATTCTATCATTGTTCAGGATTTGCATAGCAGGGCTCTTGTTGCAGTTGGGGAGGTTGATCATCGTTCTCGGTTCTACACCTTCTCATATTTTGCTCCTATTGATGATTCAGTTCACCCTAGTGTGGACACACTTGAGGAGATTGAGTATGGTTACTTGAATCTTGGAGTGCTTTCTACTCCTAAGGTTCTTGAGCCTATTGTTGATACTCCATCTCCTACATTGACTGATGTATCTGATGATACTTGTGTTCTGACAGTTTCAGTGCCTTGTGATTCAGTGCAACAGTGTATACCTTGTCTTCCAGCAGCAACTTCATGGGATGACTACTTATTGGACATTAGCAGTTTGTTTGTGGAATCCTACATTGCAAATTTGGGAGACACATTTGATTCCTTACATCTTCTCTTTGATGAAGGTGATTCTTCTTCAGTTGTTGCGAGGGAACACTCTGACCCTCCTCTACATGATCAGTCTTTCGAGGTTGATGTGATTGTGGATGTACATGTACAACAGTTGGAGGAGGCCACTTTCTCTCTTGAGGAGAACTCGTCTTTGGAGTATGTTCTACCTACATCCTTGCTCGATCTTGAGTTGTCTTTTTTAGTAGATGAGAGTGTTGTTGCAAAGGGGTTCTCACAAGTTTCAGGAAGTGACTACACCATTGTAGCTTCACATGGTTTGGGGAAGGCATCTTTCAGCATCATCAATAGGACATTTGAGCATATTTCAAAGACTTCTTACATTTTGAGGGTTCTTCCTTCTTCACTTGTGGATTGGGGAGACTTCATTCATACACCTTTGGTATTGTTTCTTCCTAAGGGGAGGAACGTTGTTCAACAGTTTTGGAGTAGCTTCTTCATTCCTTCTCGAGCATCTTCCATGGGTGATCATTTTACATTGAGGGGGGGCTACCTTGTCTCTCTTCTTCTCTTCTATGGGGGGGACTTTTTCCTCACATGGGGTTTTATCCTTCTCATGCTATGTTCATAGAATTTTGTATTTCATCTCTCTTTTGGGGGGTAGTTTTTTCCCACTGGGTTTTTCTATCTTTACTCCACTTGTGAGAGATTTCATTTGCATTTGTACATGGGTACCTAACATGGCCTAGTAGTCGGGACCCATCTTGCATTGTTTGCTTTTGTGTACATTCTCCCTAAGTTGCACTTAAGGGGGGGTGTTGGTGTAATTATATGTCTTGTACCTTGTCCTAGGTCATGATTACACCTTAGTTAAGTTTACTTAGGGACCACATAGGAGGTTGTTGGAGATTTTCCACTTTTGGTGGACTTGACATGTCATTACCTCATCACTTCCACCTTTTGTGGACACATCATGTGATTATCTCTCCACCTTTTGTGGTGATTATCACATTATTCCTTCCCACTTTAGGTGGAGTGATAACTTTTCATTGTTGTCTCATGTTGTAAGATTATGACACTTTTCGTAATCTTATGCCCTCTTATGTTCTCACCTTGGCTATATAACCAATGGGTCTCCTATGTACTAATCATAATAAGAATCCTCTCATATTATTGACATTGAATACAATTTATTCCTGTCATATTCTTTTCTCTCTCATTTGTGCTTTCTATTAGGCCTCTAGATCTTGGGTGGCTACCTTCATAGCCAATTCTTACACCTATACTAAATGAAAGTCCATCATATTAATCTTTGAGAAAGGTAAAGCCATTGTGAATGTAGTATCTGTTGCAGATTACATTGGCCTAAAACACAACTGAAAGTTCACGAAGTTGGAAAACTCTTACTCTTCCATCTTGAAAAATTTAGTGAAGGATAAGATTGTTACTATGTCAAACCCTAGACCTCTTAAGGAACATTACCCTAGTTGGTATGATGGAAGTACCTATTGTCAATAACATCGAGTTAATAGACTTGATACCAAACATTGTATGCACTTGCGTCATGAGATACAGGACAACATTGAGGATGGTACTATTCATCTCGATGGAAGCAAGCAAAATATGAATAAATCGATGGAAAAAGTGAATAGTGAACTGCAGACATACATAGACCCATTTTCATTGCATTCTGCTAACATTATTGTCAATCCCACCTATTATATCACTCATCCCAAGGCCTATGTTAACATAGTCATGGTTACTTCTACTGTACATCTTATGACCGGTTCGTTGGATGTGACATTCACTTCACTATACTTACCCATAAATAACAAGCCCTCTACCCTCTACATTCCCCCTCACCTCAATGGTAAAATTGTGACAGGAGACCTTGTAGACTCCACGATTCAAGTGAATGTTATTATAGAAGAGAATTTGTGGCTTCACTCACTACATAGAAAATAATATAAAGAAACTATATCCATCATCCATACACATGATGGTCTCTCTCTGAAGCCATATGGCTTGATGACTTTATCTATCCTAGTTGGACCTAGGGCTATTGACACAGTTTTCAATGTCATCCTAAAGTCAAATTTTTTCAAGATGAAGCTAGGCATACCCTAGCTAGCTTCCATGAATGGAATCACATTTGTTATTCATACATGTTTAAAGTTCTCCCATGAAGGTGTTGTGCATGTAGTGCATGACACTAGATACCAACCTTTGGTATCCTATGTGGGTTATTCATTAGACCATTTTTAGCCCACTCCAGTTGGTTCACTTCCTCCAAGAATGTACCTACTTTTCAAAAACTATGTGAAGTATAAGACCAGGGACAAAGGGCAACCAAAATTGGCTCTTCCTGTAGCTCAACAACTAGCTGCCTCCTCTTCTAAAAGGGAAGGAGAAGCTTTCCCTTTCTCAAGATGACTCGTCCACTCCCCTCTCTTGGGAGGAGTATTGGATGAGAAAAATTGGCTTCTACCCATTAAGTCTGATGATCCCCCCTTGGCATAGACCCAAGATCAAGATATTAGACCTCCCACTAAACTACTTAGACCTTGGTACTAGATTTGTATGGTAGAGGAAAATATCGTTGTGGGGAATCCTCTATGTCTCAACCTCTATGGTGTCCTACCACTCTTGCTCCCAAAGATGTGAATGAGAAGAGGCCTGTTGCCAAGGCTCTTCAGTTAACTCCCCCCATAGCTTCTCAACTCGCTCCTCCTGCTCTCATTTAGGAGCTTGTTCCTCTACTAGAAATGGCTATATTGGACACTCTCATGGCTGAGCAAGAGCCTTTTGTTCCTTTGTAACCTCTGGCCTCTAGTTCAAAGAGTTAGAGAAATTTCCTTGTGCGTGAGTGCAAGCACTGGAAAAAGGCTATCATGGCTGAGTAGGCTACCTTACAAAGGAAGAGGAGACTACCACCCCTATGTCAAGGCCTCCTTCCACATCCTCCTCTCTCCTCCCCTCTACTTTGATTTATTCTAGATCTATATCGCTTCCAACTTTTGCTATGAATATGAATGTGCCTAACCCCAAAAAGGTGCGGGTGTTCATCACTCCTTCAGTGGAGCTGCCTCTATTGATGTTCCTTCTGGATGTCCATCCTTTCCCAAAACCCATAGATATGACTAATACTTTGGTCGTATCTACTACGGTTTTCTCTTAATTCTCTTCCTCTAGACTTCTTTCCTCATCCTTTGGGAGTTCACATCCTCCAATGAAACAAAAGGTAGAGAGTGGTCCTTCTATCAATGAAGGACATAAGAGGATCCCACCTTCTTCAAAAGGTGGTCCTATGCTGACTTATTTTTTCCTAGTGATGGAACCAATCCCAACTTCTCCTAAGTTTGTCATCACTTCCAAATCACTTAGCAAGCCTAGCGATGAACCTCAAGTGCAACCTTCTCTATCTGTTGACGTATAACACTCCTGTTAAGTGCATGTTTAACTCTTTGGATGATTTTTTTTCCTTTTCGATGATCTTTGTGAAATTGTTGAACTTAGCTCCACAAGAGCTCAGTGGAGAGGACCTTGCGGGGCCCTCTTCCTTATCCCTTTTTGTACGAGGATCGAATGCCCCTCCTCTTAACATTCCACCACTACAAACTCATCCTCCTTCCCCCTATGATGATCTAGAGTGGGAAGCAAATGAAGTCTTGGTCAATCAGTGTTAGGGGGAGGCCCCTTCTTTATCTTTAGATTAGATGTGTGTGTGTGTGTGTTGTGATGTGTTCCCCTATGATCATACTATGTGTTTCTGGATGACCCTCATCACCCCTATTGGTGCTTGGATACAGGAATGGTTTTTGTGTCATAAACCTTCTTCTATTTGTATCATCATTCTTCCATGTTTGTGACTTGATTTTTCATAAATTAGGGATGATTCAAAGCATTGGGGGAATTTAGGCTTCCCTTCCATGTTGACCCATTTTTATTTTTATTTTTTTCTTCTCGTACATTCTTCACATGGTTTGATATAGTAGGGGGTCAATGATAGTTCATTTTATATACTATTACTATAATTATATATATTTATGAGTAGTTCTGACCCTGAAATATCAAGCTACCCTTGTGCCCTTTGTACGTGTTCTTTTTCTTTTCCTTTATCTTTCTATTTTATTTTCTTGAGTTGTGCCTCTCATGTGTGACAACACCACATCTACAAAACTTTGATTTTAAAAATATGCATTCATTTCCAATGAATCTTTTCTTGAGAATCTTCACAAACTTCTTTTCAAGAATCACATTCTCAACTTGAAATCCTAAGGGAACGTGTTTCCTTCATCATGGGTTCGTAAAGAAAGAACTTGAGAACCTTCCTCCGAAGTGGGAACAAATTTCATCTTCCCCTCGTGTGGGGGCATCTTCTTCCTTTTGAATTCCTTAATGAAGTGAACATCTTTCAAAAGGATTCCTTGATGATGAATCGATTTGAGAAAGAAATGTCTCTTTCATACTTTTGAACAGTGCATCCCTTGAATGGACCCCTTCTTCACATTGAGTTCCTAAGGGACCCCTTTGAAAAAAAATTAACTTGTTGATGGTCTGCATGACTATCTTCTTACTTGCTTGCATGGCCGCTTTTTGACATGTTCTATCTATGGGTAGATATGTTGCTTTACAGGTGCACCTATGAAGCTGCTTTTTGACTCTATAGAGTTTTCTTTCTTGGTTTCCTCCATGTGAGAGATCTTGGGGGATACCTTCGTATAGGTCTATAGGCCTATAGGATGCTTCTTCTAAGCTTCCTCATGCGATAGATCTTGGGGGTGGCTCCCCTTTAGGTCTACGAGTCTGGAAGGAACTTTCTTGGGCTTCCTTCATGTGAGAGATCTTAAAGGACCCCTTCCTTATATGTCTGTGAGCTTGTACGGTGCTTCCCTAGCTTCCTCCATGTGCAAGATCTTGGGGGACACTTCCTTGTAGGTTTGCGGGTCTATAAGGTGATTTTTTGGGTATCCTTCATGTGAGAGATCTTAGAAGACACCTACCTTGTAGATCTATGGGCCTATGAAGCACTCTCTTTTCGAGGCTTCCTTTATGTGAGAGATCTTGGGGGTTGCCTCCTTGCAGGTTTGTGTGCCTGTAAGAAACTTTCATTATTCAGCTTCATAGTACTGCAAGGATACGAAGTCCTTTACTTGTCCTACACTCTCAAGTTTTCTAGATCATAGTCTGCTTCCTCGATGATTTAGGTATACATTTCTAACTCTACTATATCTCTGATCTACTTCACTGAAGCACTCATCAATATTTATGCTCGCTAAAGTGGGGGAAAAATCTATAGGCTTGAATTTTCACCCCTTATGCAAATTCCCCTTTTACATTTCCTCACCTTAGAAAACTAAATTCAAAGGAAAAAATCCACATCAGTCTGTTGCCTTCATTCCACTTGGCATTTTTTTTGTGCGTCGGTAAACGAATAACTATTAGGGATGCCTACATGGTGCACAAAAATCTATGTAGCATGCTTATGTCCCTGACAGATTCCTACATCTGAAGCTTGTAAAGGTGTTACACTTCCCATTGGGGGCAATTTGTAACACTCCTCTTTGACCAACTGACCTGAATATGGCCATTTTTATCATTCTCCCTTCAAATTTACTCTTCATTCTTCCTTTTTATCTTCTATGCAATCTTCTTCACAAGCTCAAAAAATATCTCCAACCACTCCATTCAACTCTCTACATACTTTCTCAAGCATTCTCTTAGCTTCCATCACTTTTAAGCAGCACTTTGCACTCCATAGTAGCAACAACAACACTCCATCAACTTCATAGAGAAAGTGTGGAGCAACACCATTATAGCAGGGGCTTGAGTCCTTTCATTTTCTCCTCCATTAGCTAGTGAGATCTTGGTGGAGGTGGTAAGCTTTTCACTCCTCTCCTCTATGATTTGGTTGAGTATCACATTATTGTTTTGTAGTGTTATTGTGTTCTTTTCTTTCATTCTCTTTTATAATACTTTCTTTCCATTATCACTATCTTGGCTTTCCATAGAGGTGGAAACACTAAAATGAGGGTCTAACTGAGGTAGACCCCTATATATCCCCCCAACAAATTTCCTCTTTCTTGTGTGTAGGTGGGTGTGCTTTATGGAGCTAGTTGGAAAATGAGTACCTTTGTGAGATCATTCTTGTCACCTTAACTCTCATCTATTTTCTTTATCATATTCATTCGTATTTGTCTTACTTTATAGCTCAGTTTTGTCCCTTTGGAAATGACTAACTAGGTCATCATCCTATTTTTTGGTGGTTCACGCTGTCTTTCTAGTCCTCTAGTCATACAGACGCTAGCACACCTGAGAGACACTAGCATGTTGTGTTGTTGGTATGGAATCCTACTTTTATCCTTGGGTAGAGAGCTACCTAAGACATAGTGTGGAACCCAAAAACTGGCTCACCTAGCCCCATTTTGAGTTTCAGGTTTGTAGAGTGATTGAAGGACCTTATAGTCCTCACCATTCTCATCCCTCATCTTTGAACACCCTTTTAAGTTAAGGTAAGTTAGGGCAGCCTTCCTCTCTTGGCTCTCTATGACCTAGGGCCTTGAATGTGGTTGGTCCCCTTCTCTTACAAGTTCATTTACTAAATTTTCTTGCATCATTGAGTTCAATCATTAGATCTTGAATTTCATACATTTTTCCAAGACCTAGCTTGGTGGTGAACCCATCATTAGCTTACATTTAGCCCCTAGGACAGCCCTATTGCAAGATCTTGTTCTCTTTTGCATTGAGATCTCTAGAGTTATCCTTGAGTGGAATAGTTGAAAGTGGGTGTGCTCTATGTCCTAAGCCATACGATAGCATCTCTCTCGCAACCCATTTTTAGAGGTTCCATTTTGGTGAACCTACATTTATAACACCTTTAATCTGAATTGGAGTGCATCATCACCCTATATTTAGCTTTCATTAACATTGCATTGCATTTTGCATTAGTTAATTGACATTCTAGGGTTTCAAAATTTTGCATTGGTGAAAGTGCATATAGGTTTCATTTTTGCATCTCAAATCATTGAAAATCATTTGAAAACTACATTTACACTTAGCTTACACATCATACAAACTAAAAATCATAAAATCACTTAAAAATCTCTAAATTTAAAAAAAAAAACCCTCACTCATTTTCCACTCTGAGTGAATCAGTCCCAATGCACATCTAAAACTGCATTTTACAACACTAAAAACCTTGTTCCTCCACTTCTTTTTTCTACCATTGGTTATCTATTTTAGTGGGTTTACTTTCCATTACATGTATTTCACTAAATCTAGCTTAAATTGGTCCATTCTATGCATTGCTTAATTCCAAATATGCATTTACAACATTTCATTTTTAGATCATTGCATAGTGTAATCAGAAAATTACCTTGTTTCACATCTAAAAATTGCATTTAAACATTTCACTTTAGGTCAATGAATTTTACTTTATTGAATTTTCTATGATAACATGTTTTCTTTCAAGATATGTGGCTTTGATTTGGTTAAAAATGGATTGCATAAGTACAACATCCCCTCCTATGAGAATTTAGAGTACAACAATGAGGACATTAAGAAACATGTTAGTTATCCTTCTACTATCTTTCATAGTTATGAGAACATCTTAGATCAAAATGAACAAACAATTGACATAATCCTTAATATTACATTTCCTATTGGTGAGGATGATATAATACAAGAAGATACAAGCATAGACAATCATGAAAACCATAATTGTTCTTCTCCTCATGCCTCTCTTACTAGAGACGAAGGTATCTTGGTGAAAGAAGACAATAATTGTGGATCATGTGAGTCTTGATTTTCTCTCTCCTCCTCCCCCTTGGGAAGATAGTATGATGCAAGAAGATGAGATCATTTCCACCACTTTGCTTATCCCAAATCCATCTCTCAACACCCCACCTAATTGTAAGAATGCTTTAGTAAAAGAGGATACAATTGTGAACGATCATGAAAATCACATTTGTCAGGACGATAGGTGGATTGAAAGTGATCACCTTATCTCTCTCCTTCCTAATGTCCCTAACATTTGGAAAGACCTATTTGAATAAAATAATTTAACCATTCATAATCATGAAAACCATAATATTCCTTCTCTTGATGCTTCCCCTATTAGTGTTGAAGTCACTTTACATGGCATAAAAATGGAGAGTGATAAACTTTTTATTTTTCATATCTCCTAAAACCTCTCCTCCTAGGGTAGAAGTTACATATGGCACAAGAGAATGAGACCCTAGAAAACAAGAATGAAATCATCGGCAATCAGGACAATCACATCTATCCTTCTCTTGATATCTCTCCTAGTTGTGAAGAAGATATTCCAGTGTTAGAAGATCAAAGCTATGAGAGTCACAAGAATATTATTTGCCTCTCTCTCCTAGAAAAAACATTATTGAACAATATAATTTCATTGACCATCCCCCTACTTGCGATGAAGTCATTTTAGAAGAACTAGCCTCTAAATATCATGAACATCTAGTTTGTTGTTCTTCTAAAAACTTTCCTCCTAGGGAGGATATCATGGTGCAAGAAAAGGATATCATTGACAATAGTGATATAGTTTCCTTAGATGGTGATGATGAAGTAACATTAGGATCTCCTTCACTAAGGTAATTTAATATTATTCAACCTCAACTCATCCTTTACCCACCTTCACACAAACCTCAAACTCAAAACAAACCCGAACTTATCCTTTACCCACCTAAGAATATTTTTTTGTAGCAGTTGAGTCATAATATCATTTCTCATACATATAATACTAGAAATAATCCCACAACCAAAACAAATAACTTCAACATTCCTCCCATTTCCTAACCCTGTCTTACCAGGTCCCCTCATTTTCCTCCACAAAGTGGAAATGAATATGATCTTGTTGAATAACTAAAGAATACTCTTGGTAAGATATCATTATAGGACCTTATTCAAGCCTCCCTTCATTATCACAACATGATTCAAAGTTCTTTACAACAAGTTCCTACCATCCTAATGTGCACTCAAACAATATGGCAGCCCAAATTCAAGCCATAAATTTGAACATCATAGACATTACGTTTCAACAACATGAGCTACCCCCTTTCTAAAAGAGAAAGAAAAATGATGCCTTCATGATAATAGCTAAATTAAATAGGATGGGCATAAAGTGAACCCTTGTTGATAATGGATCAGATTTGAATGTGTGTAGTGTGAAACTTTTGGATAGACTTGGTGTGGATAAATCAAGAAATTGAACCTGGTTCTTTATCGATTCGAGGATTTGACAACGTAGGAAAGCAACCACTTGGTGTGATTACTTTTCCCATTATAGTTGGAAATGCTACCTTAAAAACTCCTATTCATGTTATGCCTCATGATATTTCATACAATATTCTCTTAGAAAGACCTTGGATCCATGAGATGCACGTGGTGCCTTCAACTCTTCATCGTATCATGAAATATGTTTGTAACAATAAAGTATACCAAGTTGAAATAGACCTCGAGCCTAAAATTTGCTTACAAATTGAAAAAGGATGGAAAAATCCTCTAAACACACTAATTCCAACTTCAAACATACAACATATAAATGAAGAGAAACAAGATAGAAAAAAAGTGTCAAAACTATTCAAAGACATTTGGGGTTCCTTAGATTTCACATCATTCATGGGTAAATATGAGATCATAAACAAAGACTCTAAAAATGGAAAGAAAAAAGCAGTAATGTCAACACAAAATTTAGAAGACCCTTCGAAAGCATTCACCTCAACCACTTTAGAACAAAACAAAAAAAATTACACAAAACAATTTGATGAAACTGAATATCAGCAACCACTGAATCCTAGAGAAATGAAAAATATTTATGGAAAATGTTATGAACATATGAAACAACTTAGTTATAATGGAAAAGGATGTGGTGCTAACGATCAAGGTATATGTGTCCCTACAAAGCCTAACACGTAATAAAAAACTTGTGGTCTTGGTTATTTTCCTTTGATAGAAATCAAACCATTAAAAAAACCTCCACTTAATATCAACACTTTTACAAAGGATTCTCCTAAGCCGGCTTTAACAATAGTGCATCTTGAACTGATAGACACTATTTCTTTTGATTGTTATCCTTTGAAAGAAATAATGAAATCTTCACTTAATGTCAATTTCATCATGCAAAACACTAATGATTTGAGTTCATTATATTTTACACCCTCATGTAAAGGACACAACAAAATCTCACAATCTAAAGAGTCTTCTATAAGTATGACATCTTGTACTAAGCAAGAGATATCTTTGTTGCAAAATAATGAAATATCCTCTAATTTTGATCAAGAGAGTACCTTGACAAGACTCCTTTGAGATCTTTTGATATCTCTCCCTCCAAGAACATGAAAGAAAATTTACTACAAGAATTCATTTTGTAAATATCACAAAGTTCATGGCCATTCTACTAATGAATGCAGTGCTTTGAGTAAAAAAATTCAACATCTTAAGGATTGTGGCGCTCTTCCTTGTGTTGAAGCACCTAATTCCTCTAATAAATACTTATTTTCATCCTATTACACTCATCCTTTTCCTGCACTAATTGGGGGAAAAGATTTAAATAGCCTTGTCTTTGTATGTCACTTGTCATTGTCTATTTTGGCTAGTTGATCACCTCTCATGTACATATAAGAGAAAGCTTGGTGTTAGGTATCAAAAGTGAAGGTTTTTAAACCATAAGAGGGTGCTAGTATCTTAATACACCTTTGGCCCATGAACGAGGTAAACAAGGTTGATTACCTCCTACTCTTCAGGCTCTGCCAGACCTAGGTAGGTATACCTAAACAATTGGGTAGATTTACAATTGGATATGGTTCCTAGATTGAGAAATCTACTCAAGATTGTGCATTGTGTTTTGCATGCAATATCCTAAGTATGACCAGTGCCTACTCCTATTGGGTGAACGGATTAGATGAGTGGATGGTAATTATGGAATGGATACATATTTGCAAGATATGTAAACCTATTATTCAACTTAACTCAAATTACTATGCACTTGAGATGTCTGCACCTTGTGCAAACATGCAAGTCTATTTATTACAATGTTCTTTAATAATCGCAGTGATATCCCATTAAGTTACTATGAAAGCATGAAAGGACTTTTAATTCTTAAGTTAATGGAAACCAATCAAAACAACTTCTCTAAAAGGATTTTAACTTTGGGAAAATACCAATTAAAGTAAACTATTAGAAAGGATTTTAATTGACATAAACCTATAAACTAATCAACTCTTTCACACAGTAACAACAAATGTGTTATGATAAATCTTGTAGACTTAAATAACTTGAACTGACCACTTTGGAGACAACAAAGTAATAGATAAGCATGAAAATTGACATAGTAATTGAACACTGAAAATGGATTACAAATTATAAATAGTCTGGTCCATTTATAGTAGAAGTCTCAAAATGTGAAAGTGGATGAATATCTAGGTGGAATGGTGGTGATAATGATTTCCTAACATACTATATAATTCTAATGCTAATGATGATGATTTTCAATTTTGATTTCAACCTTCATATATACATTGCATATTCAGGAGTTGTGACTCTTTGCATGCCTATCTGTTGCAACTCTTTATTTTATTTTAATTAATTTCCTTTGGAAAATTAAAATACTTTAACTTAATCTTGATTTTCTTCCTATGAAATTAATCTTGATTTATTACCTCCAACATTTTCTTCTATATTTTCTCCAAATAAATATGTCCTTCAAGTTAAAAAAATTAACCACTCTCGTAACTCCTTTGGTGAAATTTTTCCAACTCCAAGTGCAAATATTTTATAAATTTTATCTTTTATGCTTTTTGTGGGTAAAATAATTATCCACCTTTTAACTCCCTTTGCATTTTCCTCCTTGTGAAATTTAATTTTGATTTATTATCATTCGTTAGATTTTCACTTCTCTTTTACCCATACCATATTTAATAAAATATTCTTTTAGTAGAAACCACCCACTTCTAATCCCCTTGGTGAAAATATTTCATATTTCAGTGAAATTATTTTACTTTATAAAGAAAATACTCTATGTCTGGACCTTTATTCAATAAGTCTTCACTTTTGTATTACTCCCACAATTTCATATTTAAATATCTTCTTTATGTTTACCCATATTGTATCAATAGCATCCATTCTAATATTTATATCCACCCTTAATCTTTCATCGTGACTTGCCTTGTCAAAGAGACTTACATTCTTCTCTCTCCGATATGGCCATCTCTCTTTGATGAAATTCACACCCTTATTGTTTGTTGAAGAGACATTGGGAAATGTCTTGCCAATAATAATGTCTCTCATGAACACTTTCTCAATTGTATGCTTCTTTCATTTCAGGAATGTCAAAGAGACATTGAGAAATCTTACTTCGATAAGCATTAGTCTCTTCGATTAAAAAAAAATTCCTTGTAATGTTGCACCAAATCTAGGGTTCATTGTTGTATCTTCTCTGGAGATGGGGGTACCTCTTTAGGTTACCTGTTCTTTTGTGAAATGATAATATTTCCTTTCATAGAGCTCCAACACTCCTTCGGCCTCATCATACTTTGTAGCATTCAACGACTCTCCCATTTTGAATACTTATTTATTTCTTTAGGCATTTCTCTGTGTTGGAGCTTTGATTATCTTATGCAGCTTGTGGATCTGACCAATGTTTTCAATTTACAAACTCCCACTATGATGCTTGATTTCATTAGGATTTACTCGTGCCTTCTTCATTTTTTATTTCACCTAATATAGATTTTTCTTTCGGTGAGATAGTTATCATAAGGGGTCCTATCGCCCAATATCGTTATCACTATAAGAGGATTTTATTGCAATATTTCATTGAATTTTGATGATATATGTTCTTTATGTAGCCTCACTTTCTTAAGAAAAGGAGATGCTCCAAAAATTATACACAAACCACCACAATCTCGAATCTAATCTTGGACATAACATTTCCATTTGTTGACTATATCCTTGAACTTCCTTTCATTCCTTATAATCTAGGATTTTTGTGGGATTGGAAACTTGTGGTGAGAGCACTACAAGTGCGTCACATGGAGAACAACATAATGAATCTTCCCAACATACCTTCAATTTCTTCATTGCTTATTTATTTTCCATATATTTTACAAAGTTTAAACTTTATAAAACATTGAAATATTTAGGGTTTTGAAAGATTCCATATTAATTTTAAAACATATCTAATGTTTTAAAATATATATCATTTGAACTTTAGATTTTAAGAAAGAATTTTTCAATTTCAGTTGGGGGGAAAACAAAGTAATTTCACTGTGGGCACATGGATCATCCTAGAGCCATGAAAATTTTGCAAGGTACCATAATCAATTATTTTGGAAGTGGGTTTCTAATGGACTTTGAACAGCTCGCCAAATTGACGTACTTCCTTTGTAAATTGGCCCCACTAGAACATGTAGTAGGAAAAATGAATTTTTAAAATAATATACCAAATGACCATAGTGTCCAAAGAAATTGAAATTGGATACATTTGAGGCCAAAACACCAACTATTTCATCCTTAGAATTTCAAAATTTGCAACTTTTTCAAAGTGCCAAATCTAGCCCGAGAGCAATCAAAAAATAATTAAAAAGCATACTAGAACTCCTTTGATGACCATGAAAATGCACATGCATGTTGAGTTGTGATAGGAGAGTATTCTTATCAAATGGTTTGGCTTGGATTCATCAGGATTAAAAATCGTCAACGCTCCAAGTTGCCCATTTAGTATTTTCTAAAGAATTGCACCTCTCAAACTCAACTAAAACCCACCAACTTCCCCTTTCGAAAAAATATCAAATCTAAACCTGGGAAGCTATAGCTTGGAGGATTGGTTCATTCAGGATCCATGAATATTTATGAAAAATGATTTATCATCAATATTCTTCATTCACAAGATATCCAAAGTCAAACTTGACCCCTTTGTAGCTGTTCTGGAAATGCAGTCTTCAAATTGGGTAAAATCCATTTGGTTTTGATTTTGGAAAAATACCAAATGATGTCCCGAAGCCCTGAAAATTGGCATGAAGGTGTATTAAGGTGGGAATAATCTGAAACACCAATCATTTTTTCATTATACTCTTTTAGTTGCTTAATATTGTTCTCCAAAGTTGACCTTTTTGGTAGTTTTTACTATGTAGACAATAGACTTTTCTAGAACCCTTGAATGAGATACTTCAAAATTTTGTCAAATCACACCATGGGAAGCTAAAACTGAACATATGCACTAACGTATGGTAGAAAAACATGTGTGCAAATGGATTTTACATGAAATTGAATTGGCTTGAAGTTGTGATTTTTCAAAGTAGGCACTTGAGACATCTTTTTCAAATGCATTTCTGAGTGTTGAAATCAAGTTTTTTGCTATGGGAACCTGAAATTTTACAAAAAAATGTTGGAAATTTTAGGTTCCAACAATGAATCCTTTCTGTATATGTATTCCCCTTCTGGGCATAGCAAGAATCCTGGTCTCTAGAGGAGCATAACAAATTCCTTACTCATTGGGCAACAGACTCAAACTTTTTTCTATCATGAATTGATATGGTTTTGAAAAAACCATACAACAGCTGATGGCACAACACCACCAAAAAATAAAGGCCACTATTTTCCTCTATAATACACCTTGTTTTGATATGTTTTCATAAAATTCCTCTTGAGAATATTCATGCAATCTGCCCTGTTATATCCACTGCCATTGGAAATTTTCAAAATAGCACTACCTTCAACACAACTCATATTTCCTTTTTCATTTTTTGATTCAAACTTAGGAATAATTTTAAAATTGTTACTATCATGTGAAAAAATCATGCCCCATTCATTACACCGAGAAATTTTATTCTTAATTCCAAATTCTTCACCATTTTGGTCACTATCATGCATCATAAAATAGTCTCCTAGCTGAATTGAAAACTAAAAATCTTCACAGCTAAAGTCGTTAAGTCTCACCTCATCATAAGTTTTCATAGATGATATAAATTTATCATATGGATTTTGATGCAAACTATGCAGATAACTTGTAAGTGTATGGGAAGAGAAACAATTGTGCTCATTCATGCTACTCAGTCTATTATCGGAATGCTTCTCACATGGTTCTGAGAAATTTTCCACATCGTCTTTAGAAACAATCAAATACGAAACACTTTCCATCTCTTCCATATCTCTACTTGGTAGTGACACCGACCCTTGATCCATACACCCATTACTATGTATATTCAATCCAATTGATGTTGAACAAGCACTATCCATGATGTGCAAATTATTGTCATTCTCAAGAATCTCCAATTCTAATTTACATATTCCATTTTGAAAGATAGATATAGGATCTTGATCAGCTTCAAGAATTCCCTCATCATTGTCAAACAAAATACTTTCACTATCAAAGAAAATGCATGCTAAAGAAGAAATGTTTGAATCATTCATATGTGTGTATTTTTGATAATCAACTGTCAACAGATTTGAAATTTTTTCACTACTAAGTGAACATGCTTCTTCATATGTCTCATCACTGATGTATTCTTCATTATTTTCATCATCAGAAAATGGTAATTCAAATGCATTGATTTCACATTCATTTGATTCACAAATTGGTACACCATCTTTACTATCAAAAAATGCTTCATCCTCATCATAAAGTGGGTTTGAATACACATTAAATTCATGTTCTGGTACACCTTGGAAAATTTTCATATGATCTTCTTCTATCTTTTCATCATACAATGGGTTTGAAAAAATTTGAAAACCATTTTTAGGTGTACAAACCTCTTCTTCATCAAATGTGTCTTCATGGTACTCAACTGCAATTGGATGTGTTGTTTGCTCACTGTCAAATGGACTTACATTTTACATTGCTTCTTCCTCCTGATCTCCATAAGAGCTACAAGAATCACTTAATTGCAAATCCACATGATTGTCATCAAAATCTAGATTTTCAATGGATTCTTCATAGCATTCACAGTCACAATCTATATGTAGGAGAGACTCTCTATATCTTCATCTTCATCATGCAGCTTGTCATAAAAATCATTTTCACTTGCACACCCATCCTTTATAGATCAGCCACAATCATTTCCCTCTTCATTGTTGTAAGGCAGATTTCCCCCTTTTGTTTCAACTTCTAATTTATTTCCGTCAATATTATGGAAATGCATACATGGCTACACCTCCACATCATATGAATCATGGTTGATATATTCCTCAAGTAGTGTGTTCCTAGTAATATCTTTAGTGTTGCAATCATCCTCCAAGGTAGAAGATTGGTCCTCAGCAATTTCATCTTCATTCAATTCTGAAGTATAATCATTGCAAATTTCACTTGCACTTAATTCTTCTATTGGCTACATTATTTGATCAATTTCTCCACCTTCATCAATGATGTCACCATTGTGCTCACTATTGATAGCATCCTCATGCTTGATTTTCTCTACGAATACAACCATTTCATACACCTAGTTGAAATTAATTGATTTTCATCACTCAGGCCATTTGTCTGAATGGGGGCACATATATTTTCATGAATGTTTCAATGCATGTGGATTTATCAAGCCTAATATTAATAGGTGTTTGCATATAGATACCCAATGTTCTTTTGAACAAAGAAAATCCAAATTCCCTAAATTTACTTTGATTTCCCTTTTAAAAATATTCATCATTTTTCTCTTTAAATTGGTACATGAACTTGTTTTCCAAATCATTCCATGAAGTTATGAAAAGCATAGGAATGTCACAAAACCAATCTTTAGCATCATTTTCTAATGTTCCCACAAAAAGCTTCATGATAACATCCTCTTTATTGATTTTCTAGTTCATCATTAAATTATTGAAGTGTTAAAGGTGCATATTTTTTTATTCTGATTTGCATCCACTAAATTTTGGCAAATGATTTTTAACATTTAAAGGAGGAGAACAATTTGGATAACCCTGAATGTTTCTGAAATCAAGTGGTTTTTCTACTACAAAATCCACTACCATCAACTAGAAATTTATTCACTTTCATTTTACGTCTTCTTGTAGACTCTGATTGACATTACCAAAAGGGTTGACATTGCTTTGCAAATTTTTACATGAAGTTTGGTATTAATAATGCCCACCATACTGATTATATTCATGATCTTGGTGGCTCACTAATATTTTCCCAGGAGGGATAGGATAAGTATTTATTTGATTTGATGATTGTGGTGCATAATTGTCATGTTGTGCATGATGAACCCTTTCATATCGAGGAGGCACTTGTGGGGTCCAAGGTCTAATTGCATTCACATATTCATCCTCATTATACAATGGTATTTTTTTGAAGAATTTGGAATATGATTCACTCTTAATTGTAGCAGTTGTTGGGTCAATTCTTTACTCTTTATTAATTGTTTCCTTTTGATGCAGAAGCATTTAGGGTGCAAGAGCAATTTTTCGTCACCCAAAAAAATGTTGTTTCTTTTCAATAAGGGCTAAATTTGGTAGGGTTACTATTTTTGTAAGTTTGCATTTATGCACAGTTGGACACAAAATCTTGCACAAACCTCCTAAATGGTAAATTGAAGCCAATGGCAAAGAAATCACTTCAATACCATTTTTCATTTGAGAGATATTAATATTTTAATTTTCAAAACTTCTAGTAAAATCTTCGGATCAATTTTGAGGCACTTAGAGGCTCCATATGGGCCTAAAAATTGGTGGAAAATGAAAGTGAATGCCCTTTTGGCCCTACTTTTTGGTGAAATATTTCTTGAGACCTTTCTGAAAAGGTATTATAATAGAAAATTTGAAGGTCGGATCCAAAGTTATGACCCCGCGAAGGTGTAATACCAAAATTAATAAAATTTTAAAATATTTTCTTGAGGAAGTTCCACTTTCCAAAAGATTATTGGGAAGTTACAATTTCCAGAAGATTCTAAGGTGGTTACACCTTCCAAATAAAAGGATGTAAAGGGGTACTACAAAGGGAAGGTGAGAGTAGCATAGATGGTGGCTCTGAGTTGTAGATTTGTAGACTTATGTAATCAGAAATCCCATGTGATGGAAAATATAATATTGTAATTTCATTTTCAATGATAATAGAAAATATTTTCTTTCCTTCTTGTATTTTGTTTGTGTCATTATTTGTTGTTTTTGTGAGTTTTAGATTGTAAGGGGAGTACCCTTCATCAAGTGGTATCAGAGTGGGATTTCCTAAGTGTGTAAACAAATCACCAAACGTGAGGCAATTTGCACTAGGACTTGTGGTTGTGGGTCTATGAGAAAAGATGCATCCACGAAAAAACCGTGGTGGGAGAAATGTTGGGGTAACAGAAGAGAGATTTAGAGCCCTCCAGAGACAAGTTCAAGCAATCCAAGAGGAGTTGCGTAGGGGAGCCGATGTCTGAAGAAAAGATGAAAGTGAGGATGAGGTTGAAGATGAGGAACCATTTGAAGAGGGAGCACAAGATTTAATGGATCTTGGAGAAGTCAGACTAATTAGAGCCATTTCCAAGATTGGAAAGAGGCCAAAGATAGAAGTTTCTAATTTTTTTGGAAACCTAAATCTAGAGGAGCTGATTGATTAGATCAATGACATGGAAGAGTATTTTGAGTATGAGGAAATAGAAGACCAAGATAGGGTCAAATTTGCAAAGGCCAAATTGAAAGGCTATTCTAGCATATGGTGGAAAGAAGTCCAATTGGAAACAAATAGAAGAGGAAAAGAGAAAATAAAAAGATGGGGTCGGATGGTGGAAAAATTGAAAAAACAATTCATTCCTAGGGACTATGAGTTGAATTTCTTGAAAAATATGCAAGGGTTGAAACAAGCAAGAAAATAGGTAAAAGAGTACATAGAATAATTCTACCGAATCCTAATCAGAATAGGTCATTTTGATACCAACAAGGAGAAATTTTCATGTTACATAAATGGGTTGAAGTTGAGCATTCAAGAAGAGTTGAGTCTGGTAAGAATGTCTACCAGTGAAGATGCATATCAATTTGCTTTGAAGGTAGAAGAGAAGTTGAATAGAAGGTTTGAAAGTAAGCAAAGAGGTGGAGGTCACAGTGGAAGGACTAGTGGATGGTCATATGGAGGTTAAAATGAAGACCAAAAGAAGGGTGAAGGATCTAGTAGCAGATAGAACTAGAAATGAGATAACACCTATTGTCCTTGTGATCAAAATAATGGAGACCAAAGAGGAAGACAAAGATCTGGGGGAGGAACAGGGAGAGGAGGCTTTCATGGAACCTATTTCCAATGTGGAGAAGAATGGAATAGGGAATATGAGTGTCCTCAACATCAAGGAAGGACAAATAGAAGACTTGAGGGTAATGCACAAGTTGCACATGTAGACGAAGATGTTGATTCTTCACATTCTGAGGATACAAAAGAGAAGAGGTTCTTGTTACTAGAAGAGCCTTGTTGAATGAGAAAGAGCCAACTCAAAGGAAGATTTTTTTTTGTACCAGATGTAAGTTTGAAGGTAAAGTTTGCAATGTTATTATTGATGGAGGTAGTACCGATAACCTTGTTTCGAAAGAGATGGTTAGTAAGTTGTAGTTGGAGAGAAGAAGGAATCCAAATCCATACTAGATTGCTTGGTTACAGAAGGATCATAGAGCTTTGGTAAACGAACAATGTCTAGTAAAGTTAAAAATTGGAAATTACCATGATGAAGTATTGTGTGATATTATGCCCATGGATGTTTGTCATATGTTGTTAGGTAGACCATGGCAGTTTGATCTGTGAGCAGTAAATGATGGACATACCAACACCTATTCTTTGACAAAGGATGGAGTTCATCATAAGTTGAAGCCCTTGAAAGAGGGAGAGGAAAAGGTATGCAGTAATGCAAGAATTTGTTTGGTTCATGGAAGAAAGTTCCTAGAAGGTATGAATCATGAGCATATATGTTTTGCATTGATCCCTAGAGTTGATACAGAAGATACTATTGAGGTACTTGTAGAGGTTTCAGATTTGTTAAATTAGATTCAAACTATTATTTCTAATAACGTACCTAAAGGTTTTCCTCTGGTAAGAAATATTAGTCATCAGATGGACATGATTCCTAGAGCTAGTTTTTCGAATAAGGCAGCTCATCGTATGACTTCAGCAGAGAGTGAAGAGTTGAACAGACAAGTGCAAGAGTTGTTGCAGAAGAGATCAATTCGAGAGAGATTGAGTCCATGTGTAGAACCAGTAGTACTAGCACCAAAGAAGGATTGGGAATGGTGGATGTGTACAGATTCTAGAGCTATCAATAAGATCGCCATCAAGCACAAATTTCCCTTGCCAAGGATTGATGACACTATGGAATGCTTGAGTGGAGTTGAGTACTTCACGAAGATAGATTTAAAGAGCGGATATCACCAGATCCGTATTAGAGAAGGAGATAAATGGAAGACAACCTTTAAAACCAAGGAGGGCTTGTACGAGTGGTTAGTCATGCCTTTTGGGCTAACCAATGCACCAAGCACATTTATGTGGCTTATGAATGAGGTATTAAAAAAAAAATTAGGAAATTTTTTTATTGTTTATTTGGAAAATATTCTAATTTTTAGTAAGACATTGGAGGAGCACCTGATGCATATCCAGAAATTTTTTGAGAAGCTAAGGGAGGAGAATTTGTTGATTAATTTGAAGAAATGCAATTTTGTAAAATGGGAGTTGTTGTATATGGGATTTGTTGTCTCATACAAGGGTCTTAAAATGGATCCAAAGAAGGTGAGAGCTATCATTGAATGGCCTACCCCAAGGATTGTTACAAAGGTAAGATCATTTCATGGTCTAGCAAGTTTTTACAAAAAAATTATTAAGAATTTCAGTAGTATTTTTGCACCTCTAACTAAAGCAATGAGAGGAGATAGAAAAGAGTTTAAGTGGACTATAGGAGCAGCCAAAGTTTTTGATATGTTGAAGAAGAAATTTACAGAGCAACCAATTTTGGAACTTCTAGATTTTAATAAGGTCCTTCAGGTAGATTTTGATGCTAGTGGCACTGCCATGTGAGTTGTTTTGAGTCAAGAAGGTAAGCATGTTGCCTATTTTAGTGATAACTTGAATGATGGTAAGAAAAAATATTAGATCTATCATCAGGAGTTTTATGCTATAGTTCAGGCTTTGAATAAATGGAGACACTATTTGTTGCCAAAAGAATTTGTTTTATATATTGGTCACCAAGATTTGTAGTAACTCAATAGTCAAGGGAAGTTAAATCAAAGGCACTTAAAATGGGTTGAGTTTTTGTAGAGTTATACTTTTGTTCTAAAGCATAGGAGTGGAAGATCAAACAGAGTTGCAAATGCCTTAAGTAGAAGGAAAAATTTGTTGATAGAGATGAATATAGAGGTTGTTGGGTTCAATGAACTCAATAGTTTGTATCCAGAAGATCTAGACATTGTAGAAGCTTGGAAGGCTTGTTTGGAACCTGTTACATTGGATAGGACAAGATGGTTGGATTTCTTAATCCAAGATGGAATGTTGTTTATAGGAAGCCAATTGTGCATTCCAAGGAGTTCTATGAGAGAGAATATAATCAAGTAGAAGCATAGTGGAGGATTGGCTAGGCATTTCGTTCAAGATAAGGCCATTGCTCTTGTTAGTGAGAATTATTACTGGCCACAGTTACAATAGGATGTGAAGAATTTTTTACAAAGTTGCAAAGTATGTCATATGGCGAAAGGAACAAGTCAGAATACTAGATTGTATTATCCATTACCTGTACCTGAGAGGCCATGGGAGGACATTAGTATGGATTTTTTCCTTGGATTGTTGAGGACACAGAGATGCCATGATTCCATATTTGTGGTGGTGGATAGATTTTCAAAGATGGATAATTTCATTCTGTGTCATAAGACCAGTGATGTCTTTCATTTTGTAGAGTTTTTTTTCAGAGAGGTGGTGAGACTACATGGTCTACCGAAGAGTATAGTTTTAGACAAAGATACCAAATTTTTTGGTTATTTCTAGAGATTATTATGGAAGAAGTTAAAGAAAAATTTGAAGTTCAGTTCTTCCCACCATCCATAGACTGACGGAAAAATAGAGGTAGTCAATAGGAGTTTGGGTAACTTGCAAAGATGCTTAGTAGGAGATAAACCAAAGGGATGGTATTTGACTTTACCACAAGCATAATTTTCTTATAACAATTTTTTCAATAGGAGCATTGGTAAATCATCAATTTCTATATAGGAGTAGTTTGAGGAATTTTTCTGAAGTGAGAAAGATGGATAAAGGAGAGAAGAGTGGTGTTGAGGCTGAAGATTTTGTTGAGCACCTGAAGAATTTACATGACAAGGTGAAGAAGCATATCAATAAGATGAACTCTCAGTATAAGACTAAGGAAGATCAAAAAAGGAGGTATAAGGAGTTCTAGGTAGGAGATGAAGTCATGATTCATTTCTAAAAGGAAAGGTTTCCAGTTGGTACATACAACAAGTTGAAGATGAAAAAGTTTGCACCATGCAATATCCTGAAGAAGCATGATTCAAGAAATGCATATGAGGTAGAGTTGCCTAATGGAATTCATATTTCACCTGTGTTTAACATCTCAGATTTAACATAATATCATGAGGGAGGAATTGATGAAGAAATAATAGAGACATAGTGAATCATTTCGGCACCTACTTCAGAAAAGGAGGAGATAGAAGACATTTTGGATAGTCATGTGGGAAGAAGCACAATAAATATTCAATATGCAAAGTACTTGGTGAAATGGAGAGGAAGGCCTGTTGAAGATTCATCATGGTTACCTGAGTCTGAGGTTAACTATCTTGGTTTCCCTCTAACTCCTGATAAGTGATAGGGTCACTTTTCAAATTACCCCGAGTGTCTGATGCAAGAGAATCTACGGTGTAACAACAATCTTGCATCACCCAAAAAAATGTTGTTTCTTTTCAATAAGGGCTAAATTTGGTAGGGTTACTATTTTTGTAAGTTTGAATTTATACACAATTGGACACAAAATATTACACAGACCTCCTAAATGGTAATTGAAGCCAATGGTGAAGAAATCACTTCAATACCATTTTTCATTTGAGAGATTAAAATTTTAATTTTTGAAAATCCTAGTAAAATCTTCAAGGTCAATTGTGATTCACTTAGAGGCTCCAGATGGGCCTGAAAATTGGTGGAAAATGAAAGTGGGTGGCCTTTAGGCCCTACTTTCTAGCGAAATATTTCTCAAGACCTTTCTAAAAAAGTATTATAATAGAAAATCCGACAGTCGGATCAAAAGTTATGACCCCGCAAAGTTGTAATACCAAAATTAATAAAATTTCAAAATATCTTCTTGAGGAAGTTACACTTTCTAGAAGATTCTTGGGCATTTACACTTTCTAGAAGATTCTAAGGTGGTTACACCTTCCAAATAAAAGGATGTAAATGGGGACTATAGAGGGAAGTTGAGAGTAACGTAGATGGTGGCTTTGAGTTACAGATTTGAAGATTTATCTAATCAAAAAGCCCATGTGATGGAAAATATAATGTTGTAATTTCATTTTCAGTGATAATAGAAAATATTTGCTTTCCTTCTTGCATTTTGTTTGTGCCATTATTTTTTATTTTTGTGAGTTTTAGATTGCAAGGGGAGTACCCTTCATCAAGTGGTATCAAAGTGGGTTTTCCTAAGTGTGTAAATGGATCGATGAATGTGAGGCAATTTGTACCAGGACTTGTGGTTGTGGGTCTATGAGAAAAGATTCCCCCATGAAGAAACCATGGTGGGGGAAATGTTGGGGTAACAGAAGAGGGTTATAGAGCCCTCCAGAGACAAGTTCAAGCACTGCAAGAGGAGTTGCATAGGGGAGCTAATGTCAGAAGAGATGAAAGTGAGGATAATGTTGAAGATGAGGAACCATTTGAAGAGGAAGCACGGGATGTAATGGATCCTAGAGAAGTTATACTAATTAGGGCCATTTCCAAGATTGGAAAGAGGCCAAAGATAGAAGTTTCTAATTTTTCTGGAAACCTAAATCTAGAGGAGTTGATCGATTGGGTCAATGAAATGGAAGAGTATTTTTAGTATGAGGAAATAGAAGACCTAGATAGGGTCAAATTTGGAAAGGCCAAATTGAAAGGCCATGCTAGCATATGGTGGAAAGAAGTCCAGTTGGAAAGAAATAGAAGAGGAAAAGAGAAAATAACAAGATGGGATCAAATGGTGGAAAAATTGAAAAGATAGTTCATTCTTGGGGACTATGAGTTGGATTTGTTGAAAAAGATGTAAGGGTTGAAACAAGTAGGAAAATTTATGGAGTACACAGAAGAATTCTACCGAGTCATGATCAAAACAGGTCATTCTAACGCCAACAAGGAGAAATTTTCCTATTATAAAAATGGGTTGAAGTTGAGCATTCAAGAAGAGCTAAGTCATTGAAGATGCATACCAGTTTGCTTTGAAGGTAGAAGAGAAGTTGAATAGAAGGTTTGAAAGTAAGCAAAGAGGTGGAGGTCGTGGTGGAAGGACTAGTGGATAGTCATATGGAGGTTGACATGAAGGCCAAAAGAAGGGTGAAGGATCTAGTAGTAGCCAGAACCATAAAGGAAATAACACCCATCGTCCTCGTGATCAAAATAATGGAGATCAAAGAGGAAGAGGAAGATATGGGCGAGGACCAGGGAGAGGAGGCTTTCATGGAACCTATTTCCAATGTGGAGAAGAAGGGCATAGGGAATATGAGTGTCTTCAACATCAAGGAAGGACAAATAGAATACCTAAGGGTAATGCACAAGTTGCACATGTAGACGAAGATGTTGAGTCTTTACATTCTGAGGATGCAGAAAGAGGAGAGGTTCTTGTTACTAGAAGATCCTTGTTGAATGAGGAGAAAGAGCCAACTCAAAGGAATAATTTTTTTCACACTAGATGTAAGTTTGAAGGTAAATTTTGCAATGTTATTATTGATGGAGGTAGTATGGATAACCTTGTTTCAGAAGAGATGGTTAGTAAGTTGTAGTTGGAGAGAAGAAGGAATTCAAATCCATACTAGATTGCTTGGTTACAAAAGGACCATTAAACTTTGGTAAACGAACAATGTTTGGTAAAGTTCAAAATCGGAAATTACCATAATGAGTTATTGTGTGATATTATTCCCATGGATGTTTGTCATATGTTGTTAGGAAAACCATGTTAGTTTGATCGACGAGTAGTACATGATTTCCATGCCAACACCTATTCTTTGAAAAAGGATGGAGTTCATCATAATTTGAAGCCCTTGAAAGAGGGAGAGGATAACGTATGTAGTAATGCAACATTTTTTTTGGTTGATGGAAGAAAGTTCCTAGAAGTTATGAACCATGAGCATATGTGTTTTGCATTGATCCCTAGAGTTGATAAAGAAGATACTATTGAGGTACCTATAGAGGTTTTAGATTTGTTGAATGAGTTTCAAACTATTATTTCTAATAATGTACCTAAAGGTTTTCCTCCGGTAAGAAAGATTAGTCATCAAATGGACTTGATTCCTAGAGCTAGTTTTCCGAATAAGGCAGCTCATCGTATGACTCCAGCAGAGAGTGAAGAGTTGAACACACAAGTGCAAGAGTTGTTGTGAAAGAGATCGATTGAAGAGATATTGAGTCCATGTGCAGTACCTACATTACTAGCACCAAAGAAGGATTGGGAATGGATGATGTGTATAGATTCTAGAGCCATCAACAGGATCACCATCAAGTTCTAATTTCCCTTTCTAAGGATGGATGGCATTATGGATTGCTTAAGTGGAGCTAAGTACTTCATGAAGATAGATTTGAAGAGTAGATATCACTAGATCTGTATTAGAGAAGGAGATGAATGGAAGACATCCTTTAAAACCAAGGAGGGCTTGTATGAGTGGTCAGTCATGCCTTTTGGGCTAACCAATGCACAGAGCACATTTATGCAGCTTATGAATGAGGTATTGAAAGATTTTTTAGGAAAAAAAATTATTGTTTATTTGGAAGATATTCTAATTTTCATTAAGACATTGGAGGAGCACCTGATGCATATCCAAAAAAAATTTGAGAAGCTAAGGGAGGAGAAGTTGTTGATTAATTTGAAAAAATGTGGTTTTGTAAAAAGGGATTTGGTGTATCTAGGATTTTTTGTCTCATATAAGGGTCTTAAAATGGATCTAGATAAGGTGAGAGCTATCATTGAATGGCCTACCCCAAGGAGTGTTATAGAGGTAAGATCATTTCATGGTCTAGCAAGTTTTTACAGAAAGTTTATAAATAATTTCAGTAGTATTTGTGCACCTCTAACTAAAGTAATGAGAGGAAATAGAAAAGATTTTAAGTGGACTACAAGAGCAGCCAAAATTTTTGATATGTTGAAGAAGAAAGTTATAGTGCAACCTATTTTGGCACTTCCAGATTTTAATAAGGTCTTTCAGGTAGATTTTGATGCTAATTGCACTGTCATAGGAGTTGTTTTGAGTTAAAAAGGTAAACATGTTGCCTATTTTAGTGAGAAGTTGAATGATGCTAAGAAGAAATATTTTGTCTATGATTAGGAGTTTTATGCTATAGTTCAGGCTTTGAATAAATAGAGACACTATTTGTTTCCAAAATAATTTTTTTTATATACTGATCACCAAGCTTTGTAGTACCTCAATAGTCAAGGGAAGTTAAATCAAAGGCACTTAAAATGGGTTGAGTTTTTGTAGAGTTATACCTTTGTTTTGAAGCATAGGAGTGGAAGATCAAACAGAGTTGTAGACGCCTTAAGTAGTAGGAAAAATTTGTTGATAGAGATGAATATAGAGCTTGTTGGGTTTAATGAACTCAAGAGTTTGTATCCAGAAGATCCAGACTTTGCAGAAGCTTGGAAGGCTTGTTTGGAACCTATTACATTAGATAGGACAAGATGGTTGGATTTCTTAATCCAAGATGGAATGTTGTTTATAGGAAGCCAATTATGCATTCCAAGGAGTTTTATGAGAGATAATCTAATCAAGGAGAAGCATAGTGGAGGATTGGATGGGAATTTTAGTCAAGATAAGACCATTGCTCTTTTTAGTGAGTATTACTAGCCACAGTTACAATAGGTTGTGAAGAAGTTTGTAAAAAGTTGCAGAGTATGTCAAAGGGCGAAAGGAACAAGTCAGAATACTATATTGTATCAGCCATTACCTTTACCTAAGAGGCCATGGGAGGACATTAGTATGGATTTTTTCCTTGGATTTTCAAGAACATAGAGAGGGAATGATTCCATATTTTTGGTGGTGGATAGATTTTCAAAGATGCCACATTTCATTTCTTGTCATAATACCAATGATGTTTATATTGTAGAGTTTTTTTTTAGAGAGGTGGTGAAACTACATGGTCTACCGAAGAGTATAGTTTCAAAAAGAGATAATAAATTTGTTGGTTATTTCTGGAGAACATTATGGAAGAAGTTGAAGAAAAATTTGAAGTTCAATTCTACCCACCATCCATAGACTGGTGCACAAACAGGGGTGGTCAATAGGAGTTTGGGTAACCTGCTAAGATTCTTAGTAGGAGACAAACCAAAGGGATGGTATTTGATTTTACCATAGGAGAAATTTACTTAGAATTTTTTTTTCAATAGGGGCACTACTAAATCACCATTCTAGATTGCCTAGGGGAGTAGTCCAAGGAATGCTTATGAACTGAGAAAGATGGATAAAGGAGAGAAGAGTAGTGTTGAGGATGAATATTTTTTTGAGCACCTGAATAATTTGCATGACAAGGTGAAGAAGCATATCAATAAGATGAACTCTCAGTATAATGCTAAGGTAGATCAGAAAAGGAGGTATAAGGAGTTCCAGGTAGGATATGAAGTCATGGTTAATTTCTGAAAGGAAAGGTTTCTAGTTGGTACATACAACAAGTTGCAGATGAATAAGTTTGGACCATGCAATATCTTGAAGAAGCATGATTCAAGAAATGCATATGAGCTAGAGTTGCCTAATGGAATTCATATTTCACCTATGTTTAACATCTCAGATTTAACAAAATATCATGAGGGAGGAATTGATGAAGAAATAATAGAGGCACAGTGGAACATTCCAGCACCTACTTCAGAAATGGAGATAGAATTTTGGATAGCCATGTGGGAAGAAGCATAAGAAATTGGAAATATGCAGAGTACTTGGTGAAATGGAGAGGAAGGCCTATTGAAGATTCATCATGCTTACCTGAGTCTAAGGTTAACCATCTTGGTTTCCCTCTAACTCCTACAAAGTGATAGGGTCACTTTTTAAATTACCCTGGGTGTCTAATGCAAGAGCATCTAGGAGCATCTTCAGGGTCAATTTTGAGGGAATTAGAGCCTCCAAATGGGCCTGTAAATTGGTGGAAAATGAAACTGGATGGCCTTTAGGCAATACTTTTTGGTGAAATATTTCTCGAGACCTTTCTGAAAATGTATTATAATAGAAAATCCAACGATTGGATCAAAAGTTATGACCCTACAAAGTTGTAATACCAAAATTAATAAAATTTCAAAATATCTTCCTAAGAAATTTACACTTTCTAGAAGATTCTTGGGTGGTTACACTTTCTAGAAGATTCTAAGGAGGTTGTACCTTCCAAATAAAAGGATGTAAAGAGGGAATACAAAGGGAAGATGAGAGTAGCGTAGATGGTGGCTCTGAGTTGCAACTTTGTAGATTTATGTAATCAGAAAGCCCATGTGATGGAAAATATAATATTGTAATTTCATTTTCAAATATAATAGAAAATATTTGATTTCCTTCTTGCAATTTTTTTGTGCCATTATTTTTTGTTTTTGTGAGTTTTAGATTGTAAGGGGAGTACACTTCATCACCTTTTCACTTCTTTTTACATCTTGAAAAGGAATTTGTAGAATCTTTTTTATCTTTATTTTTGAATGGAAATTGTGTTGTTTGAAAATGTATATGCATTACCTATAAATTTTTTAACAAAGTCACCACCTACTATTCCAAAAGTAGGAAAAATAAAATAGTTTTAATGTTTGTTCTTGGTTTACCCCGGCAGAATCCCCTATTCAATTATGTGAGGTAAAAAGCATACAAAAAAAATTTATGACTCTATAAGGAAAGACAGTTTGCTACTAGATTTCTTCAAGTTCTCCCAACAGAGTTGCCAATCTGTTAGGTCTCAAAAGTGCAGGTTTGTAAACCATAAGAGGGTGCCATTATCTTAATACACCTTTGGCCCATGAACAAGGTAAACAAGGTTGATTACCTCCTACTCTTCAGGCTCTGCCAGACCTAGCTAGGTATACCTAAACAATTGGGTAGATTTACAATTGGATATGGTTCCTAGATTGAGAAATCTACTCACTATGGCATGTGAAGGTGGAGTAGTTGCAGAGCTTTGATAGCTAATTCCTATTGAAATTATTTGAGAATTTAATATTATGAGTTTTTTTTTATGCAATATCCTAAGTATGACCAGTGCCTACTCCTATCGGGTTAACAAAGTGGATGAATGGATGGTAATTATGGAATGAATACAAATTTGGAAGATAAGTAAACCTATTATTCAGCTTAACTTGAATTACTTGGAACTTGAGATGTTTGCACCTTGTGCAAATGTGCAAGTTTATTTATTACAGTATTCTTTAAAAATCCTAGTGATATCCCCTCAAGTTACTATGAAAGCATGAAAGGACTTTTAATTCTTAAGTTAATGGAAACCAATCAAAACAACTTCTCTAAAAGGATTTTAACTTTGGGAAAAGACCAATTAAAGTAAACTATTAGAAAGGATTTTAATTCACATAAACCTAGAAACTAATCAACTCTTTCACATAGTAACAACAAACGTGTTATGATAAATCTTGTAGACTTAAATAACTTGAACATACCACTTTGGAGACAACAAAGTAATAGATAAGCATGAAAATCGACACAGTAATTGAACACTAAAAATGGATTACGAATTATAAATAGTTTGCTCCATTTATATTGCTTCAGAAAATATATACATTTATAGAAAAAGTCTCAAAATGTGAAAGCAGATGAATGGAGGCACAATGGTGGTGATGATGATTTCCTAACCTACTATCTAATTCTAATGCTAATGATGATGATTTTCAATTTTGATTTCAACCTTCATATATACATTGCATTTTCAAGAGTTGTGTCTCTTTGCACGCTCGTTCTCTATAGCTCTTTATTTTATTTTAATTAATTTCCTTTGGAAAATTAAAATACTTTAACTTAATCTTGATTGTCTTCCTCTAAAATCAATCTTGATTTATTACCTCCAAAATTTGTATCTATATTTTCTCCAAATAAATATGTCCTTCAAGTTAAAAAAACTAACTCTCGTAACTCCTTCAGTGAAAATTTTCCACCTCCAAGTGCAAATATTTTATAAATTTTACCTTTTATGCTTTTCATGGGTAAAATAATTATCCACCTTTTAACTCCCTTTTCATTTGCCTCGTTGTGAAATTTAATTTTGATTTATTATCATTTGTTATATTTTCACTTCTTTTTTACCCGTATCATATGTAATAAAATATTTTTTCAGCAGAAATCACCCACTTCTAACCCCCTTGGTGAAAATATTTCATATTTCGATGAAAGTATTTTACTTTAAAAAGAAAATACTCTATCTCCACCTTTATTCAATAAATATTCACTTTTTTATTACTCCCACAATTTCATATGTAAATCTCTTCTTTATGTTTACCCATATTGTATCAATAGCATCCATTCTAATATTTATATCCACCCTTAATCTTTTACCATGACTTACCCTGTCGAAGAGACTTACATTCTTCTCTCTCATATATGGCCATCTCTCTTCGATGAAATTCATGCCCTTGCTATTTTTCATAGAGACATTGGGAAATGTCTCACCAATAATAATGTCTCACATCAACACTTTCTTAATAGTATGCTTCTTTCATTTCAAGAATATCGAATAGACATTGAGAAATCTTACTTCAATAAGCATTAGTCTCTTTGATAAATAAAAAAATCCTTGTAATGTTGCACCAAATCTAGAGTTCACGGTTGTATCTTCTCCGGATATGGGGGGATCTCTTTAGGTTACCTATTCTTTTGTGAAATGATAATATTTCCTTTCCTAGAGATCTAGCACTCCTTCGGCCTCATCATACTTTGCAGCATTCAATGACTCCCATTTTGAATACTTATTTTTGTCTTTAGGCATTTCTTTTTGTTGGAGCTTTATCTTTTGCAACTTGCAGATCTGACCAATGTTTTCAGTTTACAAACTCCCACTATGATGCTTGATTTCATCAGGATTTGCTTGTTCCTTCTTCATTTTTTATTTCTTTTGATATTGATTTTGATTTCCACAAGATAGTTATGATAAGGATTCCTATCACCCAATATCGTTATCACTATAAGAGGATTTGAGTACATTATTTCATTGAATTTCAATGATATATGTTCTTTATGTAGTGTCACTTTCTTAAGAAAAGGAGATCCTCCAAAAAATATACACAAACCACCACAATCTCGAATCTGGTCTTGGACATAACCTTTCCATTTGTTGACTATATCCTTGAACTGCTTTTCATTCCTTATACTCCAAGATTTTTGTGGGATTGGAAACTTGTGGTGAGAGCACTACAAGTGCGTCACATGGAGAATGAAAAAATGAATCTTCCCATCATACCTTCGATTTCTTCATTGCTTATTTATTTTCCATATATTTTATAAATTTTATGTAAAGAAAGCTAAGGTACGGAAACAACTCTCCTAACGTCAAAACCTTAGGGAAGAATGCAGAGAAACTTTTAAATTTTACAATTACAGTCCAATTAAGATGCACTTGAAAGAGATAACAGAAATAGAGAAATAATCATACACAGATGAACACCAGATTTACGTGGTAAAACCCTTACGGGAGAAAAACCCACCACACCAAGAAAAACCCCTTTGTATTATAGTAATGAAATTACATATAGAGTACGGGCTTCACTCTCTCTAATATCAATTTACAATAGCATTCACAATGATCAACCTTGTATAGAATATTCAAGTTACAATACTCTCATAATCGAATTCACTGATCACACATCGAACTATCATCCAACCATCGAACAATCCAACCAAACATCATCTACAACTATAGAGTATATCCATGACGCCCATGGTCTATCGAACTTCCTCTTAGTAACGGCCGCAACACTCCAACTACCACCAGTTCCCATTCAGCTTCTCTGATTGGTCATAGAATCACCACGTAGGATAGTCATCACTTGGTCAAAGGTGCTCACAATGTATTGACATGTTGGTGAGACACTGATCGTGTCTCCCCGATGCCACAAATCTTGACCAAAGTTATCACCAAGAGTCCTGACCGTTGGCAAGACATTAAACCGGGTTCACAAGTTGCATCGACCTCAAAATTCTCATCGGTGAGACAATCACTTCTCGCCAAAACATCAAACCGATGTTTGCAAGTTATTTCAAAGTGTCCAACAGTTGGTAAGACTTACCACTATCGCCAAGAGGTTGCAGCAATGCTCATACCCATCGGCGAGAGAACCAACTATCAACAAGACTTCTTACCGAGGCTTCCATGTTACTCCAATGAACATCAGTGAGACAAACATATGTTGCCAAGATTTCATAGCAAAGCCTCCATGTTACCCCAAAGACTCCAAGCGAATACTTATCGGCAAGGCTTCTCTTGTCAGTATGAGATATACCGAACGTCCAAGTCTCTCCCCGAAACTACTTGTCACCCAGAGTCTCCTCAATATCCAATAAGAATGGCCTGTCAACTAGAGATCTCCACTGGACAGAGGGTTACAACGAACATCATAAGTCAGCGACAACACCAGTCGGCAAGACATCAACAAAGTCATAGCTACCAGAACATTTCAAAAGGTTTCACATCTTCTAGTCGGCCAGACACAATGAAGGTCATACTAACTTTTCTCTTCTAGAGATTTCAGCCTGTGAGATTGAGGCACATATTTCCAACAATCTCCCACTTGACGAAGATCACATAGGAACCTCCAGAGCACAACAAAACTATTGACATTCATGGGCACTGAGGCCCATTGAATTGGCATACCCCCTGAACTTTTCTATGCTCACTGGCTTCGTCAATGCATCTGCAACATTCTCCAAAGTATCCAATTTTTCTAATGATACCTTTCCATCCTCCAATATATCTCGTACAAAATGATACTGTACATCTATATGTTTTTTCCTGGCATGGAAAGTAGGATTCTTTTCCAGAAAAATTGCACTCTGACTATCACAAAAAATAGTTATTTACCCTGCATCAAAACCAAAGTTAGAACACAAATATTTTAACCAAACTACTTCTTTACAAGCATGTGTAGCTGCCATGTATTCAACCTTTGTAGTGGACAAAGCGACTACAGCCTATCGCTTACTCATCCAACTCACTACACCACCATTCATCATGAAAATGCATTCACTCATGGATCTCCTACTGTCAATATCCCCTGCCCAATCATAATCCACATAACCTCGAATGCTAAGAGTCCTCTGTGATTCAACCAAGTTCCCATGGTAACACAAAGCATATTCTGAAGTGCCCTTCAAATATCTGAATACCCTTTTCACAACATCCCAATGTGTCCTTCCAAGATTAGCCATAAGTCGACTAAGTACTCCCACTGCTTGGGCAATGTCTGGCCTTGTGAAGACCATTACATACATAAGACTACCAACTTCACTAGCATAAGGTACATTGGTCATGTCCTCCATCTCAGTAGGATATTTTGGACATTCTTCAATAGATAGCTTCATTCCCTGCAAAACTGGAACAACTAGCTGCTTGCAATCATTCATCCAAAATATCTCTAGAACAGTCTTAACATACTTACTCTGACTGAGCCAAATTTTTCTATTCTTCCTATCCTCAGTTATTTCCATCCCCATAATATACCTTTCCGCCCAAGATCTTTCATTTCGAACTTAGCAGACAACTGAGACATAAGATCAAAAATTATCAACTTACTATTGCCTATGAACAACATATCATCAACATAGAGAGCAATAATAAGCACTCGATCACTTTCAGCTTTATAATACACACAATGATTAGATTTTAATCTTACAAATCCCAAAGACAGTACAAAAGTATCAAACTTTCGGTACCACATTCTAGGTGACTGCTTTAACCCATACAGAGACTTTTTTAACTTGCAAACCAGCTTTTCTTTACCTTTTTCCACAAAGTGCTCAGGCTGGGACATATAAATCTCTTCTTCAAGATCACCATGAAGAAATGTTGTCTTCACATCCATCTATTCAACCTCTAATTCATATGATGCTGCAAGTGACAAAAGAAATTTGATAGATGTCAACTTAGCTATAGGAGAAAAAAATTCCCCTTAATCAATTCCCTCTACCTGGGAATAACCCTTTGCAACCAACCTCGCCTTATATTTTTCCACACTGCCATCCAGACCTATTTTCTTTTTAAATATCCATTTGCAGCCCACAACTTTTCTGCCTTTAGGAAAGGGCACCAAACTCCAAGTATCATTCTTTTCTAAAGATGCCATTTCTTTATTCATGGCTTCCAACCAAGAGTCTAAATCAGACATTCTAAATACCTCTTTCATAGTCCTAGGCTCATTAGTGATAGAAATCAAAGCATAGGCACAAGTAGAATCTATCAAAGAGAACCCATACCTATCAGGTTGCTTTCTTTCACGATTTGACCTCCTCACTTGCTGAGGCTAAGGTTGTTCTTCTTTAAAACTTTTAGAACTGCTTGAGCTCTCCTCAGTTTTAGGTACATTTTAAATTTTCAATTCCTCTTTATCTGGTGTAGGAGGAATTTCAACTACATCATTTTTGTTTTCTAATTTTGTCTCTGACTACAGATCCAAGGTAGAAGGCTTCAGCTCACGAAATATTACACTTCTACTGTATAGATGATCCAGGGGATATTTTTTAGTGTAAATTGAAGTGTCTCCAAATCTCTAGATTTCAGCACCATCATAAAGATCTCAGTGTCCTGATTCTAGCGCAACTTGAATGGAGAAAAAAGGAGTCTGTTTGTACAAGTTATGGCTAGTCAAACCTTGGGTTAAATTGCCATCAGGGGTCATCTAGAAAGTGAAAAAATGATTGTTTCATAAATCAACACAAGTAGCATCAAGTCGAAGAGCTCGTCGAGATGATTCTGGCAATGTTCGTTTTGTCAAAATTCGACATCGTATGCTCAAGATATTGGCGGTCAAAGTTCTCAATTGACTTGATGGTATAGATGATGTCATCAGTCAGTCAGTATGGTATGGAATTCAATGTGGAAAAATCCCGGTGTGACACGTGGCAGTTGAGTCATCTTGTATGAACCAATCACATTGTGACACGTGTCATCCGTACGATGATGTCAACATCCACGTGGCAGCACAGTCATCGGTCCAGTCAGCAATTTGTAGCACAGTTGGCAGCAAAGTCAGCATCGCGTGGCAGTTGAGTCAGCAGTGTCATTGAATCAAGTGTTGGCACGTGGCACCTCTCGAGAGTGCCACATGCCCCTCTAACATTCGCTGGTGTCAGTGTCGGTGTCGACGAGCAGTCGGCGGGTTAGTTGTTTGTTTTAACAAAAGGTTTTTTAGCCAGCAAGCTCAAACCCGTGACCTGTATGTAAAGAGTTGGCTATTCCCACCATTGCGCCCGCCAACTTCCACATAATATGTAAAGACAAATGTTGGTTTTGATGATTGTTAGGCGTGAGTTCGGGAATAAAAATGGTGGTCGGCAGGGTTGGAACCCCCGACCACGTGACTCCTATAAAATGTGGCTACCGGCAGACCATCGACAAGAATTGAAATATATATAGGGTTTGTTTCGTTTTGTTATATGTGTAAGGCCGAATTTGTAACCAAATGGCCTATAAAGTCAAAACAAACAAAAACCCACCTAACAAATTAGCAAAGGGGGTTAAAAAGAAACAAACAAACTCTTGTACGAGTTGTTTAAGGAGAGTTAATCATTTAATATTTTGTTAAGCCTTTTTAGGCAAATTATATGTATAAAAGAGGGGGGTATGCTATTAGGAGCTAATCAGATTTTTTTCAAGCTAAGGATGAAGTAGTGAATCAGAGAGATTTTTTTTTCTGAGAGATTTTTGAAGACTACTTTGCATGTCAAGGTCATGTTATGCTGATGTGCGTTAGGGGATAAGTCTTGGTGCATTTGTAATCTTTTTTGGAGATTAATTGGATCAGTCACTCTATTGGAGTAGACCCGGAGACGTAGTTACAATTGTGACAAACTCTGTTATCAA
Organism: Sequoia sempervirens; assembly: GCA_007258455.2. NCBI lineage: Eukaryota > Viridiplantae > Streptophyta > Pinopsida > Cupressales > Cupressaceae > Sequoia > Sequoia sempervirens. The sequence continues at coordinate 37,358,749 of VDFB02353493.1, forward strand.
ATTGTTTGCACTTCTTCTCTCCTCTCTCATCTTCTGATTTGTCACTTGAAGTTTTTAGTTTTTATGCATAATTTCTATAATGTATGCATCAATTATATTTCTATTAAGTTGTTATAATTAAGCATTCAGATTCGCAATTAGTCTAGATCCTATACAAATCAATAGAACCTTCTTCGTATCAGGATTCCAAAACTTGTATCCTTTTACGCCAGCACTATAGCCAATAAAAATACATTTGACAGCTTTTTTCTCCAATTTAGATCTTTTCTCATACGGCACATATGCATATGCCTCACAACTAAAAACACGAATATGTCTCAAAGAGGGCTTCTTACCAGACCATGCTTCCAAAGGTGTTTTCTCAACAAGAGAAAAATTCAAAGAATGGTTTATCAAGTAACATGTTGTAGTAACTGCCTCAGCCCAGAAGTTCTCCTCCAAGCCAACACTACTCAGCATACTTTGTGCTCTTTCCATCACTGTCCTGTTGAACCTTTCTGCAACTCCATTTTTCTGAGGAGTGTAAGGTGTAGTTTTATGTCTTTTAATCCCATGATCTTTACAATAGGTTTTGAAATCATCAGAACAAAATTCACTACCATTATCAGTCCTTAAACATTTTATTTTTCTTCCAATCTGATTTTCTACAAGGTTTTTAAATTCCTTAAACCAACTGAACACTTTTGATTTACTTTTCAAAAAATAGACAAATGCTCTTCTTGAATAATCATCAATAAATGATACATAGTACCTTGAATTAGACAAAGAAGTAACATTCACTAGACCAAATACATCAGAATGAATATAATCTAGCAAACCAGAAGATTTGTGAGGACTAGAGTAAAATGAAACACGGTGTTTTTTTCCATATATACAATGTTCACAAAACTCGAATTCGAGGTTACAATTATCAAGCCCCTCAACTAGGTTTTTATTCTTCAAGGTTTTTAAACCTTTCTCACCAATGTGGCCTAGCCTATGATGCCAGAGCATAGCCTTTTCTGCTAGAAGTTTAACTTCCATAGAGTTTACAGAATCAAGAACGTTTCCCTCTTTTCCTTCATGAGTAGCTTTCTGTGACTTTACAGAGACACTATTACATTGAACAATATGTGCATCTAGCTTATACAAGGTACCAATTCGAGCACCCCTTGATAGCACCATAGAGCCTCTAGTCATTTTCCAGCCATTTCTAGAGAACGTGACTTGCACTCCAATATCATTCAGCTTACTAACAGAAACTAGATTATGAGCCAGACCTGGTATGTGCATAGCATCATTGATTCCCTTCACTCTTCCATCAGCAAATTGAATTGTGACTCTTTCACAGCCAACAATTTCCAAAGATGAATCACTTTCCAAGTACACCTTTCCACCATCGTATTCTTCATACTTCGTGAACTAGTCTCTATGAGATGTCATGTGGAAAATTCTCCAGAATCAATCAGCCAGACATCATCTGATGTCTGTGTAGCCAAGGATGCAATGAAGGTTTCTGCATCACTCTAAGAAGAATCATTATCGGGAGAGCTCTTCTTCTTTTTCTCCTCTTTGCAATCCTTTCGGACATGACCAAGTTTCCCACAATTCCAACACTTTACCTTGCACTTCTTACCAGGAGACTTTGATCTCCCCTCTAATTTGGATTTGGACTTCTTGTCCTTCTTCTTCTTTTTTTCTTTTGATCTTCCTCTAATAGTAAGGGCCCCATTCACCATCTCAAAAGATTTCCTTCTCATCTCTTCTGATAACAAAGAAGCAACAACATCTTCCATCTTGAAACTAGATGTTGTACTCCCAATAGCCATCACAAGGTGATCCCAAGAATTTGCAAAAGAACACAATAATAGCATACAATGATCCTCTTCATCAATCTTCACACCAACAAATGTTAACTATGCAACCAGCATGTTGAAAGCGTTCAAATGATCAGCAACAGATCCTCCCTCCTGCATTCTCAAAGCATACAACTTCTTCCACAAGAACAATTTATTCACTAAGGATTTTCCTTGAAAAATAGATGCCAATCTCTTCCACAAGGAAGATGTAGTCTTCTCTTCATGAACATTCAAAAGAACGAAGTCTTCCAAATAGAGTCTTATCAGCCCCTTAGACTTTCTATCTGCAAAGTCCCAATCTTCTTGCTTCATGCATGTATTTCTCTATTTCAATCTTTCCTGATGTGCTAGCCATCTCAATCTATAATTCAAATTAACAAACTTCTACAAGGCTCCCACTGAACAGAATTGACTCAAAAAACCCAACGTACTTACAAGGATAACACAACTAGCCAGGCTCTGATACCACTTGTAAGGAAAGCTAAAGTGCGGAAAAAACTTTCCTAATGTCAAAACCTCAGGGAAGAATGCAGAGAAACTTTTAAATTTTACAATTATAGTCCAATTAAGATGCACTTGAAAGAGATAACAGAAATAGAGAAATAATCATACATAGATGAGCACCAAATTTACATGGGAAAACCCTTACGAGAGAAAAACCCACCACACCAAGAAAAACCCCTTTGTATTATAGTAATGAAATTACATACAAAGTATGGGCTTCACTCTCTCTGATGTCAATTTACAACAACATTCACAATTATCAACCTTGTATAGAATATTCAAGTTACAATACTCTCGGAATTGAATTCATTGATCACACATCGAACTATCATCCAACCATCAAACAATCCAACCAAACATCATCTACAACTACAGAGTATATCCATGATGCCCATGGTCTGTCGAACTTCCTCTCAGTAATGGCCCCAATAGTCCAACTACCACCGGTTCCCATTTGGCTTCTCTGATTGGTCATAGACTCATCACGTAGGATAGTCATCACTCGGTCAAAGGTGCTCACAATGTATTCACATGTCGGTGAGACACTAATCATGTCTCCCCAATGCCACAAAGCTTAACCGAAGTTATTGCCAAAAGTCTTGACCATCAGCAAGACATTATACCGAGTTCACAAGTCGCATCGACCTCAGCATTCTCATCGGAAAGACAATCACTACTCGCCAAGACATCACACCGATGTTCGCAAGTTATTCTAAAGTGTCCAAAAGTCAGTAAGACTTACCACTATCGCCAAGAGGTTACAACGATGTTCATAGCCATCGGCAAGAGAACCAACCGTCGGTGAGACTTCTTACCAAGGCTTCCATGTTACTCTGATGAACATCAGTGAGACAAACGTATGTCGCCAAGAGTTCAAAGTGAAGTCTCTGTGTTACCCCGAAGACTCCAAGTGAATACTTATCGGCAAGAATTCTTTTGTTGGTATGAGACATACTGAATGCCCAAGTCTCTCCCCAAAACTGCTTGTCACCCAAAGTCTCCCCGATATCCACTAAGAATGGCCTATCGGCCAGAGATCTCCACTTGGCAGAAGGTTATAGCGAACATCATAAGTCACAACAACAACACCAGTCAGCAAGACATCAACAAAGTTGCAACTACTAGAACATTTCAAAAGGTTTCACATCTGCTAGTCAGCCAAATACAATGAAGGTCATACCGACTTTGCTCTTCTAGAGGCTTCAGCCTATGAGATTGAGGCACATATTTCAAACAATTTAAAATTTATAAAACACTAAAATATTTAGGGTTTTGAAAGCTACCAAATTTATTTTAAAACATATCTAATTTTTAAAAATATATATCATTTGAACTTTAGATTTTAAGAATGAATTTTTCAATTTTGGTTGGGGAGCAAATAAATTAATTTCACTATGGGCACATGGAGCATCCTGGAGCCACAAAAAATTTGCAAGGGACCATAATCAATTATTTTGGAAGTGGGTTTTTGATGAATTTTGAACAGCTCACCAAATTGAGGTGGGTATGTGCAGGATCATCATGGAAAAAACAGGCCCATAAGTAGCAATGAAAATTCAAAAAAATCAAAGTTAGGCAACTTGACATAAAAATTTGAATAATTTATCTATATTATTTCAAAAATATGTATGAATCGAATCTTTAGCAAATTGAATGTATTTTCTAAACTACTAGATTTATTTAAAGAAAAAAAATCTATTTAGTGAAAATTTGAAATTTCAATGTAGTAGTTCTTAAATTTCAGGGAAAAAATAAGAAGTAGGTGTTTTTCTGACCACCCTAAATACAATAAAATGATAATATTTTTCTATAATATTTTAGATATGATTAGAGGACTCGTGTCCCAATGTGATGCATATTTTTTTGTAATTTTTTTTCTAGTAAATAATTAATTATGAATTTTTTATTACAACTTTTAAAAAATATAAAAACTCGTATGTCTGACCACCTTAACTTGGTCAAAACTTCATGATTTTTTTTTTAAATCCTATAGTATGTGAAGCATAGTATGTGATGCATGTTTTGGATTCAAAAAATGTGATATTGTTTGAAAGATATAGATATTTTTCAATCAGTCTATCAATCAAGACTTTAGTCATAAATCTAATAGAAAACGAATAATTCTTTATTCAATTCAAAGTAAAGCATAATTTATATTGGTGGAAAGCTAAGAATCTCATTTAGAAACCCTTTTCTTTTAATCAATTTTGGGCAAAAAAAAGTCATCAGCCACATGGGCGAAGTCTAGAAAAGCAAGGTAAGTTGTTAAACATGTTTTTTGTGTTGACTTCTTAGGATTGGCATGTCCTAGAAAAATTCCAAAGCAACCCCAAGGCTAAGCCATAGGCAGTAAGGTTTGTGTCAGAAATATCAGATATCTAATTCAAATCGGATATCTGATATATTTTATATATGATTTTAAAAAATGTAATATAGTTTATAATATATGATTTAAAAAATGCAATAAATAGTTTATAGTTTATTTTAATATTGTAGACACATAAAAATGTCCTAAGCCTTCGAGTGTCATTTTTCTTCATCCTCGTCCTTCAATAATAATTTTAGTTATTCAATTATGTTTGATTATATTCCTCTATTAATTAAATAATTTTTAATAATTATTTAATTAATTCACTTTCTAATATTTATTCTATCCTGACTGATTAAATAAACTAATCGTGTCACTAATTTCTTCCTCTTCTTCAATAGTTAAATAAATTATTATTTATTTAATTATTTTGTCATCTTTCATCTATAGTTAAATAATTACCATTAATTATTTATCTATTCATGGTCCTTTAATTCTTCCATAGTTAAATAATTATTAAAATCATTTAACTATCCCATGCCATCTCTCCTAATTAAATAGTTAATCTAAATTAATTATTTAAGGTCTAATTTCTATCTCTCCATTTAATTAAATTAATAAATTTAATTAAATGCTCCTCTTTTCATTTTTTCAAATAAATAATTTGAATAAATTATTTATTTTCCACTTGTCCATTTCCTCTATTTTCAAATAAATAATTTGGATAAATTATTTATTTTCCACTTGTCCATTTCTTCTATTTTCAAATAAATTATTTGAATAAATTATTTATTTTCCACTTGTCCATTTCCAACATTTTCGAATAAATAATTTAAAACAAATTATTTATGCACCATTTGGTCAAAGATACCCTGTAATAATCCCCTGTCATAACATTCATTTCCTATCATAGCTTGCATGTCCCACATGTCCTTGCATGCCTATCCTAGCCTACATGTCTGTCATGGCCTACATGTCTTTGCATGTCTTCTTGTCATGATTCCTCCAAGAATAGCATATTCTTGGTGCATCAATTATGGACCATTGATCTTGGCATCTTTTCCGAGACTTAATCTCAACCATCCATTTTGTAACATCCCTCTCATGCATTCCCATCCATTGATCTTGGAATCTTTCTAGAAGATTAATCTCAACCATTCATTTGAATGGTTGTCTATAAAAGCAAGCTTCCTTCTCCATTTTCAGCTTAACAACTATTCTTCTCCAACTTTCTACTTATCATTTGCAGGTATTTGCACAAGTCACACTACAAATCTGAGGGCATATTTGTAAAAGGAGAAATAGGAGAGCAAGAGAAGTGATTCAAGTTCAAGCATGGGGAGTATTTTAATTTAATGTTTTATTTTCGTTATGCTTACTTTGTTTTCTCTTGTTTAGATGAGGTTAATAGTTTAGAAGTGTTGGCTATCACTTTATCTATTCTATTTGATTTTCTAAACCCATCTCACATTTGGTGAACCCAACATTTTGTAGAGAAATTTGTGTGTTCTTGTTTGTTTTTGCTATTTTGTATGGTTACAACCAAGAATTTATATCAAATCCTGTCACTTTCCTTTAAGCACAAAAACATGGGTGCATAATGTATTTTAAAAAAATTTATGGGTTTTTTAGGCCTCATTATCAGCTTTCCGAAACTTTAAACGGTTTGAAATTTTGTTAAGAATTGAGAAAGTTATGGCCGTTTTAGTGACCGCGGATTTTAAGATTTAGTTGTTCATATCCGAATTTTCTTTTATTTATAGCATTTTTTTCTTGTAGGATTTTGCAAAACGTTTTTTGGGTTTTAAAGGTCTATGTCTTAGCTTTCCATAGATATATATGGTTTAAAATTCTGTTAAGTTTTGAGAAAGTTATCACTGTTTTAATGCATTGTTGTCATTAAACTTTTTTTTTACTTACTAATCTCTTGTTTTCAACATGTGGCACAGCTTGGTTGGAGTCTAAAAAATTGTTTCTATAGAAACAAAAATCAAGCATTTTCATTTCTTTAGGCATAATAAATTTTGTTTTCTTTGAACAACAACAAATTGCATTTACACTCATGAGGATAAAATGAACCACAATTTGCATGTCACTCATTTGGTCTTAAAATGAACAACAAATTGCATATTTCATTTATGGGGCTTAAAACAAACAACAAATTTGCATGAATCACTCATTGGGCATAAAATTTACAATTACAACTTGCATTTTCATGTCATTGGGCTAAAATGAACACAAACATGCATTGAAACTCATATGGTTAAAATGAACTTGCATTCTTACAAGATGAGTTTAAAATGAACTTTGTTTTTCATATTTCAAATTAAACTTTTAAAAAGAATAAACTATCTTGTGTGTCATCCTCACATTATCATTTGGTAATTAAAGTTTACAAGTGTCTTCAAATTTTGTCACCTTGATGCAATAATCGAAGTATCCTCTCCCCTTGTGCATTCATGTGATCCTGGGTGTAAGAGAAACGATTATTGCCTCTAGAACTTGGGCCTACCTTGGTGGGAAAAAGTACTCACCCCAAGGCGACTCAGATAGACAACGGAGCTTTTTAGCCAAGCTACCCCTGACCAGTATATAAATGTGAATCCTAAGAGAAAGCCTAGGGTTACAAGTGCAGATGTGTCATACAGACCAAGTAGTACTCCCCAAAACCCTATTGAGCTTAAACTCTTCAAGCTGGAGTGCCTTCTAAATGAAGCTTAATCTTGCACCCCATGTATGGCCACTCGAACAGGGGTCCCAAATTAAACACCTTTGTGTAGTAGCCAAAAACCTTCTATTTGCTAGCGCAACACCGACCGGTGTGAAGGCATCCACATCTTCGTAGTTTGTAGTAGAGGTGATCAATCTGCCATGGGAGTTTCATGGGGGTTAGAAGCTTGGTTGGCCTGAGAAGAGAGTGCACTGTAAGGGGGAGCCCGTGCAGCCAAGCTTCTGGATTCACACACTACTGATATGCGGTTGGGGAAACCCACGTAGAATCTAGCAAATATTGTCCTGGCCTAACCATAGGATTGTGCTTGTCTCATGTGTGTTTGCATACACCAAGACATCATGGTTTTCAAGTGTTTTCTGGATTTTCAAACAATATACACAAACATTCACAAATCTGGACACAAACAATCAACCTCAGACAACTCAGACTTTTCAATAAAACATCAAAACAACAGTCTCAGTCTGCTATCAAACATCTTTTGCCAAAAGTCTTATATCAAAACCAAATCATGAAATTGCTCAAATATCTCATTCCTTATGCATTTTAGCTTGCATCTTACCATAGGGCCATCTTTGCAAATATTTAGCTTCATCCTTAGGATTCGCCATTTGTATTTTTATTCATAAACTATAAACTTAGGTCCTCATCTCATTTTGCATATTTTGCATTAGGACAACCTTACCTCACTTTGCAAAATATTGACTTTCAAAATTAGGTTATCATTGGACGTAGACATCATTATCTCCTTTAGTCATTGTCCTTTTGTGAGATCCTTCCTACTTAAAAGTCTAGTTAGGAAGACTCACTTGTCATTTTGTCCTTCAAACAAGTCCTTTGATATTCCAAAATTGAGACATAAATCAAGCATAGGGTGGTTAGGCAACCTTCTTCCAAATCATTTTAGACCTTTGCATTTGCATACCTTAGACATTCAAATCATTTTAGTCCTCACCTTGCATATCTTTAAAATCCAAAATATTGTCATCATAGTCCTCATTTGGCATCTAGACTTTGCATTGGTCATTTCCTTAACCAACATTTTCACATTAGTCCTCACTGTCACCTTGACATTTTCCATCCTTTCTTAATAATTTATCACCTTGCATTAGTCATTTTCCTTAGGCAAACGACATTATCACCTTGCATTGACATCCTCCAAAAATACAAAAAAAAAAAATTAGTGTCATAACTTGTCATCTTAGTCTTCATTTTCCTTTGGCATTAGTCATTTTCTTTAGACAACATGGTCATATTTCATCCCTTATTGTCAAAAAATTCAAAAACATAGTCTTGCATTGTCATCCTTTATTCAAAAAAAAAAAAATTCCAAAAATAATCATTCATCCTAGTTGTCATTTTGAACCTAGACCTTGCATTAGTTTCATCACCTTAGTCCTCATTTTGCACCTTGACCTTGCAATTTTCCTAGTCCACATTGTCATTTTCCTAATCAACATTGTCATCCAAGTCAACATTGTCATCCCAGTCACCTTGGCTTTTGGCATACTTGCATTATCACCTCTTTGCATTGTCATTCATTATCACACAAAAAGACAAAAACATAGACTAGTGTCATACTTGCATTGTCATCATCCTCATTTGAGCAATCCCCTTTTATGGTTGAAACTGGGCTTTAAAGACAAAGAGAACAAATTGAAAACTTTGGACAAGATTTCAATCCCAACATTGATTATAACACTTATGACATGAACCAACATTGGAATTTTTCTGACCCATTTCACAACATGAACATGCAATCTTCCATGAACATTCCATCTTCATCACAAAATCCATTTGAACCATTCATACAAAGAGACCAAAATGGATGAGCATGTGTAGAAGACTTAAAAGCTGCAATGAAAAATTTTGATATAGCCTCCTTTGTAGAAAAATTAGTCTTACGTGACCCTCAAAGATATCTATCCATGATTTTGGACCAAGGGGCTAAGTTACCACGGGGCTTTGACATAAATACTTTGGGACCTCCATCCGTCTACCCTCACCATCAACAGTCACTTAACATAAATCATGCCATTAATTCACAACAAACATCCACTTATCACCCTTATCCTAACCTTGACAAGGGAAACCAATTGTCCACTAGTCCATTACAAGTCTCCACATCATATTCTAGTCCCTCACCTACCAATCCCATCCAAGTCTACATGCCTTATCAACCATCTACCAACTCATGTCAAGTTTCCATATCATACCTTATTAATCCAATCGAAGTCTCCATGTCCTATCCTAGTCCTTCATCCATTAATCCTTTTCAAGTCACCCCCTCACAAGCCACTTTTAGTCATGAAAATTATATCATTGTCCAAAGTCAAATCCCATTGTCTAAACTTAAGGATACATGTCAAAACGAAAGCCCAAAGCATGACATTATAACGCCACCTTCATGTCATGATCAAGGTAGTCCATCCCATGACCCTATCTTAAAATCCATTCAAGAAGTCCTTCAAAACAACCATGACATCCAAAATACACCTACCCTTGACAAAGATTTCAATCCCAATTATATCATCTATGACAACCCCATCTTTGACCAAGACCCTACTGTTAACCAAGAAATCCAAAACGATCCACTCCTTGACCTTTACGCCATTTGTGATCAAACACTTGACGACCCTATTAAGGACCTGACTATTGACACTTTCCAAGATGAGACACTTGCCTCCATGACACACATAGATGATATTCCTCAAGAACAAGAGTCTTCCATTGTGGACATATTTGCAAATGATCAAGTTATAGTTGACTTCATTGGACTCCATGACACTAATCATAACGATGGCTTCAACATCGACATGGAAGAACCAATAGAATCATCTAAACCTAACATGTCACAAGATCAGACCAAAGATATCAGTCAAAAATATGGCCAACAAGACAATGAAGCAAAGACACTTTATCAACTAGGGTCATCTACTCTTGTCAAAGCAGGATTTCTCACAAATGAGAACATTACAAGTGACAGTGCTCACATATACCATGATGAGTTAGCATCTTTCTTTCAAAACAATAAATACACCATCGCAAACAGAATCTGTCAGAGCATGCATTATCAAGGCAAAGGACTAGGCATACATGAGCAAGGCATTCAAGAACCAATATAGCTTCAGGAAAATTACAGACATCAAGGTCTTGGCTATTCTTCAGTTAGTAAATCAAACGATGTTAGTGGAACCTCCTCGATACTGGGGGCAACCTTGTCATATACAAATGTCAAAATAGAGTCCATGAGAAATCCTTGTAATAATATTGTTGCCAACACTCCATCCACCCACACCATAAACCATCATTCTCAACATCTTAAACCTTCCCTTTAGAACCAACCAAAAAAAAGTATTACAAAGTAAAAAATCAAATGTCAAGGGCCATCAAATCATACAAAAAGACAAGTGGACAAATGAAATTAAAATGAATCCCAAAGAAAAGTGGATCAAGCAAAGAAAATATGACAAAAGAAAAAGTTAATCAAAATGTGGAGCCACAAGACAAAAGGACTCCCACATATAACAAATGTCCACCTCCTTCAAAATGGTCATCAAACAAGGCATCTAAGAGTGTTGGTTCCAAACGTCGTCCCAATCAAATTTTCAAAATTCGTCATCCACCATCCCAAGTTTGGAAAATAAAAAGTGATTCATCCAAACATCCAAACAACCTTTCCACATCTACCATCATTTGTCGTAATCCTACATCTCGCCTGAAGTCCAAAAATCCCACGTCACAAATCTGTCACATCATGGCAGCAACTCTTTATCACAATGACTCTCATGGCACTCTATTGTGATGTACGTATTTTGATAGGCCAACTCTAGTATCAAAAAGGATCACAATGACATCGATCAGTTGTATACAAGAGCTATGATCCTGACAAGACAACTTCTTCAGCAAGGTCATTATTGGCATATCATGGCACCCGTCTCTACATTGACACCGTCAGTGGAATCAGAATAGACAGTGGTCATCTAAAGCATCCAGGCTATCCGCAAAATCAAAAATACAAAAGAATTTAAAAAATCAAAAAAATTGTCACCTTGATGAAAACCTGGCAAACAGGCATCCATGTGACATCAAAAAAATAAGTCAAGAAAATAGTAAAGAAAAAAATTTCGTCCAACTATGAAAACTTGGCAAACAGGTGCCCTGGATAAGTACCATGATGAAAACCTGGCAAATAGGCGTCATGTGTAAAATAAATCATCTATGTGGACTTTTACACTTGGGGGCAAGTCGTCTCATTTTCCCATGCTTTCCTCATGACATTTACACCCATCTATTTCATCCATATCATTCCCCCGCCCATTTCCCCAACTACCTTGGTCTTGACATAAAATATGAAAACATAAATCATGCTTTGGGGAAAAATCTTGACATGTCAATCCTTTGGTCACAAACTATGCATGCAACATCATGTCATTGTCATCATAACCTCATTATCCCTATGTGACATAGTCCTTGAAGATCATATGCCAATTTCTCTAGTCGCATGTCTCCTACCAAGGCCACCAATAAGTCTTTCATGTCTATCACTTATCTTGGTTTTCCCTTGTCAATTGTCTAAGGATACTCCATCATCCAATTTAATCATGAACACAAGTCATTCCAATCATGTTATGCAATCATCCGTCAAACAACATTGTCATCACCTATCAATTGGTATTCGGCTTGACTAGCGACACAATCATGTCTATCCTTGAAATCATTCACATACATCATAAAATGTCCTGAAAAAAAAAAAAAAAGACCTAAAAATTAGAAAATGTCCTAAAAATGACCTAAAAATTGAAAAATGTCCTAGAAAAAGACCTAAAAATTGAAAAATGTCCTTAAAAAAAGACAAAAACATCATAAAATGTCCTAAAAAAGACCTAAAAATTGAAAAATGTCCTAGAAAAAGACCTAAAAATTGAAAAATGTCTTGAAAAAAAAACCTAAAAATCAGAAAATGTCCTAAAAAGTCCTAAAATTGGAAAATGTCCCGAGAAAAGACTTAAAAATAAAAAATGTCCTTAAAAAAGACCTAAAAATCAGAAAATGTCCTTAAAAAAAAAAGACCTTAAAAATAAAAATTGAAAAATGTCCTGAAGAAAACACAAAATTTCAAAAAACAGAGTCATGTTAGTCAACACAGTCACATCCATTCAAGTTTTGATTAGTCTTTGTCATTGTCGAACTACGTTGTCTCTGCACACTTGCTACTTAGGCAAGGCTCATCTTTGAGCCCCCGAGACATTAGGTCAGTCCTATTAGGTTTGTCAAAATAAATCATGATTCGATCTTTCGTCAACAAGACAAAGTCTTTGGTTGTGTTGAACTATGAGATCTCTGAGTGCATGACGTAGGCAAGGCCATCTGTCGATGGGCCCCCGAGGCCGCACTAGGTCAGTCCATTAGGGTTCATTGCATAATTTTTTCACACACATGAAATAGTCTTTAAATTTGAATGAACAATCTACCAAAGTGAACTTCGATGATCTATCAACGAAACATGACAATCATCTTGACATATCAAAATTGGTCAATCTCAGTCAAACTTAGTCAATCCAGTCAAATCTTGCTTACTCTTTAGATGTGTCCTTCTGAAGGGTAGCCCGTCATTTAATCATTCCCTAGGATGTGTCCTTCCTAGGCATCGTCATCATCATCTGACATTTTGAGCAATCCTCTTGACATTTAAGGATCACTCCTCTTGACATCAATGTTCTTTCAAATGTGTCCTTCTGAAGAACAACCCCCATCATTTATGCCTTAGGATGTGTCCTTCCTAGGCATCGTTACTGTCACCTGGAATTTTGAGGGATCCTCTCAACTTTTGGGGGTTTCTCCTTTTGACATCAACATTATTTAGGATGTGTCCTTCCTGAATTTGGCAATCTTTGACACTCGTCATCTTGGCATCATCAAAACCTTGACACCCTGGCATCTCAACATCAAACCAGACATCTTGACATTAAAACACTTGGAAAACACTTGGCACTTGTCTGTTGATTTTTCATCATGTTACTAGTTTTTCAGCGAGATCTCGACAACAGGATTTAGAGAAGCAACGACGCATCATGAGGTTTGTTTTGTCTTTTGACACTCATGTTACTAGTTTCTCAGTGATGTCCTGACTCTGGGATTTAGAAAAGCAGCGATGTATCATGATGATGGTTTTAGCTTTATTTTGTCATTTTTGGTAATCATGTTGCTAGTTTCTCGAGGATGTCCTGGAAATAAGATTTAGAGAAGCAACGACGTTTCATGATTTGTCTTTCTTGTCTTTTTCTGCTTGCAGTTGGTTATGGCAAAAAGACTAGGGAAAATGTGCCTTTTTGTATGAGTCATGATCATCCTTGTCTGCGACTGCTTATCTCACATGATGGTACAACCTTGCACACCTTGGTCTACATCATATCATGGTGTTTGTTGGCCATTACAATAATCTTCCCAATGATGATAAATATAAAAAATGTAAGTATGAAAGCTGGTTCCACTATCTTTTTTTCATCTAACTTTCCATCTTCATCCTTCCTTCTCTTCCACGCTAATATCCATCCCCTTCCAAGCTAACATTTCTTCGGTCTTTCACCCTCTAGTCTTCTCATCAATTTTGAGAGCACACTCGTGTTCTTGGAACCCATCTGTCCTCTCGAGGGGGCATACCGTAACCCTCCTCATCATTCTTCCTCATCTTATTTTGCATTGGGGCATGACTTTGACTTATTTTTCTTTGTCACAATGCAACAAGCTGCATTATGACAAAGAGGGGCAAAATGTAGACACATAAAAATGTCCTAAGCCTTCGAGTGTCATTTTTCTTCATCCTCGTCCTTCGATAATAATTTTAGTTATTCAATTATGTTTGATTATATTCCTATATTAATTAAATAAGTTTTAATAATTATTTAATTAATTCACTTTCTAATATTTATTCTATCCTGACCGATTAAATAAACTAATCGTGTCACTAATTTCTTCCTCTTCTTCAATAGTTAAATAAATTATTATTTATTTAATTATTTTGTCATCTTTCATCTATAGTTAAATAATTACCATTAATTATTTATCTATTCATGGTCCTTTAATTCTTCCATAGCTAAATAATTATTAAAATCATTTAACTATCCCATGCCACCTCTCCTAATTAAATAGTTAATCTAAATTAATTATTTAAGGTCTAATTTTTATCTCTCCATTTTATTAAATTAATAAATTTAATTAAATGTTTCTCTTTTCATTTTTTCAAATAAATAATTTGAATAAATTGTTTATTTTCCACTTGTCCATTTCCTCTATTTTCAAATAAATAATTTGAATAAATTATTTATTTTCCACTTGTCCATTTCTTCTATTTTCAAATAAATTATTTGAATAAATTATTTATTTTCCACTTGTCCATTTCCAACATTTTCGAATAAATAATTTAAAATAAATTATTTATGCACCATTTGGTCAAAGATACCCTATCATAATCCCCTATCAACATTCATTTCCTGTCATAGCTTGCATGTCCCTACATGTCCTTGCATGCCTATCCTAGCCTACATGTCTGTCATGGCCTACATGTCTTTGCATGTCTTCTTGTCATGATTCCTCCAAGAATAGCATATTCTTGGTGCATCAATTATGGACCATTGATCTTGGCATCTTTTCTAAGACTTAATCTCAACCATCCATTTCGTAACATCCCTCTGATGCATTCCCATCCATTGATCTTGGAATCTTTCTAGAAGATTAATCTCAACCATCCATTCAAATGGTTGTCTATAAAAGCAAGCTTCCTTCTCCATTTTCAGCTTAACAGCTATTCTTCTCCAACTTTCTACTTATCATTTGTAGGTATTTGTACAAGTCACACTACAAATCTAAGGGAATATTTGCAAAAGGAGAAATAGGAGAGCAAGAGAAGTGATTCAAGTTCAAGCATGGGGAGTATTTTAATTTAATGTTTTATTTTCGTTATGCTTACTTGGTTTTCTCTTGTTTAGATGAGGTTAATAGTTTAGAAGTGTTGGCTATCACTTTATCTATTCTATTTGATTTTCTAACCCCATCTCAAAAATATATCCAGTTTAGAATATACAATATATTTTATAATTTAATATATAATATATTATGTTATTATATATAATATATTATGTTATTATATATAATATTTTAGTTAATGTATATATATATTACTAATATATACAATATTTAAATATTATCTTGTTCCCTCTCTCTCCCTCTCTCTCAAGTCTCTCACTCAATCACTCCTATCTCTCTCCCCTCCACCTTCTATCTCTCCCTCTACCCTTAACCCTAAACCCTAAACTCTTAACCCTTAAACCCTAAATCCTTAAACCCTCTACCCTCTACCATTAACCCTATATACCCTTTATCTCTCTGACATTCCCCCTCTCTCTCTCAGGTTACTCTCCTCCTACCCCCTCTCCTCACTTCAGGGATTCTGTCTCCTCTCAGATCCTCCCTCTATCTCTTTCCCTCTGCCATAACCCTTAAAGCCCTCTACCCTCTGCCACTGAACCCTCTGCCCCTCTCTCTCTCCTCCCTGCCCTATCCGTACCGATCTCTCTCCTCACTCCCTCTATCTCTCTCCCCTCTACCCTTAACCATAAACCCTAAACCCTTAAACCCTAAATTCTTATAACCCTCTACCCTCTACCATCAACCCTATACCCTCTATTTCTCTCCCACTCTCACTTTGTCTCTCAAGTCTCTCACTCAATCACTCCTATCTCTCTCCCTCTACCCTTAACCCTCTACCCTCTATATCTCTCCCACTCCCTCCCTCCCTCTCTTTCACTGACTCCCTCTATCTCTCTTCCCTCTACCCTTAACCCTAAACCCTAAACTCTTAACCCTTAAACCCTCTACCCTCTACTCTCTCTCTCTCAAGTCTCTCCTTCCTACCCCCTATCCCTCTCTTAAGTCTCACTCTTTCTCACTCACTCACTCTATATCTCTCCCTATAACCTTAACCATAAAACCTTAAACCCTCTACCATTAACCCTATACCCTCTATCTCTCTCCCACACCCCCTCTCTCTCTCTCAAGTCTCTCCCTCCTACCCATGATACACATCTCAGGTCTCTGAGTCCTTTTCCTCTCCTCTGCGCCCAAATCCTTAAATGCTGGCACATAAACCCTCTGCCTCTCCCCTCTCTCTCTCTCCCCCCCCCTCTCTCTCTCTCTCTCTCTCTCTCTCTCTCTCTCTCTCTCTCTCTCTCTCTCTCTCTCTCTCAAGTCTCTCACTCAATCACTCCTATCTCTCTCCTCTCTACCCTTAACCCTCTACCCTCTACCCTCTATCTGTGTCCCACTCCCTCCCTCCATCTCTTTCACTGACTCTGTCTATCTCTCTGCCCTCTACCCTTAACCCTTAAACTTGTTAGAAAAATAAAGAAGAACATCTCATTTTGTTACTTTGTATTTTCATTGATGTCACCATGATATATGAGTTGCAACTACAAGATCAAGTCTCAAGTTATTTTGGTATTCTAGTCTAGTATCTGAACTGGTATTTTGCTTATATCCTCTGGTATTTTGGTCCACATTTGTTTTCTAGTGATTACAGTTACTTGTAGTTTTGGGAAATGGTTTGTAGATATTGGGAGCACGTACATTCAAGATTTCACATATTTGGTGCTCATACAAAATGTTTATTGATCTTTTGCATTGAAGTATATTCTGGGCTGACCTCTTGGGAAATTGTGTATAGGAGAAATATTTTTGTTATGAAGATATATGTGTGACCTATTTTAGGTCCATGCAGACCTAATGAAGCATGTTGAATATTTGAATTATCTTATCAGAATTTTTATGAATGCTTGTAGTCGACAGATGGTATTTTTTTATAAAGTGCATCTAATTAGGCCGACCTAATTGATGATTGTGGAGACATCAGATATATAATGGATAATCCTTGAAGTTTAATGTGTGGATTTTGTGTACAAGAAAATAAAAAGAAGAGTGAATATGATGAAGTGTGTTAAGTCAGTTTACTGAGCTACATCGGAACTGAATCTACACTCACTAGGTGTACCCCATCAATTCCTTTTCTAGCTTTAAGCCATTCTCTGTCATTGTAATTCTATAGGCAGTGAGCCTTTGTTTTTGGACAGTGAGTCCTAGCAGTGAACCACCCATTTTGAAATATTTAATAACCAATTATACTATATTGTGAGCTAACACTCACCATGGTTTTTCCATTTCTTGGTTTTCCACATCAAAATTTTGGTGTTCTTGTGTTCTCTGATTTCATGTTCTGTGAATGCTTTTATTTATCTTTGCTATTGTTTGCATTGGAATAATTGGATGGTATATGATCAAAAAATTTAAGAAGATATTGATTCAACCCCCCCTCTCAATATCTTGGACCTTTAACAATTGGTATCAGAGCTTTGTTCCTCCAGAAAAGCCTAACAGCTTGAGGGAGATCCTGAAAATGGAAGAAATCGATGATAAAGGAGAACTTCGGACTGAACTTGAGGATCTTGACAAATTTGAAAGAGAAAATAGAGATCTAAAAGAAAATATTGATGAAGCTAATGAATGTGTCCGAAAATTAGAGGAGCAATTAAAATAATTCAAAGATAGGCATAAGGAAGTAACTAATCAGTTGAAGAAAGCTAATAAAGATATTGTCAGTTTGAAAGTACAAGTAGAGGAAAATAAAAGAGTTGAAGAATGTCTGAACAAGTTGGTACAAAGAAAGTTTGAAGAATGCACCTATTGGATGTTGTGGTTGTGTTATTGATATGTGGTTTTCATTGATGTCAACACTATTAGCATTGATTCATTGGAAGCTATATATGTCGAGGATATTGAGAAAATTGTAATGAAATGAGTTGTAGGTTGTCAGTCTAGTGAAGTGAAGTTAAGACTGTTGGTGAGTTCAGTACATTGATGATCAGATATTGTGGACTAAAGGATTTATTTTCAATTCTATCTATTTTATCCACAGGGTATGTGCAGGATCATCATGGAAAAAATAGGCCCTTAAGTGGCAGAAAATTCAGAAAAAATTAGAGTTAGCCAACTTGACGTAAAAATTTGAATAAGTTATCTATATTATTTCTAAAATATGTAAGAATAGAATCTGTAGAAAATTGAATGTAGTTTCTAAACTACTAGGTGTGTTTAAAAAAAAATATCTATTTGGTGAAAATTTGAAATTTCAATGCAATAGTACTTAAATTTCAGGGAAAAAATAAGAAGTGGGTGTCTGTCTGCTCGTCCTAACCACAATAAAATGATAATATTTTTTTATAATATTTTATATATAAGTAGAGGACTCATGTCCCAATGTGATGCATATTTTTTGTAATTTTTTTCCAAGTAATAATTAATTATGAATTTTTTATTGCAAATTTTAAAAAATATAAAAACTCATATGTCTGACCACCTTAACTTGGTCAAAACTTCATGAAGCTCATTTTTTTTTTTTAATCCTATATTATGTGAAGCATAGAGTGTGACGCATGTTTTGGATTCAAAAAATGTGATACCATTTGAAAGTTGTAAATGTTTTTCAATCAGCCTATGAATCAGAACTTTAGTCGTAATTTGAATAGAAAATGAATAATAATTACTTATTAAATTAAAAGTAAAGCATAATTTATATTGGTATAAAGCTGAGAATCTCCTTTAAAAACCCTTTTCGTTTCAATTATTTTGGGTCAACAAAAATTCATCAGCCACATACCCATCATATTGCCACTTTTTAGCCCATCATGATCCTGCACATACCCCACGTCGAGTTTCAGAGATTCGCGTGAAGATTTATATTTTGACAATTTTTTTGTTGCTTCAATTGGTGTTCCTGAATGAAGATGTTGTGATTCCAGTAAGTTCAGTTGTTGTGGATGCTTCTCTAGTGATTCATGACGTTTGTGGATGATTCTAGATCATGCTCTATCTTTGTTGCATATCTGCATTGATTGTTGTGCTTGTGATCCATGATTTTCTCTTGTGTGTTCATGTTTTTCATGTTCATGGCCGACTAGGTGATGGTAGCATGTTGTGGATCTTCGAGGAGTAATTAATTGAGGTGTTTTGTGTTTGAGCGTGTTGATTTAAGTCTTCATTATGTTGAGGCCAACCTTGGTTGATTTGCATTGATAATTGTTTTTGATTTGAGCCAACAGTTATATTCATTTTGTTATTTTGTTGAATCTAACATGTTGCAATGTAATTTCTTATTGCAAATATATATAAGCAATTGTTTATTCGATTTGAAGTGTACTCGTGGATGTTGAATGTGTGTATATGCGAATAATGTTCTAAATCATTCGAAGGCAAAGAAGAGTGTGAAGAAGAGTGAAGAAGAGTGAAGAAGTGTGAAGAAGTGTTCATGTGCTTAACTAGAACTGCAATCAGGCATTAGCAAATGTTATTTTACCAATTCAAATCCCTGTAGATGTAATCCAAATATTTTTCTAAGATACTATGTCTTCCTTTGGGCTATAAGCCTTGTTGTAATTGAGCAGTGAGCTCTAGGCACTGTGTCTGAATGTGTGTGCATTCCCCATTTCATTCTTTATACTTTTAACAGGGTATAATCTTGTGGACTAACCTCCACCATGGTTTTTCCCCTAACAGGGTTTCCACGTAAAAAAATTTGGTGTGATGTGTGTTTCTGATGTGTTGATGCTTTCATTGTTATTAATTAGATCTAAGAATAAGGTTAATAAAGTTAATAAGTTTTGAATTTCTGTGACAACGTATTCACCCCCCTCCCCTCTCAGTTGTTTTCCCTTATGTTTCCAACATCACGAAGCTTGAACAAGAGGTAGTGAACCTAAAAGTGGATCTAGAGAATAAAAACTCTATGAAAAAAATTTCAAATCTATCTCAGATAAGCTTGATGAATTGATTGCAGGAAAAAAGCCGAGTAAAGAAAAAGGTGTTCTGGGAAATTATACCAATGAAAGTTCCAAGACCGTAAACAAATAGAAGACTCTGAATAAAGGAAAGTGGAAAGAAAATCCAACGAACTCTACTAGGATACCTTTGGTGAGACAACCTAATGCAAAAAAGGTATCCTTTTTTTAATGGTACTTGTTTTTCATGCAATAAATTTGGTCACAAGGCAAAAAAATGTAGAAGTAGGATGAATATGTTCCCTGGTTCTTTTACTGGTCAATGTTTTGCATGCAAAAGAATTGGACATAGGGCAAGTGAATGCAAAACCTTGATGATGAATTAGTTTAATGGGAGAAAAATGAATCAATCCTTTAATGGATATTGTTATACCTACAAGTATGGACATAATGCTAACCAATGCAAAACAAGAGTCAATATAAGTCAATCTAATCAAATAAATATTGTCAGTTATAATTCCAACAAACCGGGACATGTTTCAAGATTCTGCAAAAGCAAGAAGAGTAAGGAGACCAATCTGATAGAGAAGAGTGAATCTATGAAGAAGGTTGAAAAAGATGTGATTAAGCAAGAGATGAATTATATTTGGAGGAAGAAAGAAGAACCAGAGACTATTGATGAGTTTGTGCTTGCATTTGGTACAAACGATTTTTCAGTAATTAGACCTAGCAAGGTTGTAGGGGGAGCATTATCATAAAATCATAAGAACCCCCTTGATAAATGGCATGTCAAAGGCTAGCACAAGGATGAAATGTGAAGATTGAGTTTTTAGAGGTTCTGAAAAAGGAATATGTGAAAAATATGGAGGGATGATCTTTTGTGGAGTGAATTAGGGTTTGTCTATGAAAAGAAAAAGAGTTTTTAGCACCTTTTTGGTTTTTTCCACATTAAATGCAAACTAGGGAAGAATTTTATTTTATAAAGGAAATTTTTAAGGCATTTTTTATCATTCGAGCTTTTGGAGAGATTGAAGTTCTTTTGGAGAATTCTTGAAGAGAATTGAAGTTCAAGCTATGGAAACCCTAGCTGCAATCTGCCATGCAGAAAAAAGGTACTTTTATCCTTTGAGCAGTTGTGTTTTTCTTTATTCAAGTTATTTGAGTTTGGAACTAGTAGAATGGAAACTCCTATTATTTTGAAAGTGTCAAAGAGGCTGAGGCCCTCTTAAAAAAAATATTCGTCAAAGGTTTTTGAAGATGACCACATGGGTGCATTTTCGTCAATTTCCCATGGAATAATGCCAACTGAAGATACAAGAATGTACATTCATGTGAAGTATGAGGAATATGACCACTCTAAATTGATTGATATCTGGCATAAAGAGCTTACTGGGGATGACTTCTTGGTAAAAATTGAATACTCGAAAGTGGTTGAGAAAATATTGGATAGGTGAAATAATTTTCCCAATTTTAGCTACGATAAGAAATATGTGAAACTAGTCCTAACTAGAATTCATGAAAAATTTCTCTGGACTGACCACCCTCACCTGATAACAAAAGAAGCAATTAGGGCTACAATTGGGCTTTGGGATAAGGGTACAGTACCAGTGTTAAAATCTATGAAGAATGAGTTATTTATGGAGCTCACAAGTGTTGCATACGACAAAAGAGCCCTAAAGATGAAGACCATTACTAATCATGTTGTTAAGTATGCTGCGATGATGATTGGACATAAAATATAGTTCACAAACAGAGAGAATTTTGTTTCTGCCACAACAATCTATATTGGTTTTGATATGGTTGAGAATTGTGCTAATTATGATCTTTGTGAACTTCTTAGGATACAGTTGTTGGAGAACCTGAAGCTGACAAAGGAAAGGAAGTATGCATTCAAGTTTGGTTCTTTGATTATATTTTTATTGTTTTACTTTATGAAGAGGTTACTAGGAAAAAGTGAAGTACATTGGGACTCATCTAGACTAGTAGGCCATCAAATTTTTGATTTTTTTCATAGTCTGGGAAATATGGATGCTTAGGATAATGCTCTGACAACATTCTTTGTTGTATTTAAAAGAAACATGAATGAAAGAGAGAGGATCCCGAGAAAAATTGTTGAAAAGTACAAGGATGAAATCATATTCCATGTCTCATCTGATGAATGCATGATTGTAGTTGTAGAACCTCAAACTATATGGATTTATCCTTTGGGATATGAGGTGAAAGAGGATGAAGCCAAAGGCTATGTGTAATTAATGTTAAAGAATCCAAAAGACCCCAACACACCCTAGATTGGGAATGCAAAAAAGTCTATGGAAATTCATATGGAGCAACATAAGCCTAAGATTAGAAAGAAAGTAGAGAAAACACTTAAAGAAGTTGGATTCACAGATGAGGATATTTCCCTTGGTAGGGCTAAGAGAGAACTAAGGGAGGTAGAATCATCTGGCCTGAGGAGATCCAAAAGGACTACCTCTGCAATTTCCTCAGCTACCCCTACAACTAAGATTGATCCTAGTATGGTTGATAAAAGGAAAGGTCTTGTTTCCCCTAGGCTGAATACAAGATCTGGGAAGAGGAAAGAAAATCCTCTGATAGCCCCTACAAAGAGAGGAAGGAAAGAGAAAGAAACAAGAGAGAATAATCTGAGTGTTATAGATGATTAGGATGATGAATAAGAAGATCTTGAAGCAAAACTAGTAAGAAGAAGAAGAGGAGGTTTACCCTCCGATGAAGGTGCATCTATAGAAACCGTTGGTTCCAAGAGATTTCATATTGTATCATCCTCTGAAGATGAAGAAGAGAATGATTTTGGTATACATGTGCATACCAATCCTAAATCAAAGAAGGATAAGTTAGCTGGTGAGGCCTTTGTGGACCAAAGAGATGAACAAGATGTTTCGGTAAGTTCTAGCCCCTGGTATAAACTTGATCCAACTCTTAAATCCTTGCTAAATTTTGAGAACATGCTTCAACCCACAACTAAATACTATGATAAATTTGGAGAAGAAGACAAGAGAACAATGCTTTTAGTTGTTATTCAATACATTATGGTCTTAGAGGTCAAATGGGATGACAAGGAAAGATGTACCTAAAAGCATGTGGGATTATCTAATGAAAAGGATATTTGAGGCCGTTGTGTTTGAAGAAAAGATTAGAAATGTAGCATATAATAATATTGGGTCCTCCTTGACCCCTGATGATCTGAAATCTTTGAAAAAGATCTGTGTTGAAATGTTTCCAATGAAGAGTAGAGTGAATATGTTGATGACAAGGAACAAGAAGCTAACAAAGAAAGTAAGAAAGGAAACTACACAAGTAATCCAAGAGACAGCTGAAAAAATATTGTATGTTGAAGACCGATGAAGATGCTGCTACTACTGAAAATTCTAAGGAGAATACTCCCCTTGATACAGGTAATGAAGATATTTCTAGAAATTTTGATGTTGAAATCAATGTTGGTATTGAAAACAATGAGTAGAATCAAGGAGAAGTTGAGCCTAAGATGCATAATGATGCTCCTCTAGAGAACATTGAAGTAGAAGGCAACAATGATCAAGAAATGTTGAAGAAGAAAGACAAGGAAATGGTGAAGAATAAGGACAAGACAATCCTGAGGAAGAACAAAATAAAGATGAAAATGATGGAAATAAGGAAGAGGACAATAATGAAAAAGATAATGATAAAGATAAAGATGAAGAAAAAGAAGAAGAGAAGAAAGAAGAGGAAGAAGAGGAAATAGAAGAAGAAAATAAGGAAGAGGGAGAGAAGGAAGAGAAAGAGGAAGAAAAGAAAAATGAAGATACTGAGGGGAAAAATGAAGAAAGTGAAAAACATATTGTGAAACCACTTAAGATTCCCAAAGAATCATCCTCCGGTAATTATGTTTTGAAAGGATTTCTCTCCAAGAAAATCAGATTTTTTGGTTATTCCCCAAGATATTTTACAAATTCCTATGATTGAAGGGCTAGTGGATATGGAGAAGATGTCTTCGGTACACAAATTTATGTTGGGAGATGTTATGAAAGAATCCAATAGAAAAGAAATTATGGAAGCACATCAAAGAGGAATAGAACTAGTAGAGGATTCCCTCAAGGCATTACAAGAAGTCATACCCAGTGCATCCATTGATACATCTCTCACCCCCATTGAAAATTTGAGATTATTGCTAGACTCTCTCAAGGAGTATACCTACAGGCTTAATGAAAAGAAAAAACAAGAGGTTGAAGAAAAATTGGCAGAGAAAAGGTTGTTGGCTTTACATGACAAATGTGCTCGTGCACACTCTAGAGTTGAAAAGAGCCTGGAAGCTATGAAGGTTTGTGAAACTGAAGCTAATATTGTTCTTGCTTATTGCTTAAAGTGGCTTGATGCCACTCAAAATATTAAAGTTGCTATGGATTCCATTAAGTCTCAACTATCAATAGTGTCGGGTACTTACAGTCTATCTAAAGATAGAGACAACTCATCCTAGAATGCAATCTCTGCGCGTAAAGAAAAATTATTTGTTTTGCAGAAGAAAAAGGAAGAAATTATCAAGAAATTTGACCAGTTGAGCAACATTGTGAGAGTTAAATTCACTCTAGTTGGCAAGGCCTTGGCTTGCACAAAAAATATTGAAAATATAAACCTGACCCCTGATACTTCAGAAGGTGTAGAAGAAATTTTGATTGAGTTGGAGTCCTTAAATAGGATTCTCATTTCTACTAAGGATAGTTGGGAGAGTGGAAAATCAGTATGGGAAGACATTATGAAGGAGCTTCAAGGCTCATCATCTTCTAGTTGATACATGTTTCTTTGTTTTCACTACTTTAATGTTTTTCAATTGTTTTTAGAACACCCTTTTTCCTTGATGTCAAAGGGAGAGAAGAATGGTGGAATGGTGTTAGGGGGAGAGAAGTACAGTAAATAAGGAACTGTATAAATATTCTTTTTTTTTTTTGGCACATGTTTCCATCAAAGAAAAAGGGGGAGATTTTTGGAGAAATGAAGAAGAACATCTCATTTTGTTACTTTGTGTTGTCATTGATGTCACCATAATATATGAGTTGCAACTGCAAGATCAAGTTTGAAGTTATTTGGGTATTCTAGTATGATATCTGAACGAGTATTTTTCTTATATCCTCTGGTATTTTGGTCTGCATCTGTTTCTTATATCCTAATGAAGTGTGTTGAATATATGAATTATATTATCAGAAGTTCTATGAATTCTTGTATCCAACAAATGGCATTTTTTTATAAAGTGCATCTAATTAGGCTGACCTAATTGATGCTTGCGGAGAGATCAGATATATAATAGATAATCAGTGAATTTTAATGTGTGGATTTTGTGTGCAAGTGAATATGATGATTTTTTTTAAGTTAGTTTATTGAGCTACATTGGAATTCAATATGCACTCACTAGGTGTACCCCATAAGTTCATTTTCTAGTTGTAAGCCATTCTCTATCATTGTAATTTTGTAAGCAGTGAGCCTTTATTTCTGGACAATGAGTCCTGGCAGTAAGCCACCCATTTTATAATATTTTATAACCAATTATACTATATTTTGAGCTAGCACTCACCGTGGTTTTTCCCTTTATGGGTTTTCCATGTAAAAATTTTGTTGTTCTTGTGTTATGTGATTTCATGTTCTGTGAATGCTTTTATTTATCTTTGCTATTGTTTTCATTGGAATAATTGGATGGTATCTAATCAAAAAATTTAAGAAGATACTAATTCACCCCCCCTCTTAGTATCTTGGACCTTTAAAAAAACCATCTACCCTCTAATCTCTCTCTCTCAAGTCTCTCTCTCTCCTATCCCCTCTCCCTCTCTCAGGTCTCTCTCTCACTCCCTCTATATCTCTCCCTTAACCCTTAACCCTTAAACCCTCTACCCTCTAACATTAACCCTATACCCTCTATCTCTCTCCCACTCCCTCTCTCTCTCAATTCTCTCCCTCCTATCCCCTCTCCCTATCTCAAGTCTCTCTCTTAGTCACTCCATCTATCTCTCTCCCCTCTATCCTTAACCCTTAAACCCTCTACCCTCTGCCCTTAACCCCACCCCTCTCTCTCTCTCTCTCTCTCTCTCTCTCTCTCTCTCTCTCTCTCTCTCTCTCTCACCCCTCTCCCTCTCTCATGTATCTCTATCTCTCTCAATCCTCCCTCATCTCTCTCCTTCTACCCTCAACCTTAAACCCTCTACCCTCTCTCTCTCTCTCTCTCTCTCTCTCTCTCTCTCTCCCTCCTCCCTCCTCCCCTCTCCCTCTCTCAGGTCTCTATCTCTCTACTCCATCCTCATCTCTCCTCTACCCTAACCTCTACCATCTATCTCTCTCCCCACCCTCCTTCCCTCTCTCATCTCCTCTCCCTCTCTCCCTCTCTCTCTCTCTCTCTCTCACTCACTCCCTCTATATCTCTCCCTCTACCCTTAACCTTAAACCCTACCCTCTCAAGTCTCCCTCAAGTCTCCCTCTCTCTCTCACTCACTCCCTCTATATCTCTCCCTCTACCCTTAACCCTTAACCCTTAAATGTTAAACCCTTAATCCCTCAACCCTATCTCTCTCTCTCTTGGGTCTATGTGTGCAAAAATTGGATATCCGATTTAGATCAGATATCTAATTTATAACACCAAAATCTGGGTATATATACCTAACACAAATCAAATATTTGATTTCTGCTACTTTGGCTTGGGCATTGCTTTCAGAGCAATGTACTGACACCCAACCTAAGAAAAATTCAACTCGAGATTTTTGCATTTTTTGGTGAATGCAAAACACTACTTTTTTTAAATTGACACTTTTTGGCCCATCATGATCCTGCACATACCCAAGTACTTCCTTTGTAAGTTGGCCCCGCCAGAGCATGTAGCGAGAAAAATAAAATTTTAAAATAATGCACCAAATGACCATGAAATCCAACGAAATTGAAATTGGAGACATTTGAGGCCAAAACACAAATTGTGTCATTAGAATTTCAAAATTTTCAACTTTTTCAAAGTGCCAAATCTAGCCCGAGAGCAGTCGAAAAATAATTAAAAAAAATACCAGAACTCGTCTGATGACCATGAAAATGCACAGACATGTTGAGTTGTGATTTGAGAGTATGCTCATCAAACGGTCTGGCATGAAGTCATCAAGATTAAAAATCTTCAATGCTCCAAGTTGCTCCTTTAGCATTTTCTAAAGAATTGCACCTATCAAACTCAACTGAAACCCACCAACTTCCCCTTTTGAAAAAATATCAAATATGAACCTGGGAAGCTATAACTTGGAGGATTGGCTCATTTAGGATCCATGAATACATATGAAAAATGGTTTATCATCAATATTCTTCATTCACAAGATATCAAAATTCAAACTTGACCCCTCTACAACTATTTTGAAATGCAGTCTTCAAACTAGGTAAAATCCATTTGGTTTTGATTTTGGAAAAATACGAAATGATGTCCTGAAGCCCTAAAAATTTGCATGAAGGTAGATTAAGGTGGGAAGAATCTAATACACCAATCAGTTTGTCATAATACTCTTTTAGTTGCTTAATATTTTTCTCCAAATTTGACCCTTTTGGCAGTTTTTATTGTGTAAACAGTAGACTTTTCCAAAACCCTTGAATGTGATACTTCAAAATCTTGTCAAATCAGACCGTGGGAAGCTAAAACTGAACATATGCACTAACATATGGTAGAAAAACATGTGTGCAAAGGGATTTGACATTATATTGAATCGACTTGAAGTTGTGATTTTTCAAATTAGGCACTTGAGGCATCTTTTTCAAATGCATTTCTGAGTGTTGAAATCAACTTTTTTGCTATGGGAACCTGAAATTTAAAAAAAAATTGTTGGAAATTTTAGGTTTCAACACTTGGGATGTGGATGACATGTCTTGATTTGGCTCGCACGTGACATACTTATTCATGATGTAGTTTGGTTCAAAAACATATGACTTGGCAAAGCGCCTTCCGAACAAGCTCTCATGTCTTCTTATACTTTAAAGCATTTTCTCACGGAAATGGTGTTAACAACTACTTTAAAGTGGGGGCATTCATTGACACTCATGTTTCATTGTGTGTGATTTTCTTTCTTCTTGTGATGCATCCTTCTCTTGTTGGTGTCATTGGGCTTGATTTCCTCCAATAGCGTGATATTTCT
The DNA here is from genome assembly GCA_007258455.2 of Sequoia sempervirens. Lineage (NCBI taxonomy): Eukaryota > Viridiplantae > Streptophyta > Pinopsida > Cupressales > Cupressaceae > Sequoia > Sequoia sempervirens. The sequence goes on from VDFB02353493.1 coordinate 37,387,086, forward strand.
TTGATTTTTCCTCTCTTCGAGACATTACGCATGATGTTCCCTAAGAAGAGACCTTACACGAACTAAGAAAACTCCCCTTGAACACACCTTACACTATTTTTCATTTTTAATTTTAGTTATATGGTCATCTTGGATAATACACCTTGTGTACTTGTGGAGCCATCTTGTTTGTTCATGAGCTCCAAGCATACAAATTTTTTCTTGTCTCATGAAGCTCGATGATCATTTTTGTGTGGCACCTTTTTAAAGTTATCATGAGGTATAACTTTGGTATGGTTTTGACAGGAAGTTGAACAAGGGCATGACTTTCCCTTAGCTACTTGCGTGTGTGTGAGTACATATCGGCCATGGGTGTATGTGTCTCAACTTCTTGGATTTCTCACCTTGCGGGTGACCTAAAGTTCTATGGCCCCAGAGTGAGCACATTTTTGTTGAGGCTTGATCCACCTTTTCTTTCTTTTTCTTTCATCAATGACATTGTATGTTTGCATATCTTGTTTTGTTGCATATCATACACCTTGTTCATGTTCTTTTGTGCTTATGTCGATTTGACTTAGGATCTTGGATCTTGGGGGCTTGACCACCTTCTCGATCATTGTTATCCTAGACCATTTGCATCGGTACACTTGGACCCCTCTTGAATGTCTACTTTAGTGTGAGTTTGAAGCAAGTTCATCCTCTCACTAAAGTGGGGGATAAATGTGGCAATAGAAAAAGTACACCCTTTCCTTTCTTAATTCAAGAATAATTAATGATAAATTGGACTTGATATCACCTTGATTTATTTTTGTGATGTGTTTTACACATCCACAGTAGGTGTTGGGCCCTATTAAAGCTACATAGATCTAACCTTTCCTTGATTTAGTTTGTAAAGTGTATTTATTTACACTTTCACATTAAATTTAGAAGGCTTGTAAACAAAGTGGACCTAATCTAGTGTTGTAATGTGCTCTACACATTCACATTGGATTTAGGTCCCTTTTAAGCTAAATTGACTTGATCTTTCCTTAATTTAATTATGTAAAGTATATTTATTCACACTTTCACATTAAATTTTAGGCCCTATTGCATTTATGGCCTTTATATCATCATTAATAGGCCCCTAAGACCCTATATTATGCATCCTAAGGCATATTTCAGTCAAAAACTCAATAACATCAACAGATAAGCTTAATTTACACACTCCCCAACACTTTAGCAATCAAAATAGGCCCTATGGGACCCATTCGCCACTTTGGGTAAATGAGTCCCATCCAGGTGGGACCCATTCACCCAACATGGTGAATGAGTCCCATTTGGCCTATTTTCAAGGTTTTAAGTAAGAAAAGCTAGGTTTTAAGTTCAAATTCCATGTATGCCGACCTTTGGGACCTCATACTGGATCTTAGGTGGATTTCCTATATAAATCAGCTTTCAAACCATTATTTCATAAATTCTACATGCTATCAAGTCAAGAATTCAAGAGTTACGCCTTCTAATACTTTACAAGGTTGTTAGGAGAGTTTGCAAGAGCATTTCTAAGGCATTCAAGAGTAGAATTCTTCATCTACATCCTTCATGGCCATTTCATGTTGAGTTGAAAAATTACAAGACATCATTCAAGGTATTATTGTCCATGATTCATGTTCTTAGTTTCATGTTTCATGCATTCATTTCATTGTCTCATCATTTGGTTTAATTACCTACAAGGGTTTTGACCAAGGCAAACCCCTATTCCCTAAAAATCAACATTTTTTCTCTTTTTCTTTGTGTAATTGTAGATATAGGTGCTTTAAAGACTTGAAGGATCATTGAAGATTAGGTTACAAGCTTGGAGAAATTTTTTGGAGTTGTCTCCCCATTTTCAAGGTCAAAATCTTCACCTAAAAATCATATGCAGGTCTGAAATCAAGGATTCAAATCCAGAGACAAAGTGGAATAGAAAGAGTAGACATTGAAGACCAAATTCAAACTTTGAAATTATATAAAACCCTAACTAGTGTCAATTACCTAGATTGGTGAATGATTCCTAGTTTAGGTCAATTTTGAGATTTTTGTAGTTTCAAATGCCCTTTTTCTAGAAACATGTTCCTATGTAGAAACCCTGATTTGGGATTGATTCACCTAGATTGGTGAATGAGTCCCAGTAGGCCAAAATTTTAGGTAATTCAACATTTCAGGTCCTCATTCAAGCTCTCTCAAATTTATAGGTGCTCCTCTGTACTTTTCCAACTTTTTTTTTGATTTATTTTCATCTATAGTTCATTTAGTGAAGTTTCTTACATCATTGAGTTCAATCATTAGATATTTCATTTCATACATTTTCCAAGCCCTAGCTTGGTGGTGAACCCCTCATTAGCTTACATTCATCCCCTAAGACAACCCTATTTCAATGTCTTGTTCTCTTTTGTATTGATATCTCTAGGGTTATCCCTGATTGGAATAGTTGAAAGTGGGTGTGATCTATGTCTTAATCCATACGATAGCATCTCTCTCCCAACCCATTTCCATAAGTTCCAACAAATATATGTTATGAAAAATAGATAGGAATTGTAGCATATTATTATTTAAAAATGTAACCTTGCAACTTACCAAAATAACTCATATAATAAGATAGCATGCACTATACATGTCCACATATCCGTATGGACAAATTTTTCTTTCGAAGGAATATAGAGCATTCCAACAATCCTTAAATATTTCTTCACTATGCCAGTTGAGAAATCTATCACCAATATCTTTCGCTTGAGAAGGTATAAATACTTGAGAGCTTGGATATAATACCTTCACACCTTGATTAACTTAATTTATGGACTACAAGACAGAACCCTTTTCTATGGAGAGGAGCAGACCAAAATACCTTGACTTCACCAAAGAGAATGCACCATGAATGCCTTATACTTCACAGACTTTATCTTTATGTGTGGTACATCAAACTGGAATGGATTCAATCAGAATAAGTGTACCAACCTTCATAAACCATCTACCTTCACTACCCTTGGATCTTCAATGAAGGTCCATTTATGCATAGAAAATATGCACATTGATTGATTTGATTCAAATCATCTTACATGCTGAAATCTTTAGCACCTTTTTCTTTTCAGGGGGAAAAAATATTATGCAATTGAAATCTACCCCTAAGATAATTCTCTATCTTATTTTTTCTTAGAATCTTTTATAGAGTGCATAAGTTTAGTATCGTCCTTCTTCTCATGGTCTTCTTTCCAAACTTTTTTATTTCCCTTCTTTTGTTGATTATAGGATTCAACCTTTTTCTAAACTGGTGGCTTAGCAAAGATACTTCTATAGTAATTTTCCTTATGTCCCATATTATTTCATTTGTAGCACACAATATTATGCTCTAGAACAAGTTTGTTTCTCTTCACCTTGGATTTACAGTCATCATCCTTGTGACCATAGTTGTTGCAAGCATAGAAATATCCATGAAAATAGATAGCATTTTTTCTTTGAGGCTGGAATGACATTCTACCCATGTTATTATTCCTTGTTTGTCTAAATATACAATCAATAGTCTTATGCCCAAAAATATTGCAAGAAAAATAGTAACCTTGAAAGGGTTGATTGAACCTGGAAGGAGTGTGTTGTTTTGTATCTCTGAAGCCATTCTTTTTAGATTCTTCAAAATAATCTTTATCCTCCTTTGTTTTAGGCCTTTCAAATGTTTTGGAGCTAACCTCAGGCCCAAACTTCCCCCCTTTGTCAATTTTTTCTTTCTCGGGCATTTCTCAAAGTGACAATTTCCTCCTCATTTTTTAAACATCCAACAGTCTTGGCATTGAGGTTGAAATTCAAGCAATCTACTTTCCTCTTACATTCTTCAACCCTTATTTTCAAATTGGAGATCATACCTTCTACTTCTTTTAGTTTGACTTCATGTTCTTTTCCTTTTTCAACTTGTATTTTCAATTTTTCATTTTCTTCTTTTATTTTGCAAGCAAGCATTCATATTTCTGATTTAGTCTCCTTGCTTCATTTAGGTCTTTCAGATTTGACAAAAAATTTCCTTCAAAGTCTACTCCCTAATCATCTAAATTGAAGTCCCAACCTTTAGGTTCTATATATTTTTAATATGGACCAAAGGAAAACATATCTTCATCACTTAAGGATTCAAAATCCTTGCATTTCTCAATTTACACTTTTTGTTAGTAGTATTGAAAACAATAAAGAGAGTTTCACCATTTCATCCATTCTCCTCATCTTTAGAGGAACCACCGATTTCCTTGGAATATAAACTCTATACATATTCTTGTATTCATAGACAAAATAAAACTTTTTATTCTCCAAAACATAATGGAGTTGTAGAAATAATGAACAGTACACTGATGGAGAAGGCTAGGAATATGTTGAGTGGTATTGGTCTAGAAAAAAGGTTTTTGGTTGAAGCTATTACCACTGCCTATTACTCGATTATCAAGTCTCCTACATCAGCTCTTGTTGATACTATTCCTATAGAGGCATGGTCAAGTCACAAGCCTTCATTAAGAAATCTTAGAGTTTTTGTTTGTGAGGCATATGCACATGTGCCAAAGGATAATCAAAAAAAGTTAGAGAAAAAAGATTTGAAATGTATCTACATAAGATGTAGTTAAGGTGTGAAAGGATTCAATCTTTCAGATTCTTTTGCACATAAGGTAATATGTATAGTAAAAGTGTTATTTTTAGAGAAACTAAGCCTTCTTCTGTTATATTATAGCTAGAAAAAAGTAAAGAGGAAGATGTGATTCAACTTTGTTCTATGCCTGAGAAAGTTAAATTGAGGCCCAAAGATAGATAAGAAGTTGAGATCTCATCTAGCTTTGAATCTTCAAAAGAGGAGGAAGAACCTCCAACTCAACCTGTTTTTAGGTCTACAAGGCATCAAAAACTACCTGAAAGGTATTCACCTAATGATTGGAGATGTATTTTTGTTTTGAATACTAACATGGATGAACCTAGAACTATAGAAGAGGCATTAGGTATGAATGATGCAAAATCCTAGAAGATTACTATGGATGAAGAAATGGAAGTTTTGAAAAATAATGATACATGGGATCTTGTATCATTTCTTGAAGGATGAAACCATGTTCGTTGCAAATGGGTGTTCAAGAAAAAGATCAATTTAGATGCAAGTATTGAGAATTTCAAAGAAAGGTTGGTTGTGAAAGGTTACTCTCAAGTTGAGGGTGTTGATTATGGTGAGATATTTTCTCCTATTGCAAAAATGGGATCCATTAGATTTTTTCTTTCTATTGCTCCTTCTTATGAATTAGAGGTTGAGCAAATGGATGTGAATTTTTTTTTCTTTATTGCGACTTGGAGGAGGATATTAGCACTACATGGTGAAAGGTAAAAGTAATTTAGTTTGCAAACTGAAGAAATATTTGTATGGCCTAAAACAGAGTCCTAGGGTGTGGTACCTAAAATTTGATACATATGTGTTGAGTTTGGGAATTAAGCATTCTAAATCACATCATTTTTTGTATTATAAAACTAGTGGTGATCATTTCCTATTTATTGCATTATATGTTGATGATATGTTATTTATAGATAAAGGGAAATGTATGATTTTAGAACTAAGGTCTCAACTTGCTGCTAAATTTGAAATGAAATACCTTGGTGTAGCTAGGCACATTCTTGGGATGGAAATTAGAAGGGATAGAGTGAACAGAAGCTATGGCTTGGCCAAAGTAAGTATGTCAATTTAATTTTATATAGGTTTAACATGTAGGACTGTAGACCATTGTGTGTTCCTTTTTTAGTTGGAACAAAGTTATCTATTACAAATTATCCAACATCCCCTTTAGAGATGGAAGACATGAGAAGAGTGCCTTACCAAAGTGTAGTTGGAAGTTTGATGTATGTTATGATTTGTACTAGACCGGACATTTCCCAAGCTGTGGGATTTCTTTCCAAATATATGTCTAATCCTGGTAGAGTTCACTGGGATGTAGTTAAAAGGGTCTTCAGATATTTGCGCGGTACCTCATAGTATTCCTTGTGTTATTATAGTAATTTGAATGAATATGATATTTCCCTTGATATTCATGGTTATGTGGATTCATACTAGGGAGGTGATATTGATTGCAAACGATCCATCGATGCTTATGTGTTTACTTTATTTGGTGGTGTTATTAGTTGGATGAGTAAGCAATAGGATGTGGTTGCTTTTTCCACTACTGAACCTAGGTATATGTTATCTACTCATGCTTGTAAAGAACCCATTTTTATTAAGAGAATGTGTTCAAATATTGGAATAAATCAAGGTGCAGTGACAATTTCTTATGATAGTCAAAGTGTGATTTTTCTAGCTAAGAACCTGACATTTCATTCCAAGACCAAGCACATTGATGTACATTATCATTTTGTCAAAGATATGGTCAAAAATGGTAGGGTGAATTTGGTTAAGGTAGATACTTTGATGAATGTTTTTAATTCTTTAACTAAACTTATGAGCACAAAGAAGTTTGTATGATGTTCAAAGACTATGGGCCTTTCAGCCCCTAGGAATTAAGAGATGATGTTTACTCCCTCTTGTTGCTCTTGCAAGGTGTTCGAAAAGTGGAATATTTATTGGGAAAATGTGTCTCAACCTTGCAATTATATAAGGTTTATTATTGATAGGATGTATTTAATATAAATATATTTATATATATCCTAGCTACACCAATAGGTGTAATATACAATGAGAGCATGGGGTGGAGGGAAGGAGTGGGATGTGTATTAATATTAACATTTTTTGTTAACAAAACTCTTAAATGGTTGAAATGCATAAAATTAATGATATATTATAAATTTGGATCATTCATTATTAGGTTTGAGATTTGATGGTAGATATTTTATTGGCTTATCTTTCCCTAGAAGCTAACCCTATTTTATGAGGGTGTTGTATTATGGTTATGGTATTTTGATGTATTCTGAGAGTCTAATAGTGGTCTTTTCTTTGGATCTCTGGTGGTGCTACTCTTGTGAGAAGCTTGCTCTAAAAGTATATTGTAATCTTTTTTATTTCTAAATAATACATTGGGTAGCTTTTGGAGTGTGAGGTTTTTCTCCCTAAAGGGTTTTCCCCATGTAAATCACTCTATTGTGGTGTGCATGATATTTATGTTTATTTTTGTTTACGTTTTTGTAACCATTGAAAATATCTCTAAATTTTTGCATTATTCTCCTCTAATTGGTGTAGGAAGTTTTTCTTCTACCTTAGCTTCATTACATTTTTTTCATTTCAATTGTGCATTTTTCTATATTTACATTAGCTTATTATAGTTACATAATTAGCCTAGTTCACTTTCACATCACATACTTTATATTTAAATCAAATCCAATCCACTTCCACAAAAAGGGGACCAAAACCTTGATCATCCATTCTATCTCTTCCATTGAGGATAGTATCCAAGTGGTTTTTCATGATTATTTTAGTGTCCCTCAATGTTTAGTGGGTTAAGATTTGATTTAGACCCTAGATCCCTTTTTCCCACCATCACATTTTGGTCAACCCAACATTTTTTACACTTGCAAAATCTTTTGAAATCATAAATATTTCATTTTGAATTTTGAGTGCAATATTAGGTTGTCATTTATTAACATTAAATTAGTGAAAAGCATTGAAAATGTACAGATTCACATAGTGTTTTTTTATTTCAAAAGCTCAAAAAGTGTTATCTTTTAGCATTTTCAAGATAAGTTTAGTTGGTTATAGCATTTAACTAGAAATTTTTATTTGAACATATTGTGTTGCTTTAAAAACATAAAGTTTTATGCATGTATGTGCTTCATGTTGACAAATTACGTTTTCATGCATTTCCAAAAAAAAAAAATCTTTCAGACCTGAACCTATGTAACCTCATATACTTAGACATTGTAGTTGGTTTCTAGATTATTAAACTATTAAAATATTGCACCTCTAGTCTAGGAAACCCATGCCCTTGACCAACTAGTTTATGTTTGAATTTCAATCATAGTTTTGTCTCTATGACTTCTATACAAATTTTTGTTCCATTTTTTAAGTTTGTTTCATTTTTTTCAATTTCATTTATTTTTATCTTCATTTTTTGAGCACACAAGAATCCTACATCTTGTAATAAATTTATGAGCTTCACAACCTAGTGTCCCATATCTAATACCCATGTGAGACATAGTTATAGACTTATGGCTTCCCATGTTCTAATAACATCTGGTGTTAAGAATGAGTATCATAACTTGTTCACCCAAGGGGTTACATATACACAATCTATCTTTAATTCTCTTCCTAATCCTAAATTACTTGTCTTCTTCATCACCAAACATTCATGTGGACTTGGAGGCTATTTTTTTCCATTTCCACAAAGATAAACTTAAGAAATTGGAAAAATATTTAGAGATCCTTCAACTATATTCTAGCATTGAATCCTTGGTGGGAGAAATAGTTCCCTTAGTGGAGAACCTTAGGAATCTAATCAATGATGTGTAGGGGATAGAAGTTTTGCATAGCCTAGCTTATATAGTACATGCAAATATCCCTATGGTATCTACTTGTGCTCAATCCATCACTAAATCTCAAAATCAAATGCGAAGACAAGTTTCCTCTCCAACAATAATGCCTTTTATTCCTAATTTCACCCCTCCATTCATCACATCCACCATGGAATATAGAAATGGGATTAACTTTAGTTTAAGGTTCTCTTATGGAAATTCTTATAGAATTATTCCATCATCCACCATACCTCCATTCGCCTCACTACTTATTAACCTTCAAAAAAATAAGTTTCCAAACATTATTAATAGCCCTACATATTCCACACTTTCCAAAAACATGTAACGAAACAATTCTATAATAAACCAAATTTTGTAAAACATGTCATCCTTACAATAGCAAATTCCAAACATGAACAAAAATCAAACCAATGCTAACCCACCCACATATCTCACATGTAGTCCATTTTCATTAGCTAACCTAAAGACACCCATTCCACAAAGCATTGAGATACCTTGTTTCAAGAGGTATACTAGAAAATGAGATCCCAACAACCATGTGTCAGACTTTACCGCCTTGTGCAATGATTCATTTTTAAGATAATCTCCTAGCTAAAAATTTTCCTAGATCATTAAATCATACGTCCTTGGAATAGATTATTCCATTTCCAAATAACTCAATTACTTCCTTTACACAACTTATTAGTGAGTTCCATCAACACTTTCAAGTGAACATTGTACCTCAAGTTACACTATCTCATTTAGTCCATTGCAAACAAGGACCTCAAGATAAAGTGATACAATTTATAAGAGATATCAATATCTTTATTTACAAATCTCCTATACTCTCCTCAATGTTTTTATACAAAGGGTGTTCATTGGAAACTTACAACATAGTATTAGAGACAAGATCATGTTGATGAATTATCCTTCATTAAATCATTTATGTATGGCTCTTCAAGAATATAAAATATTCGTCATCTAATATAAAGTAACACCTTCATTGGATCCTAATGGTCAATTTTATGTCACTCCCCAAATAATTACTGATCATTTAAGAAACAAAACAAAAAAATTATAAAAATAAATATCCCTCAAGCTTCTAATAAAATTGAAACCCAAGTTGTTGCAACTACAACATAATATCAATTTAGGCCAAGAGATATATAATTTTTAGGATTTCCCAATTCTCTCCATGCTATTATGTTTTAGTTTCTAAACAAGAACATGATTCAAGTCCCTCCAATTATTCCTACTGACACTTCTAAACCATTACCTCCAAAATTTAATGCAAAATACTTTTTTCAATATCATTGTACACCTGGACATTATATAGAAAGATGTATGTGTTCTAAGAAACAAGTGCAAGACCTCATTGATTCTAATTTCATCCATTTTTTTGGTGTAAATGATAAAGGGAATCAATCGATATCACCATCTAATCAAAAATTATAAAATATTTACAAATTTGTAACCAAGTCATTCAACCAATCTTGTTCAACAAAGTGATAATGAAGAAGAAGATAATGATATATATAATGTGGTAAACATGATTTATGCTCATCCTCATAAAATAAAAACTAAACTCTTACCTAATATTACTTCCATGCATATTAACGGTTATATGCATATACCTAATGGTCCTCTTTACATCACCGATATAATTAATGATAAACCCACAAGAGGAATACTCATTAATTTGGTATGTATGGTAAATTTTATCACTAAAGAATTATTGTATGTGCGTGAACTTTACAAGGATAATTATGAATAATCAGAAGTTTTATTAAATGATCATGATGGTTCTCTTCACCCTACGATTGGTTCTATAACTCTCCCAATTAAATTGGGACCTAAAAAGTTAGATATTTTATTTACTATAATCCTGACATCAAACCAATTTCATGTGAAGCTAGGTCTTCAATGGCTTAGCTCCATGAATGAAATCCCTTTAGTGATTCAAAAATGTCTAAAGTTTCCATTTGAAGAAAAAATGTATACCATCTACTATAGTGTATTTAAACCTTTATCCCTTCATGGAAATTTCTCACTTAATTTCTTTTGGCGTCAACCAGTTGAACCAGTTAAGTCGCATGAAGATTATCTCTTTCTTCATGCCAAAAGTTCAAAAGATAATCAAATAGCCTAATTTTCCCTTACCAAATTTTTTCCTAAGGCTCCTTTTTCTCCAGTGGCTTCAATGATTTTTCCACCTACTCCACCAATAGCGAACGAACCTCAACCCAAATCAACTATTCTTCTTTGATCATATGGAATCTATACAACTATTACCCCTTTTCCATCCTATAAAGGACCACAAGACAATCATTTGATGAAGCCTTCAAGGATTAATTTTTTTCCTCCAAAATAAAAACAATCCTTCATGCAAAAACCTAAAGACCCTTGTTGAACAAGACAACTAAGAGGGGGGTGAATCAGTTGTAGAAAATTTAAAATTTTTAAAACATTCACTAGAACTTAGATCAATCACAAATATTTAACTCTGCTAAAATGATTAAACGTTAACTGTAAATACAGAAACTGAAAACCATCACACAAACATAGTAACAACATATCTATGTGGAGAACCCAATGAGGGAAAAAACATGATGAGGATTAACTCACACTATAGAGAATATTAAAACTGATTAAAAAGGCTCACTTCCTAAGAAAATGCTCACTACCAAAACAAGGACTCACTATCCAGATCAGGACTCACTGTCCAACAAGTTCAACCAATCAGAGGGCTCACTGCCATAGAGATACAAAGAAGATAGAAGAGATATGTTATAGAGAGAAGACAATCTTAATGCACCATAGATTTCCACCACAATTTACTTAACCACTTGCATACATGCATGAATGATAGAGTACACCTTCAACTCACTGCATCTAGAAACTCAACATTTAGACTTCACACTGATCTGCCACACTCACATCATACACACACACAGATTCACATCAATTTCACATCTATCTATTCTATTTATTTGCACTTATCTCTTTGTACATCTTTCACCACTAACTCATCTTGTATTCATACCATCTTCAACTTTGAAACATATCCAAAGTCAACCATCCATCATTAAATTCAAATTAGGTCGGTGCTAAAACATCCTAGGGTGGAATAAGAATAAGGGCAACCCAAACACACACTTGATGAGGACCGAAGTAGATCCCAACATGCTTCATAAACTTTGAAGGTAGTGTTTAAAATAGGGTCAACCAAACCAATGTAAAATGCATAGAACAATTAAGTTCACACAACCCTTAGCACAATCAAATCCTTCTAGATACCAAAATTATCTTCAACATGATCATGACAACTTAACTCTAGAACCGCAAATCATAAGACTTAACCAAAGAGAAATTCGGACCAACAATATTTCCCCTAGACCTTAGCTAGAAGCACAAAAACCACATTTCACAACTGGTGAACATAACTCGCATTGTACAATGAATCAGAAGCCAAAAATTTGGATATCGTAGCTTCCAACAATCATGATCAACATATCTAAACCACACAAACATAGAAGAAAATCCCGAAGAAAAACCTAGAGCAACCAATGAACAATTGTAACCTTTCTTCATTACAATTTTCTCAATATCCTTGACATATACAACCAATAACTTGCATCCATGAAATCAATGACAATAGCAACTAGTTGATAACCAATTGACCAATTGACATCAATGACAACACCTTCATTCTTGCAACAATCTCCCCCTTTGTCATTGATGGAAACACATGATGTGAAAAACATCAAAGACAACATACTAGCTTTGAACACACTTCTCATGATTTTTCTTTTTGTTTCTCCCCTTTATTAGATAGTCTCTTTTTTTCACATCTCATCTCTCATCTCCCCCTTTGATATCAATGAAAAAGGGGGAAAAAAAATTACATTGATTTCCCCTTTGACACTAGGAACAAAATACTCATACAATGACAACACATGACACTACTTGCTCTCCCTGAGAGGTAGCCACCAAAACATCTTTCTAGAAGAAAGATAGATCCATAGACCCACCAAATTAATGCATCTCCATATGCATCTAGTTCAAGAAAGGAGGGGAAATTACCCCTAAATTCTCCCAGAGATACTCAAAAGTATCTTTAGGAAGATCCTTTGTAAATATGTCAAAAATGTGATCCTTCGTAAGGACATAATAAAGCTTTACTTCACTTTCCATAACCTTCTCTCTCAAAAAATGATACCTGATAGATATATGCTTTGTCCTTGAGTACATCAAAAGATTCTTTGAAATGTTAATTACACTTGTGTTATCATAAAAGATAGAAATAGGATCAGCATACACAACTGTGATATCTTTCAATGTATGTTTCATCCATTGAACTTGTGTATAGCAAGATGCAACAGCAATATACTGAGCTTCAATAGTAGATAAGGAAACTGAATCTTTCTTTTTACTCAATCATGCCACCAATCTACAACCAAGAAAGAATGCACTGACACTTGTACTTTTTTTGTCATCTACACATACAATCCAATCTACATCTATATAAGCACTTAGTTTATATTCGGTATCCCTGGGATACCATAAGCCATAATTTGGAGTTCCATTAAAATATTTGAGTATTCTTTTAATAGTGGCAACATGTATTTCCTTAGGATCTTCTTGAAATTTAGCCACAAGATAGGGAACATGCATAATATCTAGTCTAGTAGCAGTCAAATACAACAGTCCACCAATCATAGATTTGTATTTTCTTTGATTAGCCTTAGGTGAATCATTATCTTTACCTAATTTTCAACCAATCTCCATAGGAGTGCAAACTGGTTTGGAATCATCCATCCCAAACTTCTTCAACATCTCTTTTACAAACTTAGATTATGAAATAAAAATTCCTTTCTTTGTTTGATTAATTTGTAGCCCAAGAAAGAAATTTATTTCTCCAAACATAGACATCTCAAATTCTTTTTGCATTTCTTCAGCAAAAATCTTACACATAGTTTCATTTCCTCCAAAAATAATGTCATCAACATATACAACCACAATCAAGATTTTGTCATTCTCAATTTTAAAGTATAGATTACTATATGTCGTACCTTTGTTGAAACTTTGTTAAATCAAGTACCTTTCTAACCTTGTATACCAAGCTCTAGGAGCTTTCTAGAATCCATATAAAGCTTTCTTCAATCTACAAACCATATCCAGTTGATCTGAAAATTAAAATCCTTTCATTTGTTCCATGTAGACCTCTTCTTCTAGCTCACCATTCAAAAATATAGACTTGACATCCATTTCATAGACTTTGAAATATTATGAGAAACAAATGTTAAGAACATTTTGATAGCTTCCATTCTTGACACCAAAGTAAAAATATCCTAAAAATATGTGCCTTCTACTTGTGAGTAACCCTTACACATAAGCCTTGCTTTTTTTTTTACCACTTCTCCATTCTCCTTCAACTTATTTCTGAATACCCACTTTGATCTAATAATGTTTTTGTCTGTCGGTCTTGGGACCAATTCCCAAGTTGGATTCTTCTCAACCTACATAAGGTCTTTCATAACTTCCATCCAATGTTCATCTTTACATGCTTCACTTACAGTCTTCGATTCAATCTCATAAAGTAAACACAAATTTACCCACTAGCAGTAACTCTTCTTCTTGTCAATACTCCTTTTGTCTTATCTCCAATGATCTAACTTTCTAAATGATTATTATGCGCATACCTAGGTGTCTTAGGGGACACCACCAGAGAATCTTCTTCTTATTTTTATTTATTTTATTTCTCTTTCTCATCCTTCTCTTGTTCTTCCACAATTTCTTCAATCCTGACACAATTTGCTTCATCAGATACATATCCATCAACATCAATTAAATTCTCCATTGCTTCATCAACCTTGACATTGAGATTTCTAAAATCTTCCTCGGTCTTTTATTGAAACATATGTAGGATTTTATTTTAGTAGAATATCCAAGAAAATTTCCTTAATCACTTCTTGCATCAAACTTTCCTAAATTTTCTCCATCCCTTCTGATATAACATTTGCTTCCAAATACCTTTAAATACTTAACACTAGGAATTTTTCCACAACATAGCTAATAAGGGGGTCTTTGTGTTGTTTTCTCTTGCTTGAACTCGATTGAATACATAAATAGCAATATGAATAGCTTCTCTCCATTAAACTTATGGTAGACCAACCTCAATAATCATTGATCTAGCAGCCTCTTGAATTGTTTTGTTCTTTCTTTCAACAACTCCATTTTGTCGAGGAGTTCTCGGAGTAGATAACTATTTTTTTATTCCATTCACTTTACAAAAAATATTAAACTCATGGGAGGTGAATTCACCACCTCTATCAGACCTTAAGAATTTTATCCTCAAATTTACTTCATTCTCAACCATAGCTTTGAATGTCTTGAATCTATCTAATGCATCTAATTTCTCTCTAAGAAATGTAGCCCATGTATACCTAGAATAATCATCAATCAAAAGCATAAATTACCTTTCACCTTGTAGACTTCTCAATCTTGTAGGACCATAGAGATCTATATGAATTAAATCTAGTATTCCAATAGTAGATTGCTCCTTTCATCTATAATGGTTTCTTGCTTGCTTTCCAAATTGACAATTCCTGCAAATAGCATTAATAGGCTTTGTAATCCTTGGTAAATCTCTCACAGCTTGAACAACACTAATCCTCACCAAGTTATCAAAATTCATATGACACATTCTCCAACACCATAACCAATTGTCATTGATCTAAGTCATAAAGCATCATCCATCAACACCCTTAAGTTGATAGATATTTCCTGTAGATTTTGTTCCTGCAACAATCACTTTTTTAGAATATTTCTTGATCTCGCATATTTCATCCTTAAATACAAGATTATATCCTTTACTGCACATCTATCCAACACTCGAGAGATTATTCCTTAAATCATTAACAAAGTAGACATCATCAGTATTATGCTTGCCATCAAAACTTACTAAACCTATCCCACAAATTTTAGCACCAGTATCATCTCCAAACAGAACTAAGCCTCCATCATATTTTTCAACTTTAGAAAACTTACTCTTATCACCAATCATGTGATGTGAACAACCACTGTCAACAACCCAATAGTTCTTTTCTTTTTTAGCATGTAGGGAAGAGATTATAGTACCTTCATTTTTCTCCTTCTTCGGAGGGTATTCCTTCACTTGTTTTTCAGAATTAATAGAAGTAGGTTCATCTTTTATAGCCAAGAACAAGCATTCATTGTCATCAAGATCTCTATAATTATATTATTCATCAGATATACTAGCATCCTCATTCACATAATATGCTATGTTGATCTTATTTCCTTTCTTTTCTCTCATATCTTTGTTTATTCCTCTTAGCTCTTTCGGACACCTCAAAGCATAATGTCCTATTCCTCCACAACTAAAGCATTTAAAGGGTAACTTACCTTCATACTTGTCAGAGCATTTCTTCATCCTTCTCACAAAGTAAGGTTTTACCTCATCAATATTTTCTTCATTCAGATCTTCAACTTTTGTAGCCTTAAAAGTAGTTTTTGATTTGGATCCATTTCTCAAATTTGGTTTCTCATCTCATAAGATGAAAAATTTTCCAAAAATTCATCTTTAGTGTAAGTCTTGTAATCTATATGTTCTTCAATAACACATAACTTTTTGTTGTAATCATTTGGGATAGCTTTCAGAATTTTCTTTACAATCCTAGATTCATCTATTGTAGCAACAAGTCCTCGCATTCTAGCTACTACCTCATCAAATCTTTGTACATGGGTATGTGTAGGATCATCATGGAAAAAATAGGCCCTTAAGTGGCAAAAAATTCAAAAGAATCAGAGTTAAGAAACTTGAAGTAAAAATTTGAATAAGTTATCTATATTATTTCAAAAATATGTAAGAATAGAATCTGTAGAAACTTGAATGTAGTTTCTAAACTACTAGGTTTATTTAAAAATTAAAAAAATCTATTTGGTGAAAATTTGAGATTTCAATGCAATAGTACTTAAATTTCAAGGAAAAAATAAGTAGGTGTCTGTCTGACCACCCTAACCACAATAAAATGATAATATTTTTTTATAAGATTTTAGGTATAAGTATAGGACTCATGTCCCAATGTGATGCATATTTTTTTGTAATTTTTTTTAAGTAAATAATTAAATATGATTTTTTTATTACAACTTTTAAAAAATATAAAAACTCATATGTCTAACCACCTTAACTTGGTCAAAACTTCATGAAATTCAATTTTTATTTTTTTAATCCTATAGTATGTGAATCATAGAATGTGACGCATGTTTCAGATTCAAAAAGTGTGATACTATTTGAAAGCTATAGATGTTTTTAATCAGCCTATCAATCAAGACTTTAGTTGTAATTCAAATAGAAAATGAATAATAATTATTTATTAAATTCAAAATAAAGCATAATTTATGTTGGTGGAAATCTGAGAATCTCCTTTAAAAACCCTTTTTTGTTTCATTAATTTTGGGTAAAAGAGAAGTCGTTAGCCACATACCCTACATATACCCATCATATTGCCACTTTTTGGCCCATCATGATCCTGTACATACCCACATAGGCTTTAACATTCTCATCTTCAGACATACGCAGGAGCTCAAAACGTTTCTCCAAGTTCTACAACTTTTCCTCTTTGACCCTTTCATCTCCTTCATGAGCCTTTTCCAAAGCATCCCAGACTTCCTTCTCAGTCTTCAAATTTTGAACTTTAATCAACTCAGAATGTACAAGACTATTCTTCAAAATGTACTTCTCCTTATTGTTCGCTTCATGTTCCTTGATCTCATCAACTATACTCAAACCATTAGCATGAGGAGTGTATGTATTCTTGTAAGATTTCTCCACATCATATCCACAATACTCCAAATATTCTCCCATCAAGAGTTTCCAGATAGCATAATTAGTTCCATCAAACCTCAGATAAATGAGTAAATTTTCCAGCCATCCCATACCTTCCTTAAGCAGTTAAGCTCTTTTCTAAGGAACCAAGCTCTGATACCAATTGTTGAACAAAACAAATGAGAGGGGGGGTGAATCAGTTGTAGAAAATTTAAACTTTTTAAAACATTCACCAAAACTTAGATCAATCAGATATCTTTAACTCTGCTAAAATGATTAAACATTAAGTGCAAGTGAAAAAACTAAAAAACCATCACACAAACACAGTAACACCAAATTTATGTGGAAAACACAATGAGGTAGAAACCATGATGAGGATTAACTCACACTATAGAGAATATCAAAACTGATTACACAGGCTCATTGTCTAAGAAAAGGCTCACTACCAAAACAAGGACTCATTGTCAAACAAGGTTAACCACCTAGAGGACTCACTGCCACAAAGATACAAAGAAGATAGAAGAGATATGTTACAGAAAGAAGAAAATCTCAATCCAACAGATATTTCCACCAAAATTTACTCAACCACTTGCAAACATGCATGAATGATAGAGTACACCTTTAGCTTACTACATCCGAAAACTCATCATTTAGCCTTTCCACTAATCTTCCACACTCACAACACATACATGGATTCACATCTATTTCACATCTATCTACTCTATTTTTTTGTGCTTCTCTCTTTGTACATCTTTCACCACTAACTTATCTTGTATTTATACTATCTTCAACTTTGAAACATATTCAAAGTCATCCATACATCATTAAATTCAAATTAGGTCATCACCAAAATATCCAAGGGTGGAATTAGAATGAGGGTGACGCAAACACACACTTGATGAGGACCCAAGTAAGTCTCAACACACTTCATCAACTTTGAAGGTAGTGTTCAACACATGGTCATCCAAACCAGTGAAAAACACATAGAACAATTAAGCTCCCACAACCCTTTACATGATCAAATCCTTCCAGATACTGAAATTATCTTCAACACAATCATAAAAACTTAACTCTAGAACCACAAGTCATAAGACTTAACCAAAGAGAAATATAGACCAAAAATATTTCTCTTAGACCTCAGCCAGGAGCACAAAAGACCATAGTTCACAACTGGTGAACATAACTTGCACTATACAATGAATCAAAAGCCAAATATCTAGATATGGCAGCTTCCAAAAATTGTGATCAACATATCTGAACCATACAAACATCAAATCAATTCTCGAAGAAAAACCCAAATCAACCACTAAACACCTATAACCATTCTTCATCACAATTTTCTCAATATCCTTGACATATACAACTAATAACCTACATCCATGACATCAATGACAACAACTAGTTGATAACAAATTGACCAATTAACATCAACGATAACACCTTCATTCTTGCAACAACCCTATGGTTTCCCAACCTTTGGTAGTCCCTTAAATACCTCCCACAAAGGACCAAAAGGGACCAATGTTAGAAAACACCTCAATTCCCTCTTCATAAGCTAAGGCTCATGAGAGATGAAATCAAAGTATAAAGGAATATAAATGAAGAAATCATGATATGGCTCACCAACTTGTTGAAGCTAGCAAACCTTTACCTAATAATCCTCTATCCATACATACTAATTCTATTGAGATACCTCCCATCCATCCATCCTCCTTGTCACTTGACTCCATTCCACTTCCCTCACCAAACCATGAACCTAAACCTTACCTATCCCAACCAAAACGAAGAATAAAAATCTCACTAAATGTAAAAGATAAACACATGGATGATAGTGCTCATAATCATACTAATAGCACTAATATGTAGCTTATTGTGATACATTAGTATAGTGAGATAGAATAAAAAAGGGAAGAACAAGATCATGATGAACTATCTCTCATGTTTTCTAAATCTATGAATCTAGATAGGGGCAACTATGATGATCCTCCTTTAGTGAGTGACCCACCATGTGTTCAACCTAGTGCCTCTCCTTGTACCTCACTCATTGTAACTCCCCTTTAGCTTATTATCAACCTTTCATTTATGATGAGAAATATTAGGATGTAGATGATTTTCTATAGATCAACTCACATGTCTAGTAGCTTTGTGTCTTTGTATTTTTTCGTACACATAATGTGATCACCTCATAACATGTTTCTTGGTGTGTATTTGTGTTTATTAGTTTTCTTTAGATGAGCCCTGTTGTTCATGTTGGCACAAGGACACAAAGAAAGAAAATATGTTGTGATATTCATTTATTTGTACCTTCATTCTTCTCTATAGACCATAAATGCCAATTTTTGTTCTTTTGATTCCTTTCCAGAATGACATAAAGTGTTGAGATATTTAGGTCTCCTCCATGTTGACCCAAAAAATTATGTTTCCTTCATGTGTCATTCCTCACTTGTGTTCATAGTTCCATAAGTATTTTGGGAGTGATGTCAATTCATAACATGATAATATTATACATTATCTCTCATTTATACTAATCCCAAATCTGTGGATCCCTTATGTGTTATCTTTGTCCTATTGTTTAGATAGCTTTATTTTGGGGGAAACCCCTTGTCATGAGTTATATCTTTTAGGAACATATCATTTGGCATAAGGTTTCCCTATAAGATCTCATGTCCTATCATTTTACAAATATCATGTTTCTACGTCTTAAAGGTAATTGCTCTCAGTTGGTGTCAATAATTACTTTAAGGTGGGGGAATATATTCCATTATGTGCTTCACTTTGTTTCACACAATTAGAACTTTATGATGTGTTTATGGCATATTAATTATATTTTGTAGCAATTTATCATAATTATTCGAGTTATAATTCTTGGTATGGTTGACATGAGAACTCACTTAGTGAATATCAAACTTCACTAGCCCTTGTGCATTTTTATTTGCTACCTCTATGGAAACTCACCTAGTGAATATAAGACTTCACTAGACCATGTGGTTTCTTATCAAGATCACCTAGTGAATATCAAACTTCACTAGCCTATGATTCCTTTTATCTATTCATGGGTCACGTAGAAAATATCATACTTTTCTAGCTTATGATTTATGGATATCTTAGGTATGGATTGTAGCAGGTATCCATGGACCTTTCTAGTCTGTGATGCCATACCCATTTTTGTGTTTTCTTTTTGTCTGTATTATGTTTGCATTGTGTTGGCATCATGTTTTCATAAATTTTAGTGCATTATGTTTCATGTATGATTGTTTTATGTCTTCATTGTGTATATGCTTTGTGTCTAATTAACGTGTCTCTTTTATTGTGTTTCATCTCATGTATGTGTTTTTTTTCGTCTCATTCTTGTTTAGTAAGATCTTGAGCCAAGGGCTAGTGCATCCACTAGATTCATTCTTAATTCTTCAATGTTTTGTTGAAAGAACCCTTCTTGGATTCTCCTTACTTTAGTGTGAGTATGAGCGTAAGTTCATACCCTCACTTAAGTGGGGGCTAAATCTAGCATTGTAAATTGTGAACCACAAAAATTTCACACTATGTTTGGTTCCCTTTAAATGCTTGGACCTAATTATTCTTATAATTTTATTAGTTTTAAAATTTCAAAATAAAACTAGGAATTATAATCAATTATTTATTTAAGAGCAATTAAAACTTTAAAATAGGTTTGGTATAGGGTGCCACCGCCCTTGACCAACCTATTTTGGCCCAATTTTCAATATTTTATATTGATAATTTTATGTTTACAAATTTAAATTTATTTGTTAACTTTTCAAAATAATTATTTCAAAAAGTGAATAAATGCATATAAATATAAGTATTTTTCACCATTTTGAACATCTAAGACAACCTAGAGAAAAATTAAGAAATTTGAGCATCCTCCAAGCAATCGAGAGAAAAATAAGCAACAATTACAACATCGTTCATCAGTAAAGTTTCATGTTAACAATGCATCAATTTCATGAGTAAGGGTGTTTATGTTTTTTTGTTGTTTTTTTTGTGAGTACTAACACTTACAAGATTATCCATCAACAAGAAAATTTTCCTTGAAAGAGATCTGTATCATGACTTCATCCCATCAAGGAGATCAGATCTAATTGGTAATTTGTAACACTTGTCAATTTTTCACTTGTTTTTTATCCATTTGCCTCTACTTGATTGAGGGTAAGCACTCTTTTCACCATCATAGCCGTTGTGGAGGTGGGAACACCAAAATGGGGTTTGAATTAGGTAAGCCCTATACAACACAACCCTTTATCTCCTTTTCTTCTTGCAAGTGGTAGATCTGAAGTGAATTTGGGAGAATAATGGAGATCTAAGTGTAGGATCAAGCATTCAAGCATCCTACTTCAACAAATTAGGCCAAGGAGAACTATTCATCAATAGATGAAGTTCCAAAGCTAAGTCCAAAAGGAAAGAATCTATAGAATTTAACCAACTTATACATGTTTAGAGATTCTAGAAAGAAACATCTTCTAATCTAGGGTGCCCCCACCCTTGAATAGGTATTTTCAGCTCCAATTTGCATGATAGGTTCCTATGTCTCTACATTCTACTTTTATGTCATCAGTTTCTATATTTTAGTTCTACATTTTATTTTTATTCACATCATTTTTTTGTCATTGCATAATTAGCCTAGTTCACTTTCATATCACATCTAAATCAAATACAATCCACTTCCACAAGAAGGGGAAAAAAACCTTGATCAAACATTCTAGATCTTCCATTGAGGATAGAAGCCAAGTGGTCTTTCATGATCATTTTTATGTCTCCCAATGCTTAGTTGGTTAAGGTGTGATTTAGACCCTAGATCCTTCTTTTTCCCACCATCACTAAAGCTTACATAAAAATATTAACAATGGAAATTACACAATTGTCATCATAAGTGTAATTGACCATCTCCCTCATGGATCATTTGGGAGTTACATTTCCAAGAGTGGAGCATCTTGTTATGAAAAATGGAGTCCATATTAGTTGGTTGGTCCATTATGGATAATTATACTTGGGAATGTGTGTTATTCTTATGTCATGGGTGAAATATGCTACAATAATTGATTTCTATTATAACTACAAATAAAATTTTACAAGGGGTATGATGTTTATAATAAACAATGCTTTTAGTGCTTGTGGTTTTATTAAACTATTCATGATTTTTTCTTCTTGCTTCATTGTAAATTCAATAAATTAGATAGAGGGTTTATTAGTCTCTATACATGGAATAATATTATGTTATTAAAACACTGTTAGAGGAAGGATTTGGGTATATTTTATTGATGTAATGGACCATTCCTAATTAATACAAGCTCAATATATCTTTTTTGATGGAATTTTTCTTTAAAAGGTTTCTCCATGTTCACCTAGTTTTATGACTGTTTGATGGTTTTTAATTTGTCCATATATGTCTCTACATGCTTCTCCACATTAATTTAATGGCTAGTCACAAGCTACTTTAGTTTCTTGATTAAATGTGTTCATAATTTATTTATTTTTCATTATAATTACCTTATTTCTTACAAAGAAGCATGGAGTAAGAATAAACACATTTTTTCTCTTTTGAAAGTATCTAGGCATATGAATGTGTTCTTATTGAAAAGAGAAATTTGTTAGATGTTAAATAATATGGGTGTATTTTTTTGGGATACAATAAGTAATTAAAAATATATAAATTATATAATTCAATCGTAAAATAAGTCATAATCAATAGAGATGTTAAGTTTCTTGAGTATGAAGAATGGTTTTGGAGTGGAAACTTATAATAGAAACACCAACTTGGGATTTTTTTTCCAACCCAAGGATAAATATGATATATGGGCCTCACTGATTTACACCTTTGGGGGTTAGCCAAATCAAGCTATTTTTTGAAATATGCTTCAAGACTATGAAGCCAAGAGTCTATCTTTTCACCATCAAAGCTTCCACAAACATTGGGAATGGAAACCTTCATTTCAAGTTGGAAACCAAGGTTTTTAGTGGCATTTATATTTTCCAAAGGGTGTTGGAGTGAGGTTTGAATAGCTACAACTAGATCTTACATGCCACAATTTTGGCTCTCTATTTAATTTTAAAAATTTTGCTAAAGAGTACTCTTGTTGACTAACCCTTCAAAAGTCTCTTCTTGTAGGGTATCTTCAAATCTATTACAATAGAAGAACAAAATTGTATCAAGGGTTTTTTAATAGAGTGCATTTTGAAGGGTGTTAGTTTTGATCCACACTCTAATTTTGACAAAAAAAAAAATCAAAAATCTTGACAATCAATACTTGAGAAAAAGAGAATGTAGATCTAATAAGGGTTAAATTTAAAAACCTCAAGGAGATTAACTATGAGGCTACAAATTAAAATCAAGAAGGGAACACCAAATGAAACTCCCAAGGAGTCTATATCTATGTCAACCAAAAAGGGAGATTTAATCTTCAAGAAAACCAAATCCAAAGTCATGATCCTTCAACTCTAATACAAATTGATATGAGCACAAATTAATAGAACTCAAGAGAGATTGTCTCAACAAATAAAAATCTAAAAATCTCATAATAAATCTTTTAAAGAAATACAGAGATGTTGAAGAAAGAAGCTTCTAGAAATCTCAACACAAAATATTATTATATTCAAATAATCAACACAAAATATTATTATATTCAACTAATCAAATTATGTCTAATGAGAATGTTATATTCTATAATACTTACTAATCAAATAATAAGTCTAATGAAGAGGCTATAAAGGGGCTAAGCCTTGTCAATAAAGGTGATTAATTGCGTCATAGGAAAAGGACATAAATATGTGAAAATTAGCATACATTTTAACCTCATCAGTTAGCATAAATCATGCATGTCATAAAAGACTAATAAAAATATTTCCCTCTTCAATAAGCTAGGAAAAATACTTTGAAATAACTAAACTTCCTTTGAGTTTTAATAATTTTTTATCTTCCTAACCAATAAATGCAACTTGATTATTAAACTTCTTTCTAACTACCACTTGTCCATCTTCTAATAAAATGGGGTGACCTTGTTGCCAAATCGGTACTAGTGACAACAAGTTACATCACAATTGAGGAGGATATAGTATATTGTAAAGTACAAATATGGAAGTCTCGAAAACTTGAGATGGATGGTTGTAATACGAATAGGCTTGAGACTTTTTAATTTACCAAATAAACAAAACTACAAAGATCTTCATGAAATATTTTGAAAGTCACATCAAAATATCTAATACCTAAGCATCATTCCATTACACATCCAAAAAAGCATAGTAGGAAGAATTTGATATAAAAAGCACCAATTTATCATGATCACTATTGCATGCAAAGTGGGCTATACTTTATTGTCAAAGTTGATTGTATATTTTTTCTTTGAAATAATCTCTATTATCCCATCATAATTTTATATTCATGAATTTAATGACTATCTTTTCAACCACATTGTTTACAATACAAATATTGTCTACCATTCTATTTGATAGAATTTTTATTTTATTCCATTACAGTTTGTACTCATGAGAATTTTTTGATGAATAGGCAGCTATCTATATTAAAATAAGATAAAGTTACATATTCACAAAAAAAGATGGGTGGTAAGAAGGCACACCCTAAGAGTCATATGCCAAAAGATCACATGGGCCAAGCCCGGAAGTCCATGATTACAAAACATATAAAAAGAAGGCACACCCCGAGAGTCATATGGGAAGCACCCAGAAAAACCAAAAGATCACATGCGCCGAGCCCGGAAGTCCATGATTACAAAACATAAAAAGAAGGCACACCCCGAGAATACTCATGAACATTTCATTTACATCCTATAAAATGAACTACTCATGATGCTTTATCATCATAGTTAATTATATATTTGTCTATGAAATAATTTATTATCTTATCCTATAATATTTTACATTCATGAACTTCATGACTACCTTTCCAACCACAATATTTATAAAAAAATATTTTCTATGATTTTAATTGTCTTTTTATTATATCTCACCAACCATGATTACAACAGATTTGTATTTTATTGCTTTGAATTCTTGAATCTTTGCAGAACCAAAAAAAAAAAAATGTTTTCTTTGTTTTTGCGTGCTTTAGTTTAAATGTTTAAAAGTAGGGAAGGTGAATAAAAATAGCTATGTTGTTTGTAGCATAAATAAATAAACAAATGTTCTCCTTTATCTCCAATGCAAATTTGAATTTTAGTAGTTGTCTTTGATATTTTCAACCATTACTTATATAAATTCAATGAGCCAACCACCGTTTCTAAAAGATGGAATACATTCATATTCACTTGTTTTTGTTTTCTACATTTTTATATGAAAAGGTAAGTAGAGGAGCTATGGTAGTGGTTGGGATTAACAACTTATTCTATTTCTCTTCAAATATCTCAAATGTTACTTTAATATTTCAATGATTTCATAACTTGGATTTCGAGTTCAGATATTATTGTTAGGTGAGAATTAAAAAGCAAAATAATATATTTATTATATTCAAATGAATATTTATCAAATTTGAATGTGTCAATTCATAAAATAAATATGAGAAGATTAATATTTACACATACATAAAAAAATTGCTACTGGTAATTGTTTACTTGTTGCCCTAGTCTCACATGATGCATTTAATTTATTGTATGCGGTATTTGTATTTATTGTTAAATTGATGTATAATGTTTTCTTTAGAGAAAGCTATGAAATAAAATAAAGAATTGTTTGAAAAAAATATTTAAAATTGTGTAAATATTTTTAATATAAAAAATATAAGAAGGAAAATAAATATGGTTTGATGTTTATTCTAGATTAATTTAATAAGATATAAATAATGTAAATTAATTAAAAATAATTTATGTTGATAGTGGTGTGGTGTGATGGTTAAGTTGTGTTGTTATTCTTATCATTAAGATATTCTATTGGCCTGTAATTGTTGAGGATTTATATTGGGGATGAGGTCCCCCATTTGTGACCTCACTGGTTTATAGCTCTGGGTCAAAAAGCATTTACCCCTCTTAATAGAAAAAAAATCGAAAATAGTTTATATTATAGTTTTGGAAGTGATAACTTAGAATTAAATGTTATTTTAACAAAGTACTTGGAAAGGAGAGGTGTACTTAGTTTTATAGTCGATATGAACTTTTGAATTTTATGTGGTGTAGGTCAATGATCTAGGCTAGTAAAATAAGTATTTTGGGTATGCTCCTTGTGTGAAATTTTGCATTGAATTACAGTTATTTATGTAATATAGAAAATTCACATTACATTTTAAATAGTGAAACTGACATTTTTCATTAATTTATTTCTTGGTTCACCTATTGTATTTTGGTGAACCTGACATTCTCATAAATTTCATTTCAGAACAACCGAAAACTCTAAAAACTAGAAACTTTAAAACAAAAAAATATTCTCCATCGTTTTGAGTTGTGTGTTATGAAGCATCTACACTAACCTTTTATGAGATTCACAACCCAGTCTATATATTCTAATAGAATTGTTCACAAGAACATTCAAAACTTAAACATATCTCACTCTAGACCACTAACTACTCCTATACAAAAGACTTTGGACTTTTCAAACTTCTCCTTTGATCCGAACAATACCACTTTTCCTCAAGTACCTACTTCTCCTCCTACTACATATCAAAACATTGATGAAGGTTTTGACAATGAATCCACCCTTCATATGCCTTCTCACTTTCAGGTGATAAAATTGGATAAACATCTAGAATACTAGAATAAGAAATTGGAAAATTGGAACCAATTACTTCACATATTGTAAATGTTTTATGACTAGTATTTAATATTAGAACAACAAAATTTGCATTCTTGCCAACTGATTTTCAATCTGCATATTTAATGGTTACTGTCAAGAGCACTACAACACCACAATTGATTGTGATTCATCTTGTGGACACAAAAAAAGTAACCCTTATACTTTTTCTTATGTTTAGGCCCTTCTGGTGATTTTGGGCATGATTTTTCCTTGATTTAATGTTGTAATGTGGCCAACAAATTCACATTAGGTCTTAGATCTTTGTGAATCAATAAGAATTATATCATGTCTTGTGAAAGTGTTGTGAAGTTTTGTAACCCACTTTCACACTTTTCTAGGACCTTTTCATTATAATTCACCTAAATAACCTCTTTTTATCACTTACTAAGTCTTATTTTAAAGTGTTGTAAAGAATTGTAACAAACATTCACGATTTTCTAGGCTTTTCATCAATAATTCAACCTTTTATTATGTTTAAATGATACCTTAATGCACTTTTTGGCCCTACTTAAGTGTGTTTCAAAGAATAATCTCGTTAAACATCATTAAATACACTTTAATTTCCAACACCCAATAAAATTGCCCTAGTAGGACCAAGTCACCACTTGGGGCAACTTACTCCCACTAGGCACAAAAATCAAAATTATTTTAAATTTTTAGCAAGATATTATTCTCTTAACTTTGAGGTTGGCCTATGATGTGTTATTTTTTGGAAATTTGTAAAATCAAGTATAAATAAAGGGTTTTCCTCTCATTTTCACCCCCATTCATCTAATACATTCATGCATACATTGGCATACAACGAAGAGAGAAGAGATATGTTAGAGAAAGAAGACAATCTCAATGAAACAGATATTTCCACCATAATTTACTCAACCACTTGCAGACATGCATGAATGATAGATTACACCTTCAACTCACTACATCTGAAAAATTAGCATTTAGACTTTGCACAGATTTTCCACACGTGCATCACACACACACATGGATTCACATCTATCTAATCTATTTCTTCATGCTTCTCTCTTTTTACATCTTTCACCACTAACTCATCCTATCTTTATACCATCTTCAACTTCAAAACATATCCAAATTTGGTCATACATCATTAAATTAAAATTAGGTCGATGTCAAAACATCTGGGTGGAATTAGAATGAGGGTGACCCAAAATCACACTTGATGAGGACCCAATTTGGTCCCAACACACTTTATCAACTTCAAAGATAGTGTTCAACACAAGGTCAGCGAAACCAGTGTAAAACACATAGAAAAATTAAGCTCACGTAACCCTTTGCACAATCAAATCCTTCCAGATATCAAAATTATCTTCAACAAAATCATAACAACTTAACTTTAGAACTACAAGTCATAAGACTTAACCAAAGAGAAATCTGAACCAACAATATTTCTCCCATACCTCAATTAGAAGCACAAAAAACCACAGTTCACAACTAGTGAACATAACTCGCATTGTACAATGAATCTAAATCCAAAAATCTAGACATTGCAACTTCCAACAATCATGATCATCATATCTTAACCACACAAACATATAATCAATTCCCAAAACAAAACATGAAGCAACCACTGAACACCTGAAACCTTTCTTCATCACAATTTTCTTAATATCCTTGACATATATAGCCAATAACCTACATCCATGACATCAATGACAACAACAACTAGTTGATAACCAATTGAATAGTTGACATCAATGATAACACCTTCATTCTTGCAACAACCCTATGGTTTCCCAACCTTTGGTAGTCCCTTCAATTCCTGACACAAAGGAACAAAAGGGACTAAATTGTTAGAAAACACCTCAATTCCCTCTTCATAAGTTGAGGCTCGTGTGATATGAAATCAAAGTACAAAGGAATATAAACGAAGACATCATGATATGGCTCACCAACTTGTTGAAGCTAGCAAACCTTTACCTAATAATCCTCTATCCATACATACTAATTCTAATGATATTCCTCCTATCCATCCATCCTCCTTATCACTTGACTCCATTCCATCTCCCTCACCAAACCATGAACCTAAACCTTACCTATCCCAACAAAAATGAAGAATAAAAATCTCACTAAATGCAAAAGATACACACATGGATGATAGTGATCATAATCATACTAATAGCACTAATATGTAGCTTATTGTGATACATTTAGATAGTGAGATAGAATACAAAAGGGAAGAACAAGATCATGATAAACTATCTCTCATGTTTTCTAAATCTATGAATCTAGATAAGAGCAACTATGATGATCCTCCTTTAGCGAGTAACCCACCATGTGTTCAACCTGATGCCTCTCCTAGTACCTCACTCATTGTAACTCCCCTTTACCTTATTATCAACCTTTCATTTATGATGAGAAATATTAGAATGCAAATGTTTTCTTATAGATCAGCTTGCATGTGTAGTAGCTTTGTGTCTTTGTCCTTTTTCGTACACACATAATGTGATCTCCTCGTAACATGTTTCTTGGTGTGTATTTGTGTTTATTAGTTTTCTTTGGATGAACCTTGTTGTTCATGTTGGCACAAGGATACAAAGAAAGAAAATATGTTGTGATATTCCTTTATTTGTACCTTCATTCTTCTTTATAGACCATAAATTTCATTTTTTGTTGTTCTTTTGTTTCCTTTTCAAAATGACATAAAGTGTTAAAATATTTAGGTTTCTCCCATGTTGACCCAAAAAATTATATTTCCTTCATGTGTCATTCCTCCCTTGTGTTCATATTTCCATAAGTATTTGGGGAGTGATTTCAATTCATAACATGATAATATTATACATTATCTCTAATTTATACTCACCCTCGATCTATGGATCCCTTATGCGCTATATTTGTCCTATTGTTTAGATAACTTTATTTTGGGGGAAACCCCTTGTCATGAGTTAGATCTTTTGGGAACATATCATTTGGCATAGGGTTTCCCTATAAGATTTCATGTCCTATCATTTTACAAATATCATGTTTCTACCTTAAAGGTAATTGCTCTCAATTGGTGTTAGTAAATACTTTAAGGTGGGGGAATGCATTCCATTATGTGCTTCACTTTGCTTCACACAATTAGAACTTTGTGATGTCTTTATGGCATATTAATTATATTTTTTAGCACCTTATCAGAATTATTTGAGTTATAATTCTTGGTATGGTTGACATGAGAACTCACTTAGTGAATATCAGACTTCACTAGCCCTTGTGCATTTTTATTTGCTACCTCTATGGAAACTCACCTAGTAAATATAAGACTTCGCTAGACCATGTGGTTTCTTATCAAGATCACCTAGTGAATATCAAACTTCACTAGCCTATGATGCCTTTTAAATCTATTCATGGGTCACTTAGAAAATATCAGACTTTTCTAGCTTATGATTTATGGATATCTTAGGTATGGATCATAGTATGTATCTATGGACCTTTCTAGTTTGTGGTTTCATACCCATTTTTATGTTTTCTTTTTGTTTGCATTATGTTTTCATTGTGTTGGCATCATGTTTTTATAAATTTTATTGCATTATGTTTCATGTATCTTTGTTTTATGCCTTCATTGTGTATGCTTTGTGTCTAATTAGCATGTCTCTTTTAGTGTGTTGCATCTCAGGTATGTGTTGGATCATCATGGAAAAAATAGGCCTTTAAGTGGCGATGAAATTCAAAAAAATTAGAGTTAGGAAACTTGATGTAAAAAATTGAATAATTTATCTATATTATTTCAAAAATATGTAAGAATAGAATCTATAGCAAATTGAATGTAGTTTCTAAACTACTAGGCTTATTCAAAAAAAAAATCTATTTAGTAAAAATTTGAAATTTCAATGCAGTAGTACTTAAATTTCAGGCAAAAAATAAGTAGGTGTCTGTCTAACCACCCTAACCACAATAAAATGATAATATTTTTTTATAAGATTTTAGATATAAGTAGAGGACTCATGTCCCGATGTGATGCATATTTTTTTGTAATTTTTTTCCAAGTAAATAACTAATTATGAATTTTTTATTACAACTTTTAAAAATATAAAAACTTGTATGTCTAACCACCTTAACTTGGTCAAAACTTCATGAAATTCATTTTATTTTAATCCTATAGTATGTGAAGCATAGAATGTGATGCATGTTTCAAATTCAAAAAATGTGATACCGTTTGAAAGCTATAGATGTTTTTCAATCAGCCTATCAATTAGGAATTTAGTCATAATTCAAATAGAAAATGAATAATAATTATTTATTAAATTCAAAGTAAAGCATAATTTATATTGGTGGAAAGCTAAGAATCTCCTTTAAAAACCATTTTCGTTCCATCAATTTTGGGTAAAAAAAAAGGCATTAACCACATACCCTACACATACCCACCATATTGTCACTTTTTGGCCTGTCATGATCTTGTACATACCCTCTCATGTATGTGTTTTTTTCATCTCATTGTTGTTTAGTAAGATCTTGAGCCTAGGGCTAGTGCATCCCCTAGATTTAGTTTGAATTCTTTGATGTTTTGTTGAAAGAACCCTTCTTGGATTCTCCTTACTTTAGTGTGAGTATGAGCGTAAGTTCATACCCTCACTTAAGTGGGAGCTAAATGTTGCATTGTAAATTGTCAACCTCAAAAATTTCACACTATGTTTGGTTCCCTTTAAATGCTTGGACCTAATTATTCTTATAATTTTCTTGATTTTAAAATTTCAAAATAAAACTAGGAATTATAATCAATTATTTATTTAAGAGCAAATAAATCTTTAAAATAGGTTTGGTCTAGGATGCCACTTCCCTTGACCAGCCTATTTTGGCCCAATTTTCAATATTTTATATTGATAATTTTATTATTACAGATTTAAATTTATTTGTCAACTTTCCAAAATAATTATTTCAAAAAGTGAATAAATGCATATAAATATAAGTCCTTTTCACCATTTTGAACATCTAAGACAACCTAGAGAAAATTTAATAAATTTGAGCATCCTAAAAGTAATTGAGATCAAAATAAGCAACAATTACAACATCTTTCATTTGTAAAGTTTCATGTTAACAATGCATCAATTTCATAAGTAAGGGTGTTTATGATTTTTTTTCATTTTTTTTGTGAGTACTAA
Source organism: Sequoia sempervirens (assembly GCA_007258455.2). NCBI lineage: Eukaryota > Viridiplantae > Streptophyta > Pinopsida > Cupressales > Cupressaceae > Sequoia > Sequoia sempervirens. Next base: position 37,419,207 of record VDFB02353493.1, read on the forward strand.
CACTTACAAGATTATTCATCAACAAGAAAATTTTCCTTGAAAGAGATGTGTATCATGACTTCATCCCATCAAGGAGATTAGATCTAAGTCGCAAGTTGCAACACTTGTCAAATTTTCACTTGTTTTTTATCCATTTGCCTCTACTTGACTGAGGGTAAGCACTATTTTCATCATCATAGCCATTGTGGAGGTGGGAACACCAAAACGGGGTTTAAATTAGGTAAAACCCTATACAACACAACCCTTTATCTCCTTTTCTTCCCACAAGTGATAGATCTAAAGTGAATTTGGGAGAATATTGGAGATCTAAGTGTAAGATCAAGCATTCAAGAATCCTATTTCAACAATTTAGGACAAGCAGAACTATGCATCAATAGATGAAGTTCCAAAGTTGAGTCCAAAAGGAAAGAAGCTATAGACTATAACCAACTTATAAATGTTTAGAGATTCTAGAAAGCAACATCTTTCAATCTAGGGTGCCCCCACCCTTGAATAGGTATTTTCAGCTCCAATTTGCATGATATGTTCCTCTATCTCTACATTCTACTTTTTTGTCATCAATTTCTACATTTTAGTTCTACATTTTTTGTATTCACATCAATTTTTTGTAGTTTCATAATTATCCTAGTTCACTTTCATATTACATCTAAATCAAATCTAATCCCCTTCCACAAAAATGGGAAAAAAACCTTGATCAACCATTCTAGATCTTCCATTTAGGATAGTAGCCATGTGGTCTTTCATGATCATTTTTATGTCTCCCAATGCTTAGTGGGTCAACTTCAAGGTGTGATTTAGACCCTAGATCCTTTTTTTTTTTCCCACCATCACAAAAGCTTACATAAAAATAACAACAATGGAAATTACACAATTGTCATCTATTACCCAATTTTCACCTACGGGCTCAATCGGGGGGAAATATGTTTTAAATTTGGTACGTGGGTTAAATGTGGCTCCCATAAGGGTTGATCCTAGTGTGCAGTTGTTCGGATTTCATTGGGAAGGTCTTTATCTAATGCTATTTCACAAGGAGATTTGTTGGAAAGCATGCCTCAATCAGATTTGGCACAAAACTCATTAGAGAAGAAATTTGGCAAGACCCTCCTATTGTCTTGCCAACTAGCAATGCGTTCTATTTGTTTGAATACATCAGTTGCCAAGACATTCAAGTCATCATGATTCTTTATGTATCTCTCTACTTGGGATGTCTCATCGATAGATGAAGGTCTTACCAACGATTGTTCATAAAGTTGGCGTCGGGGGGAGTGGTTTTCCTTCGAGGAGATATCTTGCCAAAAGGGTGGGGTCACCTAAATGAAAGGAGTCAAGTCTCAACAAAAGGAGACATCATCGCTATGAGGTCTAGTTGACAAATAGAAGTCTTACCGAAAGGTTGAATTTGGCATGAAGTCCCAGTGACCAAGTGGAGTCTCACCAAAGGGATTGTGCCTTCAGTATAATGTTTGAGCTCGACGAAAGGTCTTTCCAACTAAGCAGGGTCTCGCCAAAATGGAAGGGGTCAGTGTAATGTCTTACTAACAAGCGATGGTCTCACCGATGGTTTTAAACCTTCAGTGTGACTAATGGAACCCGCCATGATGTCCTGCCGACATATGAGAGTCTCCCTGAAATTTTTTCCCAAGGCCGTCATCGGGGAGAAAGTTTTACATTCACTATGACGTTTGGCCGAAAGTGATATGTCTTGTTGATGGTCTAGGTGATGACAAAGGCGATATTGGTATAGCTTTTGCATTCGATATGAGGTATTTCCGACTGTCGCATGTTATGCCGATAGCTACTATAAGAGCATAATCACATCGGGGAGACACGATTAGTGTCTCACCGACATGTGATTTTTGTCTAAAGGACCTTTGACCGTCTAACGATCCCATGTAGCATCTGTTCGACCAATCGGAGGAAGCTACAGGTGAGTTGTGGCAATTTGACCTATGAGAGGAAGATCAACAGAGTGAAAGCGACGTGGATTTTCTCTGAGCTCAAGAGCATTCAAGAAAGCTCTTCAGGGAAGTTCAAAAGTGAACACGGAGGCCATTCCTAGAGCAAATCTTCACCGACATGGACAACGGGGACACAACATTAACTTGATTTAAAAGATCTAGAGGAAGATCATTATGAATGCAGATATTTTTGTAAGCCCAGGGGGCCGACACTCTTTTGTATATATGGCATTTTTTCCTTCTTGTAAAGGAGTTCTTCGGATGCTTTTCTGAAGTTTGTGACTTTTGCAATCCTCTCTCAGATTAGAAAACTTTTGTAACTCATTTTGGAGCATAATATACAAAGCTTACCTTGATCACTGTGGATGTTTCAAATTACCATCTTGTTATTGCAAAGTGTTGTGCATTTCAGGTTAATGATCAAGTTATTTTTATGAATTTCTTTCATTCCTTTATAACTTTATCTTGTGTTTTCATGCCTTCCTTTGTAGAAGTGTCATTATACAAATCACAAACTATGTTTACATGATCACATATGGATTCTAGTTTGTGAAAAATCTTTTCCTCTGTTGAAAAAGTGTGTGAATCAAACCTATTTGTGATACATTAATGCAAAGCTTATAGATTTTGATGAGTAATTTTGTGTTCATTGTCAATTTTCAAGTGTAAATCAAGTATTCCATTGCTCTTATCAGTTTGATGTATGACCATAGTATTTAGTTCTATTTTTATGCACTCCTCCCTTTTCCTTTATAGAATCAGTAGTTTAGGTGGCATCAAAGGAAGTCAGCCTTCTCCAAAGGTTGACCTCTGTTTACAAGAAACCCACATCTTTAGAGATCTTCCCATGTTACATTGAGGTGTTGAACATCAAGTTCAACAAGGGTGCAATTTCAAGTGATAACAGTTTTGGCACGTCCGGTGCGATTGAGAACTAATTATCAGTCTCTCTTATCCTTATGTTACTACTGTTTCGTGTGTACAACGGTATTTTTAACCTCTTGGAGGAAAGTTCAATCACATACCTGGCAACTCCAAGTATGGAAATTTTCTAGTTTCAGTAGCTCAAGTGCTCGCATGTTTTAAGTCTTTGGAGGGAAATCTAATTCGAATGGAAAAATGATGTCAGATTTTTAGGAGAATATAGCCTTTTACCCTCCATTCCATGAAAACCTTGCATGTATGTCCTCTAATCAACCATATTATACATAACAGTCTACTGTCATTATTCCAAATGACCCTGTGGCAAAAGAGTTCCAACATTTTTATCATGCCTCCCACCCTTCCACTCCTACTCAATCTCAATGTCACCCAACGTATGCTCAGAATCAACCATAGGAACTCATTTCTACACAAAAGCAATATGGTAGTTTCAATAGCCAGCCCCAAAATGCTAATAAGGGAGTTAGCGATATTGATAAGATATTGCTTAATTTCCAAAGGCAGATGGATGATGTTAAGAGAAAGAAAAAAAAAATTGTGTAGGAGGAAGAGCTTTCTTGTCAAGCTTATATTCAACATCAACAGGATATGGAGGTCCAAGAGTATGAACAGGAGGTTGCTGCTAGAAAAGTTGCAACTAAAGAGCAGCAAATAAAAAGATTACTTGAATAAAAACAAAAGTAGGAGTTTCAATCAACCTTCCATGTTCCTGAACAACCTGTCTAGGAGGAGATTCCTAGGTTCAAATTTTCAAGTTTTAAGCAAAACTTACTTTTTGAGTTTCCAAGTCAGCCTTCTAGTTTTGAAATTCCAAGTTGGAAGGGAACATACGATCAACCCTGTGAGACTCCATTGTCAAATATTCAAATGGAACTAAGCTCTAATGTTCAGAAGGCAGAGGAGGAGCAACTTATTGATCAAGATAAGTTAATCCTCTGGGAAAAGCTTAAGAATGTGAATCCTTTACATCTAGCAATAAGGTGTTATCAATTGCAGCAACAAAGGATTGAGCAGCAGGAAGACAAAGCGAAAGTAGTTGTTGAGAATGATCAATCTACAGCTTGGAATAAGGGACTATCTCTATTCTCTCAGGTTGATGGAGAGGAGGTAATTGCTGAGTTTTTCTCAATACTGGAAAATGAGGAATCTAAAATTTTGCAAGAAGGTGAGGAGAATCAGGTTGAGCATCTTGTTGTAATGGACATAGCTAAGAATCAAAAGGTAGAGTTAATCTTATCATTTGATGATCTGCCTTACTTCATTGACAAGGACGAAAAATTGGACCAACATGAGGTTGATGGAGGTAATGTTGATTTGTTGTTGCATAAAGGTAAAGGTGAGTTTGAAGCCTTTACTCGCGAACAAGGAGGTTTAAGTAGCACTGTTCAGGGAGAGCCACATTTTGATGTGCATGAAAATACCATCAAGTTGAACAAGTCCCTGAACTGGGCTTAATGTTTTGCAAAGAGGGTGTTTTTGATGCTTTATCAAAGCTAGATGAGAACTGCATCAGGCCTGAAATTAGTCTTTATGTTCAGAAAAGTAAAGAAGATATTGAGGAGGATATGTTTTGGAACGATTTAGAAGCTTTCTATACTAATTTGGGTGTTGAACTATTACCTCTTGATGAAGTTAATCATGAACAACTCAAGCTTACCGAAGAAGCTTCTTTTTCCTCACTAAGTCAGTCACAGGGGTTAGACTTTTCCAGCCAAGGTTATAAAGCAACAGTGAATGGGAAAGAGACCAACAAAGAGAGCTCAATTTTTGTCTTTAGAAGGGGATGTCCGATTAGAGATTTAGCCTAGGTGGAGTTTAATAAAGTTCCAATGGTTAATCAACCACTCACACATGGAGCCACAGCTAAAAGTGGCATAAAGGATGTACTTGCAGTTGAAAAGGAGTTTGTTCAATTTACTTATCCTCCTTTGAATATAAATGCATATGATCAGTTTAAGGAAGTAAGTGAACTTGTTACCCTCTTTCATAAGGCAGTGCATTGTAATTTTAATTATTTTTTAGTGTACTATCTTTATTCAGCTTCCATTAAGGTTGAGAGTCATTGCATATTGAGGAGAAAGGGCAGCTATTTCAACCATCCTGTGAATGGTTTTGTTTGACCAATTTCTCACTGGTTAGTGTAGGGTAGGTTTAGATGCAATTTACATTCCCTAAGTGTTGTCCTAGCACAGTAAATAGTTTTATTTCAGTTTTTCTTGTTTTCAAAAAGTTTCCAGTGTCCTATTTTGTTCGATGAGTCTCAAGTGAGTTGCAGCCATGTGCAAATTGCTTTTGAATTTTTTCTGAGTTTTCCTAATGACTCCATGCCCAATGGACAATTTTGGCTACTAGTTTCCATGTTTAGCAAGAAAACATCTAGTTGAGGTTGCCAAAAATGTTACCCAATTTTCACCTACGGGCTCAATCAGGGGGAAATATGTTTTAAATTTGGTATGTAGGTTAAACGTGGCTCCCATAAGGGTTGAGCCCAATGTGCAAGTGTTCAGATTTCATTGGGAAGGTCTTTATCTGATGCTATTTCACAAGGAGGTCTGTTGGAAAGCATGCCTCAATTAGATTTCGCACAAAACTCATCAGAGAAAAAAGTTGGCAAGACCCTCTTGTTGTCTTGTCGACTAGTAGTGTGTTCTATTTGTTTGAATACGCCGGTCACCAGGACATTCAGGTCACCATGATTTTTTATGTATCTCTCCACTTGGGATGTCTCACAAAAAAATGAAGGTCTTACTGATGGTTATTCATAAAATTGGCATCGGGGGGAGTCATTTTCCTTCAGGGAGATATCTTGCTGAAAGGGTGGGGTCTCACCAAAATGAAAGGGGCCAAGTCTCAGCAAAAGGAGACATCATCGCTATGAGGTTTGGCCGACAAATAGAAGTCTTTCCGAAAGGTTGAATTTGGCATGAAGTCCCGGTGACCAAGTGGAGTCTCACTGAAGGGATTGTTCCTTCAGTATAATGTTTGAGCTCGACGAAAGGTCTTGTCGACTAAGCAAGGTCTCACCAAAATGGAAGGGGTCGGTGTAATGTCTTACCGACAAGCAATGGTCTCGCCAATGCTTTAAAACCTTTGGTGTGACTAATGGAACCCGCCATGATGTCCTGCCGACAAATGAAAGTCTCCCCGACATTTGTTCCCAAGGCCATCATCGGGGAGAAAGTTTTACATTCGCTATGACGTCTAGCCGAAAGTCATATGTCTTGTCGATGGTCTAGGAAATGACAAAGGCGATATTGTTATGGATTTTGTATTCAATATGAGGTCTTACCAACCATTGCATGTTATGTCGATAGCTGCTATAAGAGCATAATCGCATTGGGGAGACACGATTAGTGTCTCACCGACATATGATTTTTGTCTAAAGGACCTTTAACCATTTAGCGATCCCATGTAGCATATATTTGACCAATCAGAGGAAGCTACAGGTGAGCCGTGGCAATTTGACCGATGAGAGGAAGATCAAAAGAGTGAAAGTGACATGGATTTGCTCTGAGCTCAGGAGCATTCAAGACAACTCTTCAGGGAAGTTAAAAAGTCAACACAGAGGCCATTCCTAGAGCGACTCTTCACCGACATGGACAACGGGGATGCAACATTAACTTCATTTAAAAGATCTAGGGGCAGATCTTTATGAACGCGGATATTTTTGTAAGCCCAGGGGGGCAACACTCTTTTGTATATATGGCATTTTTTCCTTCTTGTAAAGGAGTTCTTCAAATACTTTTCTGAAGTTTGTGACTTTTGTAGTCCTCTCTCAAATTAGCAAACTTTTGTAACTCATTTTGGAGCATAATATACAGAGCTTACCTTGATCACTGTGGATGTTTCAAATTACCATCTTGTTCTTGCAGAGTGTTGTGCATTTCAGGTTAATGATCAAGTTACTTTTGTGAATTTCTTTCATTCCTTTATAAATTTATCTTGTGTTTTCATGCCTTCCTTTGCAAAAGTATCATTATACAAATCACAAACTGTGTTTACATGATCACATATGGATTCTAGTCTGTGAAAAATATTTTCCTCTATTGAAAAAGTGTGTGAATCAAACCTGTTTGTGATAAATTAATGCAAAGCTTATAGATTTTGATGAGTAATTTTGTGTTCATTGTCAATTTTCAAGTGTAAATCAGGTATTCCATTGCTCTTATCAGTTTGGTGTATCACCATAGTATTTAGTTTTATTTTTATGCACTCCTCCCTTTTCCTTTACAGAATCAGTAGTTTAGGTGACATCAAAGGAAGTCGGCCTTCTCCGAAGGTTGACCTCTGTTTACAAGAAACCCACATCTTTAGAGGTCTTCCCATGTTACACTAAGGTGTTGAACATTAGGTTCAACAACAGGGTGCAATTTCAGGTGATAACATCATCATAAGTGTAATTGACCCTCATGGATCATTTAGGAGTTACATTTCTAGGAGTGGAGCATCTTGTTATGAAAAATGGAGTCCATATTAGTTGGTTGGTCCATTATGGATAATTATAATTGGGAATGTGTGTTATTCATAAGTCATGGGTGAAATATGCTACAATAATTGATTTCTATTATAGCTAAACATAAAATTTTACAAGGACTATGATGTTTATAATAAATAATATTTTTAGTGCTTGTGGTTTTATTAAACTAGTCAAGATTTTTTCTTCTTGCTTCATTGTAAATTCAATGCATTACATAGAGGGTTTATTAGTCTTTATAGATGGACTAATATTATGTTATTAAAACACTGTTAGAGGAAGGATTTGGGCATATTGTATTGATGTAATGGACCATTCCTAATTAATACAAGCTCAATATATCTTTGTTGATGATTTTTTTCTTTAAAAGGTTTCTCCATGTACACCTAGTGTTATGAGTGTTTGATAGTTTTTTATTTGTTCATATATGTCTCTACATGTTTCTCCATATTAATTTAATGGCTAGTCACATGCTACTTTAATTTTTTATTAGATGTGTTCACAATTTATTTATTTTTCACTATAATTACCTTATTTCTTAGAAAGAAGCAGGGAGTAAGAATAAGCATATTTTTTCTCTTTTGAAATTATCTAGGCATATTAATGTGTTCTTATTGAAAAGAGAAATGTGTTAGATGTTAAAGAATATGGGTGTATTTTTTTGGGATGCAATAAGCAATTAAAATTATAAAAATTATATAATTCAATTGTAAAATAAGTCATAATCAATAGAGATGTTGAGTTTCTTGAGTCAGGAGAATGGTTTTGGAGTGGAAACTTATAATAGAAACACCAACTTGGGATTTTTTTCCAACCCAAGGATAAATATGATATATAAGCCTCACTAATTTACACCTTTTGGGGGTTATCCAAATCAAGCTACTTTTTGAAATATGCTTCAAGACTATGAAGCTAAGAGTCTATCTTTTTACCATCAAAGCTTCCATAAACTTTGGGAATGGAAACCTTCATTTCAAGTTGGAAACCAAGGTTTTTAGTGGCATTTATATTTTCCAAAGGGTGTTGGAGTGAGGTCTAAATAACTACAACTAGATCTTACATGGCACAATTTTGGCTCTCTGTTTAATTTTATAATTTTGCTAAAGAGTACTCATGTTGACTAACCCTTCAAAAGTATCTTCTTGTAAGGTATCTTACTTAAAATCTATTACAATAGAAGAACAAAATTGTATAAAGGGTTTTTCAATAGATTTCCTTTCAAAGGGTGTAATTTTTGATCCACAACTCTAACTTTGACAAAAAAAAATCAAAAATCTTGACAATCAATACTTGAGAAAAAGAGAATGTACATCTAATAAGGGTTGAATTTAAAAACTTCGAGGAGATTAAATATGAGGCTACAAATGAAAATCGAGAAGGGAACAACAAATGAAACTCACAAGGAGTCTATATCTATGGCAACCAAAAAGGGAGAGAGTTGGTAAAGGTTGATTTAATCTTCAAGAAAACCAAATCCAAGGTCATGATCCTTCAACTCTAATACAAATTAATATGAGCACAGATGAATATAACTCAAGAGAGAGATTGTCTCAACAAATAAAAATCTAAAAATCTTCATAATAAGTCTTTTAAAGAAATACAGAGATACTTGTTGAAGAAAGAAGCTTCTAGAAATCTCAACACAAAATATTATTATATTCAACTAATCAAATTATGTCTAATGAGAATGTTATATTCTATAATGCTTACTAATCAAATAATTAGTCTAATGAAGAGGTTGTGAAGGGGTAAGCTTTGTCAATAAAGGTGATTAATTATGACATAGGAAAAGGACATAAATATGTGAAAATTGGTATACATTTTAACCTCATCAATTAACATAAATCTTGCATGTCATAAAAGACTAGTAGAAATATTTCCTTCTTCAATAAGCTAGGAAAAATACTTTGAAATAACTAAACTTTCATTGAGTTTTAATAAATTTGAACATCTTCCCAACCAATAAATACAACTTGATTATCAAACTTCTTTCTAGCAACGAGTTGTCCATCTTCTAATAAAATGGGGTTACCTTGTTGCCAAATCGATACTAGTGACAACAAGTTACATCACAATTGAGGAGGATATAGTATGTAATGTAAAGTACAAATGTGGAAGTCTTGGAAACTTGAGATGGACGGTTCTAATACTAATAGGCTTGAGACTTTTTAATTTACCAAATAAACAAAACTACAAAGATCTTCATGAATCTTTTTAAAAGTCACATCAAAATGTCATATGTTGTGTGGATCGAATATCTAATACCTAAGCATCATTCCATGACACATTCAAAAAAGAACAGTAGGAAGATTTTTATGTAGAAAGCACCAATTTATCATGATCACTATTACATGCGAAGTGGGTATGCTTTATCATCAAAATTGATTGTATATTTTTTCTTAGAAATAATCTATATTATCCCATGATATTTTATATTCATGAATTTAATGACTATCTTTTCAACCATATTGTTTACAATACAAATATTGTATACCATGATAATTTGTACTTGTGAACATTTCATTTACACCCTATAAAATGAACTACTCATAATGCTTTATCATCATAATTAATTATATTTTTTTATATGAAATAATTTATTATCTTATCCTATAACATTTTATATTCATGAACTTTATTACCACCTTTCCAACCATAATATTTATTAAAAAATATTTTCTATCATTTTAATTGTCTTTTTCTTATATCTCACCAACCATGATTACAACAGATTTGTATTTTATTGCTTTGAATTCTTGATTCTTTGTAGAACAAAAAAAATATGTTTTCCTTGTTTTTGCGTGCTATAGTTTAAATGTTAAAAAGTAGGGAAGGTAAATAAATATAGCTATGTTGTTTGTAGCATAAATAAATAAACAAATGTTCTGATTTGAATTTGAGTAGTTGTGTTTGCATATGTGTCAAGTTTCAACCATTACTTATATAAATTCAATGAGCCAATCACCGTTTTTAAAACATGGAATACATTCATATTCACTTGTTGTTTTACTCTTTTTTTTGTGGGCCATTTTGTTTTCTACATTTTTATAATTAGATAGCTATGGTAGTGGTTGGGATTAACTACTTATTCTATTTCTCTTCAAATATTTCAATGATTCCATAAGTTGAGGATTGAAATGTATTTATTATATTCAAATGAATATTTATTAAATTTGAATGTGTCAATTCATAAAAATAAATTTGAGAAGATTAATATTTATACATACATATTTGTTTTTAAATAGAAACAATCGTATAGATATTCAATATTTCTGTTTTTTTAAAAGAATTATAATGTGAGAATAAATACATTTATAAATGAGAAGACTTCTACTAATTAAGTTATTTCAAATAGAAGAACTAGTTTATGAAAGTTATCTAAAAGTCAAATCTGATCCAATTACATATCTAAAAATTTGAACGTAAGTGGATAATATGGCATCAGCAATTCGCCGCAAGAAAATTCACTGCCAACAATTCACGGCAAGAAAATTCACTGCCATGACAAATTCAGCTCAAGGAAAATTCACCACATTAATGCGATGAATTTTCCGCTGCAGTGAATTGCTGATGGTGAATTTTCTTTGAGATGAATTTGTCATGACGATGAATTTTCTTGTGATAAATTGTTGGAGACGAATTTTCCAATGGTAAATTTTTCTAAAACCGAATAATATAATAAAAATCATACCATTATCCTCACCAAATATATTAAAATTCTTTCAATTTTAATAATCCACTTTCCATATTTGTTTTTCCATGGCATACCCATTAAGAGTATTGAATTAAAAAAGCTTCCAAGTTGTAGCTGAATGTTTACTGTTTCATAACGGTTTGACCATAGTTTTTGGGTTTAATACAAAAATTCTTTTAAGACGGCTTGTCCTGTGTTTTTGGACTGTTTGTGTGAGCCTCCAAACTGAAATTATAGTTATTCAATTCAAATATGTTTGAAAGTTGGAGAGAATCTACCCAAGACAAACGATGTTGAAATTTCCAAAGTGGTTAATTTTGGAGTAGTTGGTATGGCCAAACTTTCTATATTTTTGAAGCTAATGTTTGTCTACCTGGGCAAAGAAAGATAATTACATTCACAAACAAAGTAAATTTGTATTTGTGGCTTCTTTATTAAGAATATATTTTTATCAACAAGTCAATTTTTGATCAATTGCTTTTCGTAATTGTTTACTTGTTCCCCTCCTCTTACGTGATGCATTTAATATATTGTATGCGGTATTTTCATTTATTCTTAAATTGATATATAATTTCATTGTTTAGAGAAAGTTATGAAATAAAATAAAGAGTTGTTTGAAAAAATAATAATAATAAAATTGTGTAACTGTAAATATTTTTAATATGAAGAATATAAGAAGAAAAATAAATATGTTTTGATGTTTATTCTAGATTAATTTAATAAGATAAAAATAATATAAATTAATTGAAAATAATTTATATTATAGTTATGGAAATGATATTTTAAAATTAAATATTGTTTTAATAAAGTAATTGGAAAGGAGAGTTGTACTAAGTTTTATAGTCGATATGAACTATTGAATTTTATGCGGTGTAGGTCGATGATCTAGGATAGGAAAATAAGTATTTTGGGTATGCTCCTTGTTTAAAATTTTGCATTGAATTGTAGTTCTTTATGTAATGTAGAAAATTACATACCCTCGTAACTTCACATTGCATTTTAGTGAAACTGACATTTTTTATTAATTTATTTCTTGGTTCACCTATTACATTTTGGTGAACTCGAAATTCTCATAAATTTCATTTCAAAACAACCAAAAACTCTAAGAACTAAAAACTTCAAAACAAAAAAATATTCTCCATTGTTTTGAGTTGTGTATTATGAAGCCTCTATGCTAACCTTTCATTAGATTCATAACCCAATCTCTATATTCTAATAGAATTGTTCATAGGAGCGTTCAAAACTTAAATATATCTCACTCTAGACCACTAACTACTCCTATTCAAAAAAATTTGGACTTTTCAAAAATTCTCCTTTGATCCAAACAATACCTCTTTTCCTCAGTTATCTACTTCTCCTTCTACAACATATCACAACATTGAGGGAGGCTTTTACCATGAAGCCGCCCTCTATATGCCTTCTCACTTTCAGGTGAGAAAATTGGATAAACATTTAGAATGTTATCAATCTACATTTAATGCCAATGAAGAAGTGCATAACAATTATGGACCCATTCCCAATGCCATGAGGACATAGTTGTGTAACTATCTAGAAGACTTAGATTGCTTTCATGGCATAGCCCTTATCATGAACAGTGATGTCTCCACAATAGTGGCTACTTGTGAGAAAACTCAATATTTTTATTCAAATATAATAAATGATCAAATTTCTATGTCTATGCCAACTCTAAGTTCCCACATGGAAACTTCTACACATGTGGCAACTTCTATGTTCTAGCATCTAACCCCACCTTCTTGTATGGGCATATTCCTCAAATTCAACCCTTTCCATTCAAATTTTCTATCAATCACCTGATTACCTCACATGTCATCCCATTGCAAACCATGATTATGCAACCATTATTTTCACAACCACTTTCAATTGCCCTCACTACTATTATTGGTTTCTCATTACATACCAAAACCTCTATCACAAACCAACTCATACAAAATGTGGATAGATTACAACAATAACTTGCTTCTCACTATAATATCATTGCCTCTCACAGCCACCTACTACTAGCATAGCCCACTATCACTTGATATCCTCACTACACCCCTTCTTATGAGTTTTGAGGTACCCTATTTGAAAAATATGATGGCAAGGGAGATCCACAAACACACATTTCAACTTTCACTACCTTGTGTAGTGACTTTCTATTTTAAGGTAAGATGTTGGAAAAACATCTTCTCCTTTCATTAAAAGGCATGGCATTTGATTAGTTTTGCATTCTTCTTGACCATTCCATCTCATCATTCAACCATCTAACCAATGAATTATTAGAGAAATTATAAGAAAACATTGGCCCACAAGTCACATTTACTGACTTGGTTCATTGTAAATAAGGTGCAAATATAAAATTAATAGACTTCATCTTTCACTATCATTCACAAATTCCATCTGCACTCCCTTATTCAAACATGTAGATGGTTTTCATTAGAAACCTTCATCCTCTTATTTTCAAGATATAATATTACTTATGTGTACCCATCATTTACACACTTGTGCATAGCCCTATGAGATTACCAATAGATAATTTGTTAGTTTAAATTATCCCCTTATGTATTGTTAGCTCCTTCTACATCATACAAGGTCTCTACATCATTTACAAAAATATAAAAGAAATTGATTTTTTTAATAATGCAACATCTATTGTTGTTAATAACGTAGGTACAACCTCAACTTCCTCTAAGATGATGGTCTTAACTATTTGATCATAGAAAAACCAACATTTTAAACCACTTTTTTAATTAATATAATCTTAGTTTACAATAATTTATTTCCATTAACATGGAACATTTACACACCTTCTACCCCCTTGACACAATATGTACTAATCCATTCCCACACCATTCATCCATAAATTGTATTGATATTGTAACCAATCATACTCCATCCATCCACCTCACTCCCACCTCTCTAGTGTCATATACCCACTCTAATTCCTTTATAATCATTCACAAATATAGTGGGCATGGTGTACACTCCACCCCAAGCACCTCAAGTTGGACTAATTCTTGAACCCACCATCTCTTTTTCTTTTGTTGATGTTCCTATAGGTATATATGGAATCCCTCTTTATATTCCTAATTTTGTAACCAAAAATTTATTCACAATTCCCTAATTGAAGCTATTACTAGGACAAGTATAATGACTACGGAATTCTTATACATCAACCAACTATATAGAGATATGTATGATACTTCTAAGATATTTTTATGCATGCATGATTGCCTCTCCATTTTATTCATAGATTCTATTACCCTTTCTATCTAGGTAGGACCAAGGACCCTAGATATCTCCTTCAACATCATTCCTACTTCAGATATTTAGGCCATACATGGCTCATTACAATGCAATATGTTTCATATTATTCAAAAATATTTAATTTTTCCTTGTAATGGTGTAGTACATAATGTTTTTCATAGCGGACACTAGCCACTTGCCATTTAGGATAAATTCTCCCTTGACTATTTTTGGTCTACCCCTTTTAGCCCTTTATAACCTCACATTGACATTTTATTTAGACTCTATCAAAAATACAAGGAAATTAAAATTCCTTATTTCATTCCCCCACCAACTCCATCTAGTCCTCATGTGGTCACTCAACCCTTGATGGTTACTCATGTTCCTTCACATGCCCCTAGGGCACTAAGAAAAAAGTACCCTATATTAGTTTACCATTTCCCTTATTCTTTTACACCTCATGTTGTCACTTTTCCTCCATTATTTTCTTTAATATTTCCAATACCCCTAGGAAAAGTAGTAGAAATAAAACCACATTAGGTGATCCTAATGGTATTCCTTCTAAAACTAGAGTGTGCAAGTCTAACACAACTAGTTGGCTTGACTATGGAAGAATTATCATTGTGTTGTTTCCCATACCATCCCTGATCCACCACCACCACCACATTCTATCCCTATGCCTTTTGTTCCACCTCCAACTCTCTCTTCTAAACCTACAACCTCTCATCTACCTAAGTAGTTCCTACTAATTCAATACTTTAATGAATTAAGGTGGTCTTGGCTCTACTCTAGACCCTCCTCTTCTTGTTGAGATTCCTAATTTCCCATTGTTCACCACTCAATTAGATTTATTTAATGTGATTTTTAATCTAATGCTATCATTTCCTCTCTTATCCCTTTCTCGTGCACCTACCATTATGTATTTCCTAAGATTTACCCCTTCACCTTAGACATTGGAATACCCTGCCCATCCCCTAAATGAAAACTTTAGTATCACCCCACTCCATATTTTTGAAATCCTAAGCCTAACCCAATTTCACCACATCTAATCCATTATGCATTAGTTCCCCTAGTATAAAGGACCTTCCTTCACCCTATATTTTTTACACTTCTATTCACAATCTTATTGTTAGCAATGAGCCACAAACCACTAGTTTCATATTCAAACATTGATTTGTCCACTCCTTCATATGAGTGCATTTTTTAATTAGTAATAGACATATTGCAAATAATTTCCCCTCCAAATATCCCATGGTGGACACTACCCCTAGGGTCAGTACAGGATCATGGGGGTCCAAGCTAGGCCCTTAAGTACCAATGAAAATTCTGAAAAATAGAGTTAGGCAACTTGACATAAAAATTTGAATAGGATATTAACATGCTTTGAAAAATATGTAAGAATAAAATTTGTAGTGAATTGAATTTATTTTCTAAGATACTATTCCTCTTTTTAAAAAATGTAAATCTATTTGATTAAATTTTGAAATTTCAATATAGTAGTACTAAATTTTCAGGAAAAAATAGAAAGCATGTGTATGTCTAACCAACCTAAGTACAAGAAAAAAAAAATATATTGTTTTGAAACTTTCAATATAAGTAGAGGACACATTCTGGGATGTGCCACATTTAAAAAATAAAATAAAAAAATTGTAAGTAAATATTTAGTTATGAATTTTTTATTAGAAATTTTTTTAAATATTAAAATTCGTTTGTCTGACCACCATAACTTGGTCAAAAATTTATGAAAATATTTTTTTCTTTTTTTTATCCAATAGTATGGGAATCATAAAATGTGCCACATCTTTTAGATTCAAAAAATTTGAAATCGTTTGAGAATTATAGATTTTTTTCAATTAGCCTATCAATCAAGACTTTAGTTAGAATGCATGTAAAAAATCAATAATAATTATCTATTTAATTCAAAATAATTCATATCTTATATTGGTGGAAAGCTAATAATTTTATCAATAAATCCTTTTCATTTCATCAAATTTGGATTAAAACAATGTCGTCAGCCACTTTTGGGTCATATTGCCATGTTTTGGACCCCCATGATCCTGCAATCACCCCCTACTCCTTTTTCATAGCATACTATTGTTAATTATTCTGTTTAATGATAATTTTATGTTGTCCCCACTATTTCTTGGCCCTACTTCCACCCTTGATCTAGAATGGGAGTGAGATGACTTACTTGACTAAGAACTCTAGAGTATCATCCTTGTCTCATGTGTTTATTTTCTTAGTTAGTATTTCTTGATTTATTTAATTTTAATTTATGAACATGTATTATTGAGCTTTTTTAGTTCCCCATGGAAGACCCTTGCTATACATGAATATAAGAAGAATAAAATTTTCTTACCTTCTATACATTTATCTTCTTCTATAATTTTTTTTACCTTGCTAAACATTAACATTTTTGAGATGTTGCAAATTGTTGACATATAGGCCTCTTCCATGTTGACCTAGAAAAAATACTATTTGATCTCTATGTGTTATTCTTCCTTTCTACTTGTATTTTTATAATCTTTGGGGATGATTACAATTCATTCCCTATCCCATAACTATTCATATGTACACATATTGACCCTAAGCTTATAGATACCTTTGTGTGACTTCACTTGATGTTTCTTGTTTCTATGTGACATCCTCATTCTTTAGATGTCATTCCATGAGAATAATTTCAAGTATTTCATGTTTGTGACATCCTCTTTTATACATCTCCTAGTAAGCATTTATTTCTCTCTTTGGTGACTTTAAGAATATATCTATATGCGTTCTAAAGATTCTTCACCTTCTTTCCCTCTTCCACCTTAAAATTCATTGCATACACATTTTCTATGAAATTCTTTTAAAAAGGAGTCCATTTTCACCCATATATGCATCCACACATATGCACACACCCACATGTTTGCATGCTCCCTACAATGTCAGTAGAATCTAAGCCACCTATAAATGGATTTTTCTAGTATGTGTTCTTCATATGACCTACCTTTTCCCTTGTTAAGGTCACCTACATTGTAGTTTTCTAGTGTGTTGGATATGTGGAGGTATTGTATGGTTCCTATAGATATAGCATGCTAAACCTTGATAATACCTTACATTTTCCTAACAAAATAGCATGTTGACAATATTCCTTTATCTCCATCTTTCCATTTCCTTTCTTTTTACCTTGTATGTTTGTTAGTTTTTTCCTTTATTTTATACATGTTTAGTATACATTACCCTATATGATTTTCTAATAGTATAGCTTGTTAGGCTATATCAATCTAGCTCTTTTCTCTTGTAGATTTTATATGTTTGTTAGTTTTTTCCTTTATTTTATACATGTGTAGTATACATTACGCTATATGATTTTCTAATAGTATAGCTTGTTAGGCTATATCAATCTAGCTCTTTTCTCTTGTAGATTTTATATGTTTTTCTAACATTATTTTTCATGCAAGTTTTTTATTGACATATTATTTTACAGTTTTCAACCTAAGGGTGTAATTAATATAATTGAAGAATATTTTGCATCCTCTATATCATCCTTTGGGTATAATATGATTATATTAATTTTATTATTTAATTTATGTACTTTTATGTAGCATATCACCTAACATCATCTACCTACTAAAGTCAGGGGAAAATGTAATGTAAAAAATTGTATACCCTTTTAATTTTCTATCATATTCTGGGCCCACTTTAGTGTCTATATGATAATATTATTTTAGGCTCATTTGTCCCTTTTATTATCCTTTTTTCCCACCGTGCTAAGTTCATGCCCTCTAATGGTCTCTTTTGTGTAAAATTATATAATTACCATACTAATCTTACTATTTCTTGGTGATTATCCCTTTCAAGAGTTGTAAATGTTTAGACACTAGCATGACACATAGATTTTGTGTGACATGCTAATATCCCATAATATATTATTGTATAATGACCATGTCTAAGCATTTCATCACCCTACTTCTTATCCAAGCTACTCTAAATCAAAATTTGAATGACTCTTTAGACCTTGGAGACTCTCATTTGTATCTGCCAAGATCATTTTTGAATTAAATCTCTCTCAATATCTCACACATCATCTGATCCATCAATATCTCAAGAATTTTTTGATAAAATTATAAATATTTGAGCATTAGAACTCTTCATGTGAACTTCAACAATATTTATCAGTATTCCACTAAAATTCTTGGCAACACTCTAGAATTAGATTGTTATCCCTTGCATTTTGCATACTTGTTGAGGAGAACATGTTCTTGTTGTTTTTAGTTTCAACTCTTCATTTATAATTTGAGGTGATGTGTATCTTTCCTTCTCCTTTGATTATTTCTATTGTTGTAAAATCCTTTATTTCATGCTTGGCACTATTGGTTTGTCACTTCATTTTTGTTCACACATATATACACACTAGTTTATCACTCCTTGTACACTTGGGAGTGGTATCCATAGTTTTTGTCACTATTTTATCTCCTCGATAGAAATAGGATAATAGAATGTATATTTTTTATATTCTCTTATTTATCTATGGAGATCAAAAGAAAACAATAGAGGCTTGACCATGTTGAACATCCAAAATACTGAGAGGGGGGGTGAATCAATATTCCATAAAACCATAGTAAAACTCATTTAAACATTATCACAATTCTGACTGAATCAGCAAGAGAGAACATAGAAACAAGTCAATGCAACCATAAATAAGAACACCAGGATTTTTACGTGGAAAACCCAAAAAGGGAAAAACCATGGTGAGGGTTGAATCACAATATATTATATCCAGATGCAAAATATTACAGGGCTCACTGCCAAGACTCATTGTCCTTAAAAGGCTCACTGCCAAGATACAATGATAGTGGCTCATTACCAAAAGATTGAACTGATAGAATACACCTTTAATGTGTAGGGTTCAATTCCACTAAAGCTTAGAATATGAATTACGGCCTCACAAAGTAATCACTCAATAAAATTGAATTGATCATAGTTGATAAATCATTTAAGCTCAGATCTATACACACTCCTCAATCCTCTTCATATTTCACATTCACTGCTCATGTGTATCTTCTTCCACTACTATCTGCATACTGAAAATACCTTTTATATATACAAGTATATCTTAATCATCAATTAAGTCGGCCTAATTAGATGAACACAAAAATAATCAAAACCTTATTTGTTGGCACCATATATGATTTAAGCATTATACCAAATCGGCTAACATCCATAAAGCATAACTAGTCTTCATACTATATTGCATATGCTGAGTCATCCAAGACTAAAAACACAATTCTCCAAACCAACAAATAATTCTTAAAGCAAACACCTTCCAGATCTAAAAGTACATTAATTTCCCATCATACCACCAACAAAGAGACCATCAATCAAAATTGAAACATAAGAATATTCACCTTATTAGAATGTGGAGTCTCCCATGTCAATATGCCACACACAAAACAATAGTAAAATATAGAGTTAAAATTTGTCAGAGATAACTTATTGCTCACAACAAAAGACATCTCAAGACCCAAGATATAGCTATATGAATGAGCCAAGAAAACATGGTTAGGAGATTAGAGTCATATCAGATCTTGCGGTAAATTTTTGACTCAAATACCAACACATCTATCCATCAAAAAAGGATATTACCAGTAGAGAACAAGTTTTGGTAAACCAAGTAGTCTTCCCATATAGTTATCACCATGTTGACATCAATGAAAACATAGGAACTGTTGGTGTGAATAATTCTCTTGTACCTAGATAATTCTTTCACTAGGTAATAAGGGGACATATTCACATGGTTAAGTTTACTTAGGATAAAATATTATTTCTAGAAGTCTTAGTTGGCTCTTCTAGAACTTATCTTATCTAGCTAGGATGCTTCATTTCCTAGGTGATTAGGTTGTTGGTTGTCTCATGTCATAGGATTATGACATTTTTCAACATCATGTTCATTACTACATTTCAACCTTGCCTTTATAAGCAAGGCATCTCATGTACATAGCAATTTAATATCAATTCAACCATTAATGAATCTTGCATTGTGTAGCAGGATTTCTTGCCATTCTCTCTCTTGTGGAAGTGGTTTTGGTTGCAACTGTTCTTGGGGGTGTTGGGGAGTCACCCTTTACTCCCACAGGAACAACCAACACAAACCATCCATACTTCATTCTCATGTTGTAAAGCTTCCAAAAATCTCCCCCTTTGGCATTGATGGTAACATGTATAACAAAAACATTTTCCAACAACTGAAACTAAATACTCTGAATACTCCCCCTATCAAAACTTTTCTTCACAAAAAAATATTTTTCCTCTGACTCTCTATCTCTTCATCTCTCTCCCTTTGACATCAATGACAAAGGAAGGGGCACTGGTATATATGTATATATCGTAATGTAGCCAAAAAGATATAAACACAAAATTGAATTAACCTAAAGAAGAACCTCTCAGACTCTCCAAGATAGCCTTCCACAATTCTTTACCTTCTTCCCATGAACCTTTTGCACTTAAAAGAGTCTTGTAAAATAGCTCAAGTTTAGTTAAAGAATCCACACCATCTACTAAATTAGTGGGACTAATGTTGATCTTTGGTAACTCACCAATATAGCCAAGAGCACTAGAAATAGAAGTATGTCTGAGTTTAATCATGTCTTTGAGTGCCACAAACTTCTTGATAGCATTTGTCCTCTGATCTTGTAGAGAAAAGAATTTGTCCTGAAGCTAAACAATTTAGGATCACCTCTAATTATCTTTATCTTCTACCATCCTGTATGTATCTGCCTGAGTGCTCAAACAAGACTCACTCATCCTTATCTCATTTCTTATATCCAGTGTATAGCTAGACCAATCTAGGAAAAAAGACAGTAGTTTTTGTGACTCTTCTTCACAACCTTGTACACTCTCTAATTCCTTCATCACTCAACTATGTGCATTCACACATTTCTCTTTGATATCTTTCAAATTTCCTTCATTAAACTTGATACCAACATGTACTTCAAGTCTAGAGATGTAAACCTTTAAAGAATCAATCATGCCACAGAGATTCTCCACAATAGAAATAGATGAATCAAAATTAGCACCTAGAATTTAACCTTTTACAATTCTTCTAGAACTCTCTGAATATTTATTATTTCATGCTCATGTTCAAGCTCACTTCCTTCTGCAACTTCTTACTTAACAACAATCTTCCTTTTCTTCCATGTTCTGGTCACACTACTGTAGGTTCCTTCTACACTGAGATTCTTAAGGCTTTCCAAAATAATTTTAGCATAATTATCAACTTCAACCTCTAACACTTCATAGTTTGATTCAAATATCCAAACTAACCTTGATTCGACTGCTTCAATGTGACAAAAATCTATAGACATAAGAAAATGTATGCTTATAGTGTACCTTTCAACAACACTTACTTGAATCCTAAACATTTGGTTCATCCTCATCTAAAATGTTCCAAATAATGCAGCAATGGTAGACTCTTGTGCATCTAAACTACCAATATTTATCATGAAGTTCCTAATTTGATAGGAAATAGGCTCTAAATTATACCATTTGATCCTTCCTATTATAGGAAACTCTTTCAAAAAGTAAAAGAGTAAACAGAAAACCAAATTTCCATACTGAAATGTATTCTTCTTGATTTCCCTTAAATTCTTCAAAAGATGTATATGAATTAATTCACACAAGTCATATTTCATACCTCTTTTAACCATATCAATAGTAGTATGCAAAGAAGTAATAGAAATTGTAAGGTCATTGTTAGGGATACAAACTTTGTGACCGATGACCATAGTAGCATATGGTATTACCGGATCAATAATCGATATTAGATCAATCTCTTTCCCTTCAAAATTTTCACTAATAACCTCAAATATCTCTTTCTCATCCATAGATTTCCATTGGAAACTGGTCCAAAGGAACAAAAACTAGTTACATCTCTAATAGCTTCTTTGGTAATCAAATATGCTTCATCAATCCATAAAGATTCATCATGAATTTTGCTCAACACTATTCAAATGTACTTCTCAAATTCAAACAAGGGAGGTTTCCTCCAAACATCTAACTTTTTCTCAACTAACACTTTGTAGGCATCATGGATTTCTTTCAATTCACTTTCCCAAAGCATGCTCAATTGAACTAACAACATTTCTTCTATCTTACTAAAAAAATGTATATATATCTTATGTGGGAAACACTCTTGGAGGGATGTGAGAGAATGCACCAATAGACTCTTCCGATAGAACCTTCAAATATCTTCTCAAATTGAATTGCCCTTTATCTGCACTATTCACAACCTTTGAATTATCCATAATAGTAAAAATGAAAGATTATGCAAATAGAAATACCTCTGAAAATTCCAACAAGAAATGTGTAGATACCCTGCTTCAGGAGCTCACTTCGAATCCACTTGACTTCTTCTTCAAACCTTGAAACTCTAAGTTTCCTTCTAAACTTCCTTTGCACGTTTCTCCAAAGATACATAAGCCCTTAAAATTATCTAAATTTATTCCTTCCATTTGGAATGATTTTGCAATAAATGCCTCAACTTACAGGTAGATTGCCTCAAAGATTGTGTATGCCTTCATCCTTTCAAAATCTATAGAATTTATCCTTTACACATGCGACTAAAAAATTTATTAATTTCCTTACCACATTAAATATACTTTTGTCATGATATGACACAAGTACTGATGAGGGAGTTCATTATATTTTATGATGATTGCTCCCCCTTAGCCACTGCTTTTTCTTAGAAATTGAAGGGAGTATCTACACCAGAGTTCAGTATAGATAAAACTAATGATTTTGATTCCTTTCTCCAAATCCTTTTCATTTCTTTTCTTGCTTCTTTTGGATCAATGATTTGATCATTCTTCTTTGTCGAAAATATATTTTTCTTTCTTTTGTTGATACTACCATGATGTTGTAGATTACTACACTTACAGAAAATAATATTCTTCTTTGTATTTTCATTTTTATCCAATGGACCAACTTTATATCCATTCTTCTTGCTCATATAACACTTGTCGGATAAAGAATCATTCATTTTACTTTTGCAGTTTTTTATTTATGAACAAACTTCTTGCAGGAATATCAAACACCACTGAAAGATAAGTACCTTTTAGCATCATAACGTTTGACATGAGCTTTTCTGGTATTTCTTCTTAGATCCTTGATTTCTCTATCTTTGTACCGAGTCTTCTTACTAGTAGATTGTTTCGCTTTAGAAATATGATGTTTATCAAACCCTAAACCACTCATATCCATCACCGATCTCTAAGAAGTAATCAATTCATCAAGAATCACCAAGCTTATCATAATTTTTTCTTCAAAACTTCTTGACTTTTCCATATTAGATCTCAATATTTTTGCTTCTTCTTCTAGCTTTACGCATTCATCCATCTTCCTTTGAATTTCAATTTCCTGGCATTCTTCAGTTCTTTTCTTCTCATCCAATTTTTATAGTAGGCTAGAGATAATTTCTTCTCATTCAACCAATAGATAGCATGCTTCAACACTTTTACTTTGCAGCTTTTCAATATACTCATTCGCTTTTCTCAACTTGTCCTTCAGATCTTCCATTTCTTCCAAACATTCAGTAGAGACCACTTCCAAGGGAAAAAAAATATTATAATCAAACTTTGGGACCTCTCTCAAGTTGTTAGGCTTCCTTCGAGGGACCAAGCTCTGATGTCAATTGTTGAACATCTAGAATACTAAGAGGGGGGTGAACTAATATTCCATAAAACCATAATAAAATCCATTTAAACATTATCACAATTCTAACTGAATCAACATGAGAGAACATAGAAACAAGGCAATGCAACCATACACCAGAACACCAGGATTTTTACGTGGAAAACCCAAAAAAGGGAAAAAACCACAGTGAGGGTTAACTCACAATATATTATATCTGAATACAAAATATTATGGGGCTCATTTCCAAGACTCACTATCCTTAAAAGAATCACATCTTGAGTACAAAATATGGCTCACTGCCAAGATACAATGATAGTGGCTCACTACCAAAAGATTGAACTAATATAATACACCTTCAATATGCAGGGTTCAATTCCACTGAAGCTCAGAATATGAAGTACTACCTCACACAATAATCGTTCAAAAAAATTGCACTGATCATAGCTGATAAAGCATTTGGGATAAAATCTTCACACACTCCTCAATCCTCTTCACATTTCACATTCATTGCTCATGTGTATCTTCTTCCACTACTCACCCGCATACTCAAAAAACCTTATTTATATACAAGCATATCTTGATCATCAATTAGGTCAGCTAATTAGATGAACACAAAAATAATCAAAACCTTCTTTTTCGACGCCATATATATGATTTAAGCATTATACCAAGTTGGCTAAAATCCATAAAGCATAACTAGTCTTTATAATATATTGCATACGCTGAGTCGACCAAGACTAAAAACATAATTCTCCAAACCAACAAATAATTCTCAAAGCAAACACCTTCTAGATATAAGAGCACATTAATTTCACATCATACCACCAGCAAAGAGATCATCAATCAAAACCACAACATAAGAATATTCACCTTGGTAGAATGCGGAGTCTCCCACATAGTATGCCACACACAAAACAACAGTAAAATATAGAGTTAAACTTTTTCATAGATAACTTACTGCTCACAACAAAAGATGTCTCAAGATCCAAAATATAGCTATCTAAATGATCCAATAAAACATAGTTAGGAGATTAGAGTCATATCAGATCTTTTGGTAAATTTTAGACTTAAATACCAACACATCAATCCATCACAAAAGGGTATTACTATTACAGAACAACTTCTAATAAACCAAGTAGTCTTCCCATATAGTTATCACCATGTTGACATAATGACAACATAGGAACAACCAACACAAATCATCCATATGTCATGCTCATGTTTCAAGGCTTCCAACAATCTCCCCCTTTGGCATTGATGGTAGCATGCATGAAAAACATTTTCCAACAACTGAAACTGAATACTCTGAATACTTGCCCTAT
Organism: Sequoia sempervirens; assembly: GCA_007258455.2. Taxonomy (NCBI): domain Eukaryota; kingdom Viridiplantae; phylum Streptophyta; class Pinopsida; order Cupressales; family Cupressaceae; genus Sequoia; species Sequoia sempervirens. Next base: position 37,444,515 of record VDFB02353493.1, read on the forward strand.
CAAAACTATTCTTCACAAAAAATATTTTTCCTCTGAATCTTTGTCTCTTCATCTCTCCATCTCTCCATCCCTCTCCCTTTGACATCAATGACAAAGGAAGGGGCACCGGTATATATGTATACATCAAAATGTAGCAAAAAATATCTTCTCCTTTCATTAAAATAAATGATATTCAATTAGTTTTGCATTCTTCTTGACTATTCCATCTCATCATTCAACCATCTAATCAATGAATTATTATAGAAATTATAAGAAAAAATTAGCCCACAAGTCACATTTACTGACTTGGTTCATTGTAAATAAGGTGCAAATATAAAATTTATAGACTTCATCTTTCACTATCATTCACAAATTCCATATGCACTCCCTTATTCAAACATGTAGATGGTTTTCATTAGAAACCTTCATCCTCTTATTTGAGATACAATATTACTTATGTGTAATCATCATTTACACACTTGTGCATAGCCCTATGAGATTACCAATTGATAATTAGTTAGTTTAAATTATTCCCTTATGTATTGTTAGCTCCTTCTATATCATACAAGGCCTCTACATCATTTACAAAAATATTAAAGAACTCAAATTTTTTTAATAATGCAACATCCATTGTTGTTAATAATGTAGGTACAACCTCACCTTTCTCTAAGATGATGGCCTTAACTATTTGATCATAGAAAAACCAACATTTTACACCACTTTTTTAATCAATATAATCTTATTTTACAATAATTTATTTCCAATAACATGGAATATTTAGACACCTTCTACCCCCTTGACACAATATATACTAATCCATTCCCACACCATTCATCCATAAATTGTATTGACATTGTAACCAATCATACTCCATCCATCCACCCCACTCCCACCTCTCTAGTGTTATATATCCTCTCTCTAATTCCTTTATAATCATTCCCTAGTATAATGGGCATGGTGTACGCTCCACCCCAAGCACCTCAAGTTGGACTAATTCTTGAACCCACCATCTCTTTTTCTTGTTTTGATGTTCCTATTGGTGTATAAGGAATCTCTCTTTATATTCCTAATTTTGTAACCAAAAATTTGTTCAGAATTCTCTAATTGAAGCTATTGCTATGGCAAGTATAATGACTAAGGAATTCTTATACATCAACAAACTATATAGAGATATATGTATGATACTTCTAACATATTTTTATGCATGCATGATTACCTCTCCATTGTATCCATAGATTCTATTAGCATTTCTATCTAGGCAAGACCAAAGACCCTAGATATCTCCTTCAACATCATTCCTACTTCAGATATTTAGGCCATCCATGGATCATTACAATGCAATCTATTTCATATTATTCAAAAATATTTAAATTTTCCTTGTAATGGTGTAGTACATAATGTTTTTCATAGTGGACACTAGCCACTTTCCATTTAGGATAAATTATCCCTTGACTATTTTTGGTTTACCCTTTTTATCCCTTTATAACCTCACATTTACATTTTATTTAGACTCTATAAAAAATGCAAGCAAATTAAAATTCCTTATTCCATTCCTCCACCAACTCCATCTAGTCCTCATGTGGTCACTCAACCCTTGATGGTTATTCATGTTCCTCCACATGCCCCTAGGGCACCAAGAGAAAAGTACCCCATATTAGTTTGGCATTTCCCTTATTCTCTTACACCTCATGTTGTCACTTTGCCTCCATTAGTTTCTTTTATATTTTCAATACCCCTAGTCCCAAGTGGTAGAAATAAAGCCACATTAGGTGATCCTAATCCAGTATTCATTTTAAATTTAGAGTTTACACCTAACATAACTAGTTGGCTTAACTATGGAAGCATTATCATTGTGTTGTTTTCCATACCATCCTTGATCCATGACCGCCACATTATATCCCTATTAAATTTGTTCCACCTCCAACTCTCTCTTCTAAACCTACAACCTCTCATCTACCTAAGTAACCTACTAATTCAAGACTTCAATGAATTAAGGTGGTCTTGGATCTGCTCTCAATCCTCCTCTTCTTGTTGAGATTCCTCATTTCCCATTGTTCACCACTCCATTAGACTTATTTAATGTTATTTTTAATCTAATGCTACCATTTCCTCTCTTATCCCTTTCATGTGCACCTACCATTAGGTATTTCCTAAGATGTACCCCTTCAATTTAGACATTGGAATACCCCACCCAACCCCCAAATGAAAACTTTAACATCACCCCACTCCATATTTTTCGAAAGCCTAAGCTTAGCCCTATTTCACCACATCTAAGCCATTATTCATTAGTTCCCCTAGTATAAAGGACCTTCCTTCACCCTATATATTTTACACTTCTACTCACAATATTATTATTAGCAATGAGCCACAAACCACTAGTTTCATATTCAAACATTGATTCAACCACTCCTCCTTCATATGAGTGCATGTTTGAATTAGTAATAGGCATATTAGAAATACTTTATTTTATGTTTTCCCCACTACTTCCTGGCCCTACTTCCACCCTTGATCTATAATGGTAGTAAGTTGACTTACTTGACTAAGAACTATAAGAGTATCATCCTTGTCTCATGTGTTTATTTTTTTAGTTAGTATTTCTTGATTTATTTATTTTTAATTTATGAACATGTATTATTGATTTTTTTAGTTCCCCATGGAAGACCCTTTCTACCCTTGTGGTACGTGAATATAAGAAGAATAAAATGTTCTTACCTTCTATACATGTATCTTTCTTCTATATATTTTTTTTACCTTGTTAAACATTAACATTTTTGAGATGATGCAAAGTGTTGAGACATATAGGTCTCTTCCATGTTGACCCAGAAAAAATATTATTTGATCTCTATGTGTTATTCTTCCTTTCTACTTTTAGTTTTATAATCTTTGGGGATGGTGACAATTCATTCCCTATCAGACACCCAAGGTAATTTTAAAAGTGACCCTAACACTTCTCAAGAGTTAGAGGAAACCGAGACGGTTAACCTTAGCCTCGAACAACCATGATGAATCTTCAATAGGCCTTCCTCTGCATTTCACCAAGTACTCTAAATATTGTCTATTTCTCGTGCTTCTACCCATACAGCTATCCAAGATTTCTTCTATATCTTCCTTCTCTGAAGTAGGTGTTGGAATTTTCAATTGTTCATTTATCAACCCCTCCTCTATATTACCTTCATGATACTTCATCAAATTAGCAATGTTGAACATAGGAAAAAAAATTATTCCACTAGGCAACTCTACCTCATAAGCATTTCCTGAATCATGCTTCTTCAGGATCTTACTTGGTCCAAACTTCTTCATCTTTAACTTGTTGTATGTACCAACTGGAAACCTTTCCTTTCGCAAATGAACCATGACTTCATCTCCTACCTAGAACTCCTTATACCTCCTTTTCTGATCAACCTAAGCCTTAAATTGTGATTTCATCTTGTTGATGTGTTTCTTCACTTCTTCGTGCAAATTCTTTAGGTGCTCAGCAAAATCTTCAACCTCAACACTACTCTTCTCCCCCTTATCCATCTTTCTTAGTTCTGAAGTAGTTCTTGGACTACTCCCATATACAATCTAGAGTGGTTATTTACCATTGTTCCTATTGAAAGAATTGTTGTTAGAAAATTTCGCTTGTTGTCTAATAAAATCCCATCCCTTGGGCTTATCTCCAACTAAGCATCTTAGCAGGTTTCCCAAACTCCTATTCACCATCTCTATTTTTCCATCATTTTATGGATGGTGTGCATAACTAAACTTCAAATTTTTCTTCAGCTTCTTTCATAATGTCCTCCAAAAATAACCAACAAATTTGGTATCTCTATCTGAGACTATACTCTTTGGTAGACCATGTAGTCTCACAACAGCTCTAAAAAACAACTCTACAACATGAACAACATCACTGGTCTTATGACATGGAATGAAATGTGCCATCTTTGAAAATATATCCACCACCACAAATATGGAATCATGCCCTCTTTGTGTCCTTGGAAAGCCAAGAACAAAATCCATGCTAATATCCTCCCATGGACTCTTAGGACAAGTAATGGCTGATACAATCTAGTATTCTGACTTGTTCCTTTCACCATCTGACATACTCTACAACTTTGTACAAACTTCTTCACATCTTGTTGTAACTATTTCTAATAATAATTCTCACTGACAAGAACAATGGTCTTATCTCGACCAAAATGTCTAGCCAATCCTCCACTATGCTTCTCCTTGATTAGATTCTCTCTCACAAAACTCCTTGGAATGCACAATTGGCTTCCTCTAAACAACATCCCATCTTGGATTAAGAAATCCAACCATCTTATCCTATCTAATGTAACAAGTTCCAAACAAGCCTTCCAAGCTTCTATAAAGTCTGGATCTTCTAGATACAAACTCTTGAGTTCATTGAACCCAACAACCCATCTCTATCAATAATTTTTTCCTTCTACTTAAACAATCTACAACTCTGTTTGACCTTCCACTCTTGTGCTTCAAAAAAAAAGTATAAATATACAAAAACTCAACCCATTTTAAGTGCCTTTGATTCACCTTTCCTTGATTATTGAGATACTGCAAAGCCTGGTGATCAATATATAAAAAAAAAAAATTGGAAACAAATAGTGTCTCCACTTCTTCAAAGCCTGAACTATAGCATAAAACTCTTGATCATAGACAAAATATTTCTTCTTAGCATCATTTAACTTCTCACTAAAATAGGCAACAGGCTTACCTTCTTGGCTCAAAATAGCTCCTATGGCAGTGCCACTAGCATCACAATCTACTTGAAAGACCTTATTGAAATATGGAACTTCCAAAACAAGTTGCTCTATAACTTTCTTCTTCAACATATCAAAAATTTTGGCTAGTCCTGTAGTCCACATAAACTCTTTTCTATCCCCTCTCATTGCCTAAGTTAGAGGTGCACAAATACTATTTAAAATATTAATAAACTTTCTATAAAATGTTGCTAGACCATTAAATGATCTTACCTCTATAACACTCCTTGGGGTAACCCATTCTATGATAGCTCTCACCTTCTTTGGATCCATTTTAAGACCCTCTATTGAGACAAAAAATCCCAGATACACCAACTCCATTTTTACAAAACTACATTTCATCAGATTAATCAACAACTTCTCCTCCCTTAGCTTCTCAAAAAACATTCAGATATGCATCAGGTTCTCCTCCAATGTCTTACTAAAAATCAAAATATCATCCAAATAAACAATAACAAATTTTCCTAAAAATTCTTTTAATACCTCATTCATAAGTTGCATAAATGTGCTTGATACATTAGTTATCCCAAAAGACATGACTAGCCACTCGTACAAGACTTCCTTGGTTTTAAATGTTTCCTTCCATTCATCTCCTTCTCTAATATAGATTTAGTGATATTCGCTCTTCAAATCTATCTTTGTGAAGTACTCAGCTCCACTCAAACAATCCATAATGTCATCCATCCTTGGCAAGGGGAATTTGTACTTGATGGTGATCTTGTTGGTGGCTCTAGAATCTATACACATCTACCATTCCCCATCCTTCTTTGGTATTAGTACTGCAGGAACTACACATGGACTCAAACTCTCTCAAATCAATACCTTTCGCAACAACTCTTTCACTTGTCTATTCAACTCTTTGCTCTCTACTAGATTCATATGATGAGTTGCCTTATTTGGAAAACTAGCTCCAAGAATCAGGTCCATATGATGACCAATCTTTCTTATTGGAGGAATACCTTTAGGTATGTTATCAAAAATAATAGCTTGAAACTCATTCAACAAATTTGAAACCTCTACAGGTACCTTAGTAGTATCTTCTTTATCAACTCTAGGGATCAATACAAAACACATATGCTCATGTGTCATACCTTCTAGGAACTTTCTTCCATCAACCAAACAAATTCTTGCATTACTTCATACCTTTTATCTGCCTCTTTCAAGGGCTTCAACTTATGACAAACTCCATCCTTTTTCAAAGAATAGGTGTTGGCATGCCCATCATGTACTACTCATCGATCAAACTTCCACGGTCTACCTAACAACATATGACAAACATTCATAGGCATAATATCACATAATACCTCATCATGGTAATTTCCAATCTTGAACTTTACCAGACATTGTTCATTTACCAAGGCTTTATGGTCCTTTCGCAACCAAGCAATCTGGTATGGGTTCAAATAGATTCCTTCTTCTCTCCAATCACAACTTACTAACCATTTCATTTGAAACAAGGTTATCAGTACAACCTCCATCAATAATAACATTGAAAACTTTACCTTCACACTTACATCTGGTGTGAAGCAATTTCTTCCTTTGGTTGGCTCCTTCTCCTCATTTAGCAAGGCTCTTCTAGTAACAAGAACCTCTCCTCTTTATGCATCCTTAGAATGTGAAGACTCGACATCTTCATCAACATGTGCAACTCATGCATTACCCTCAGATCTTCTATTTTTCCTTCCTTGATGTTGAGGACACTCATAGGCTCTATGTCCTTCTTCTCCACACTGGAAACAAGTTCCATGGAAGCCTCCTCTTCTCGGTCCTCATCCAAATCTTCCCCTTCCTCTTTTGTCTCCATTATTTTGATCACAAGGATGATAGGTGTTATCTCCTTTCTAGTTATGGTCGTTATTGGAGCCTTCACCCTTCTTTTGATCTTCATTTTGACCTCCATATGATCATCCACTGGTCTTTCCTCCATGACCTCCACCTTGTTGTTTATTCTTAAACCTCTTCTTCAATCATTCCTCAACCTTTAGAGAAAACTAATAAGCATCCTCAATGGTGGTCATTCTTACCAATGCTAATTCTTCATGTATGCTTGGCTTGAACCCATTAATATAATGAGCAACTTTCTCTTTATTCACCTTAGAATGTCCTGTCCAAATTAGGACCTTGTGAAATTCCTCTATGTATTATTTCACCATCCTTGTCCCTTTCCTCAAGCTTTGCATCTTCTTGAGCAACTCCAATTCGTAATCGACTAGATTAAATTATTTCTTCATTTTTTACACCATTTTGTCCCATCTAGAAATTTTATCTTTCCCTTTTCTTCCTCTTTCTAACTAAACCTCTTTCCACCATATACTACCTTTCAATTTTGTCTTTACAAACCTCACTCTATGAGGATCTTCTATCTTCTCAAACTCAAAAATTTCCTCCATGTCATTGATCCAATCAATCAATTCTTTAAGATTCAGATTTTCACTAAAAGTTGAAACTCCATTTTAGGTTTCTTCCCAATGGTTGAGATCGCTCGCAATAATCTTCTTTCTCCAAGATCCATTGGATCTTGATCTTCCTCTTCCATTTCCTCTTCTGTTTCATCTTCATTGTCATCTCTATCTCGTTGCACATCCCTTCTTCAAACCTCTTATTGCAAGGTTTCTAATTTCCTTCTAAGGGCTCTAAGTTCATCTTTAGGTGGATCTCTTCCTCCGCCACCTCAGCCTCTACCTCTACCATACTAAGCAAGTCCTGGAGGCATCTTGAACTCAACACACACTCACAGGTCCTACTGCAACTACCTCATATTTTGTGCTCTATTATAGGCTTAGGAACGCTTGCTTTGATACCACTTGATGAGAGTCACACCACCCAAAAACCCATAGAAATCACAACAACATATACCAACATAGAAGATGCGAGACAAAAAAATGACTCACTTTCAATTATTTTTAGAAATAAAATTACAAATTCAAAGCTTACATGCTACAGCCTCATGGGCTTGATTCATTAAACAAAATCAACTCTGAAAAGAAAATCTACTATTCAGAGCCACAATCTGCACTATCAGGGCCACCTTCAACAACCCCCACTTAACCCTTTCTATTTTCCCCAATAACTACCCTAGAATGTTCTACAAAGTTCAAATTTCTTGTATTGTTTCAGCACCAAAAGTCTCGCATTTGATTTCTAGCCTAGGAAGAAAATTTTAATGAAATTCACTTTTTATAGGACCAACTTCACAGAGCCATAACTTTTTATCTGGGTGTCTAATTTGCTATTATTGCATATAATTGGAAAGCTCTCGATGAGCTCTACGACATGCAAACCAATTGTAGGTTAGTTCGGCCACTTTTTGAGTTGTTCTAGGACCTCTAAAGTTTTATATCTAAATTTGAAACTGCATTGGAGAAATTTCTCAAGACAAAAACTTCAATTTCTCCCAAACTGTCCAGGGTATTGAGGTGATTCTTTTGTGACCAAAAATGTTTTTCAATTATGCTCCTTGGGGTAAATTTTTAGGTCCATACGATCCCATTTAAGTCAACTTACTAAAAATAGTAAGTGCCTAATTTTCGCTATTTTGACAACCGACTGTCTTACACCCCTTAAGTGTCATCATGGGACTCAAAACAACTAAAGAAAATAAAGAAAACATTTTTTTTTGGGTGATGCAAGATTTCCCTACACCGTTGGATGCTCCTGCATCACAAACAACAATCATGTTATTGATTTACTTCTAGCAAATGCAATGTATAATAACTTGCAACAATAGCTATAACTTGCAACAATGAATTAAATTATTTTCCACTAAATTTTAATTTTCATACATAGTGCTCCATGCACCCAACACATAACCTACATTAATCACAGTCACAAAAAACCATGTCCTACAACTTTTTCTTAGTACTTTACACGCCCTACAACCTCCATTCTAAATATCAGAAAGTAAACAAAACCAAAATGTTATTGTTCAAATTCATGACACTTCATTTCCTGTTCACATTAAGAAACTGTTCAACTTCTGAGCAATTTTCAAACCATTTTACATAAAAATTCAAATTTGAATAGGCAAAAAAATTCCTTTAATAAATAACCATTTTTTCTTCAGGAGCATTACCCTCGAGCCCCCGATTGGGGGTGTTGTCTCCAGCAACCACCAGACCCCCACTATGGGCTCCACCCCTAAGCCCCCATTGGGGGGATAATACCCCCCAAACTCTGCAAGAGGGGCTCTGCCCCCCTTACATTCCCTTGGTGATAGATTTGGGGGGAAAACGCACTAGGTAAAGAGGTCAAAATATAAACAAAAAGTCTAATCAACCACATAACAACACCCTCATTGTATTATCATAAGATCTCCTTGAAGTCTCATTCTATAAGCTTTTCTTATTGAGGATATAGCATTATATTGTTTGCAACTATATTGTGTGGAAGGTGTTTTTGTCTATTGTTTGATCCTACATCTTGTGTTTATTCACAGTTCTAACAATAGATATTCTCTACCATAAAGTGGGATGCCTAATTCTCATGTGGGGACAAAAACATCCTTTTCACCTCCCATGTCACTTTCTAGTGTGTTGACAACTCATCATGCCAAGTCACACTAGATGATAAAATAAGATGAGCAAGAAAGTATAACATAGGAATAAATAAATAGATTATTAATTAAAACAATGCTAGGAAATAATAAGGTTGAAACACATTAATTCCCAACAAAATTAACTATCATGAACATGCCCACAACACAGAATAAACCACACTAATATATTGCAACTAAATATGTGAACAATAAAGCTTTAATGTGACCTTTATGTTGGATTGTCCTCCAACCAAAGGGGTGGCATCCTCTAACGTTTAAAACTAAAGGGATTCATGTGTTTATCTTTGATAGATCTACAAGTCTTCATCCTTAGATCCACACACTCAAACATAAGTGCTCAAAAAAATCTAAAAGAAATTTTTTTGAGTGTATATTATCCCCTTGAATGGTTGTGTTCACCCCTTTTATATCTATCACAATAATAATGGGTCAAAAATAATATAAATCTTTAGCTCAAAATTTGAACAATAATTATTTGTGGAAAAAATACCACTTTTTAGAAAGTTATGGCACCAAAATTGACCATTAATAATATTACAACACATGTGTTGGGGTGTTGTGAAGAGAAAAAAAAATAAAGGAAATAATATAAAGGATTGGTGTAATAGCTAAATTTACATTTAAAGTTGTATCAGTATTTATTACTTCATTATTTTATTGATTCAATGAGTGCTTGAGGATTTATTATAATATTAAATTGAGATGGAAAAGATTATGTACTTTCAACTTTGGAGTTCAATTTTTTAATTGTATTTTTTTTTACATTTATTGTCTTTATTTCTTCAAATTATTCTCTTTCATGGCTTTGATGGATGCTCAGAGATCTAATTAAATTAGCAAAGATAGTCTTCAACTCCAAATTTTAATTTCTTATATTCATGAAATTATCTTATACATTCTCTTGTCCTCATAGTTTGACTTCACACTCCTCTAGTGTTTACCTTTTTCTCGTTTCCTTCACATAATATTGAATTATATATCAATATAATATAATTTATCGAAATAATAAAAATAATGGTTGATAATATCAAATGAAAATGAAAATATGTAATTAGAATTTTTTATGTCAATGCACATGACAAAAAACTAGTTACTTTTATCAAATAATGATTCAAATTCCTCAAAATAATGAAAATAATTATTGATAATATCAAATTTAAATTAAAAAATGATGTAGGAGCAACCAAGTGATTGGTAATCTTGCATCAACCAAAAATATTGCCTTTCTTTGTTTTGTATTTTCAATAAGGGCTAATGTGTGGGGTCTTGGAATTTCAAAATTTTCTCTCCTTATGTTTCACTCATGCCTTGCCTTCTGTTACTGGTCTTTCATGGTGTCAAAATTTTTTGAGGGTTGGGGTTTTAGCCTTATTTTCATGTAAAACCCTAATGTTTGCTTTACACCTGGGATGGGATCTATTCCACTGTTACTTTTTGAAGGTTTTTTAGAAACAACTTATGCCCCATCATTTCGTCTAGGCTAGGTCCTTTTGCTCTTAATATTTTATTTCCTTCGTGGGATTTTATTTTCCCTAAGTCCGGGTCGACCCCATGTTTCATCGTTTAAAAACAACTTATGTCATTGTTTACCATCTGCCTAGTAATTCCCCCTTGTTCTATTAATAAATGCTTTATTTTGCAGAAGGATGAGCTTCACACCACTATTGATCAATTGCCTTTAGATATCAACGGTTGCCCATCATCGCGCGATCAGGAATTGTAGGAGATTTATCAATCACAATATCATGGGCGGGTGCCACATATCCTTTCTGGGGGATGAAGTTTGTGTGACCATTGATCAAATGCAACGCAATCATATCCCTTGCCCACTATTTCACAATCAGAAGGTGCTCACTATTTAATTATTATGAAGTAGTGATATTTTTCCACGTGTACAAGGTGAGGCCCAAGGAATTTTTTGTGTGCTGGTGATATATTTTAAATGTTACATTGCTTCCATAGCAAAACATTTAAAATGCTATATTCGACAAGGTGGGGGGAATTCATTAAATGAGCGAAAGTAGAGAAATTAAGGCAACAAGTCAAGTCAAAGAAGATCTACGGTGGAGATTAGAAGTTGAGTCCAGTTGCATCCTATTCGTTCCCCACCATCTCACGATGACCCCACCACGTAGCTTTGGTTGATCATGATATCGTGGGTGACTGCCACGTGTCTCATCCGATGAAGTCGAAGGAATAAAAGGGGTGGGTTACTAAAGTTCTCTTAAGGTGCACATGCTTTGAATCAACAAAGATGTTATGATCTCAGCGAAAAAGTTTCTCAATGGTTAATGATAAGGCTGATGGTTGTTTTCAAGGAACAAGATCACCAATGATTAAGATCTAGAGTTGTCTGCCATCGCGTGATCCAAAGTTGCAGGATCTTTACTGATTGTGATTTTGTGGGCAACTCCCATGTGGACTTCCTTGGTAGCGTATGGTATGATGGGCCCCTTATTTTCCATATTGGCGATTGAGTCAGCTTATTTTGAAGATGGTCGTTCAATGATTTGATTCAACTGAAGGATCGATGGCTAAAATTTAAAGTCTTCATCAAATATGGTTGGAGTCGTTCATGCAGCACGTGGGTGAGTTTTAATGGTAGGAAGGATGCTTACTGGCATGATTCAATCAATAAGTCAGATGTTGCAGTTGTAGCGGTTTCCAGTTCTGCTTTAATGGTAGTCTCAGTGTGGGTTTTTGGTGGTCTTTATTGCTACATCAACTTTTCCAGGTGTGCCAATTGGCTGGTGACATGTGTACTCTCTGGCCTGATGCTTGTTTCCTCCTTCATTCTCTATAAGAAGGATTTCAAGGCCATAGGTACAAGGGAAGCAAGTTAGACAAATTTTATCGAGTCTAGGTGAAGTTGCAAGGAAACTTGTAAAGTCTGATGGTTTCAGGAAGGATGCAATTTAGGTTTTGAGTCATTCTATTGCAGGTTTTGAGTTCATAGGGATTTAATGTTGTATAATAGTACTAGCATTTGAGTTGAAAAGATAAATTCAAGCTCATGTCTCTCCATTGTACTTGCATATCTAAACCTTGAATAAAATAACCAAGAGTTGTTTTATCCATCTCACTGTTGTGATGTGTATGATTCTATTCTAGCTTTAATTCAAGGAGTTAATTAAAATGCTTGAATGGGATTATAGACGGATATGTACTATATAAGGATTTGATAAGTAGTATTGAGTTAGAATACATATTGATGAGATTGTAATGCAATGTCATCAAGGATTTCATATGTTATGTGTTAAAGTTGTCATATACCCTTAGATGATTATAAATTTGACTCCTGCCCAATGGATATATGGCACTGGTCTAAGTTGTAATTACCCATATGATTTAGTATTTGTCTGTCTTTTCCTAGAGCTTGCTAAAAATTTCAAATTGATGACTATCTTATCCTATCTTGTGTTGTAGTTATCTCATGCTCTAGATAGTTGATATTATCAATGAATAGTCGATTCTTTCGATATTATCCTATTGTGTTGAGCTATTAAGTGAGATTGTCTTCTATTGTTAATGTTGTTTATGATAATGGTGCAAAGGTTGTAAACACATTAAGGGATCACCCTCTCGGGTCTTGTAGATCCTAAAGTGTAGGAGGCTTCTTAAAGTCCTCATCAGTTGGTCTAGGTCCTTCGAGCTGCCCTTGATTGGAATCAGCAACTCCATAGGTAGATTAGAAGACAAACCTAGTTACAGTGTAAAAAAAGACCAACAAGATGGCAGCTCTACTGGGGAGCTAGCTTTAATATTTCTTGTCAATGTGTCAGTTGTCCATTTTGCATAGAGTTGTCATAGTATTTCTGTGATTTGAAGTTTGAGCCTAAAATTTTGTGTTAAGTCTATCAACTTCTTCTATAAATCACTTTTGTGTGTTGACAGTATGAGGTTCCAAAGGTTTTCATTCTCCACCATGTGCCTTTAAGTATTTGGTATTCCCAAGCTAATTGGGTGGTGACTATGAGGTCTCTGCACCAGTGTGCATTTTATTGTAAAAAGATTATTATAAGTGGAAAAAACTTGTGGACTAGTACGAAGAATGAAGAACACCAAGTCATTCATGAGGAATCACCCATAATAGAAATTGGAGGGTGGACTTCCCAAAATGAAGAAGAAGGACTGGATAAAGAAAAGACCAAAATCTAGTAATGTTGCTCCCGCATCATAGGACCCTGTACACCAAGGTACAAGTAAGCTTTTACACCCTATCCCTGAAAATCTTGAAGAGTTGTCTAGAAGTTCATGTTTAGATAGTTGTAGATTTTTTGATGCATTATTTAATACACCTGTTCAAGAAGATGTGACATTTCAAAATAAAGGGAATGTTAGTGTCAAATATGTTGAAAAGAGAAGAGGTAGGAGTAGAAGTTGAAGCCATCATAGAGAATGCACTAGTGATGTGCCTCCTCCTCTTGAAAATGATGTAAACTCTTTATTGTCTGAACATGTACTGGAAGAGGTCAATTTAATAGACCTAAGTGATACATCAAGTTCTGATGTGACTTTTCCTGACCCTGACAATGTTTTTGGAGACATTAATTATTTAAGGCGGGAAATCCAAAAGCAAGCTAAGCTCAGGAGGAAAAGAGAAGAAGAAAGAGAAGCAGAGTTGAGGAATGTTGTGATTGAAAGGGATAGATTGATGAGACAGTTGAAAAGCATGAAGTTCTTGAACCAAGAAGAGCCTAAACCAAGTGTTGAGGGTCTGGTTGTATAGAAGATTGCTAATAGGGGAATAAAGCCTGTGTCTATAGAAAACCCAATAGGCCACATTGATGTCCAACCCAAACCTATTGACCCAAGACCCTCAAATCATGTTAGGTATCAACCAAAATAAGCCTATCTTGGATAAGGGAAAGCAAAAGGTTGAGGAGATCAAAATAAATGAGAAAGTGACTCCCCATTCCACTCAACCTGATCTCCAACCACAAGTTTCACTTCAAAGAGAATCTGCCTTAGAAAAGGCTAAAAGGGACAATGAAGATCCGGTAGAAGAGTTGGAGAGAGCAGAAATTGAGGTTGTGAATGCAAAAATGAAGAGGAAACTAAGTTTCCTAAAGATGTTAAACATGGACGAGGCTACACAAGCTGCAACCTTGTCAAGTCACCAAGATGTTTTAAAGGGTGGTCCTAAAACTAATCAAGACCCCACCATAAATAATTCTAGCCTGAAGACTCATGCAAATAGGTCTATAAATCCAAATCAGGATGGTTCTAAAGTACAACATCTAGGGTCTAGTGTTGATCCTCAAGTGAATGAGGGATTATTTCAACAACGACCTATACAGTTGGAAAGATATAGGCCATTATTCTTTGATGGTATCCCTAGTTATCCAAATCCCATCCCTATTGACTTGAGAGAAAAGATGAATAAGTTTACTGGAAATAATGTTGTAACAGCAGAGGAACACTTGAAAGCTTTTATGGATATGTTGAATGATTATGAGGTAGAACATGAAGATGTTGTAATGAAATTTTTTGTACAATCTCTGGTAGAAGATGTGAGGGATTGGTATAGAGGTCTACCTAATGCTAGTATTGGTTCATGGGATGAGTTTGAAAAGTGTTTCAAGGAGAAATATGGTGATAAAATTAATGCTAGTTTTATGTTAAATGAATTTAATAACATCAAGAAGTCATTGAATGATCTTGTGACAGAGTTTAATTTAATATTTCAAAAAGCAATGTATAAATTGTTTCAAGTTTTGAGGCTTGATGAAAATGTTTGTTTAACTACATATTTCAATGCTTTTGATGCTAAAATGGCAGATCTCCTCAGAGATAAGGACCCTCAAACTATGAGGGATGCATTTAGGGTGGCTATAAATATTGACAGTGACATAAGAGCTTCTAGGAAGTATGGTAGGAGAGAACCTGCACTTTTAAAAAATCCTAAGAATAAGATTGAGAAGATTTCAGTTGCAAAGCCTAAGGATGATGAAAAGTGGGAAAAGGTTTATAATACTCTAAAAGACATAAAGAAAATTGTTGCTAAGCAAGAGAATGGTAGAGGAAATGAAAGGAAACCCTATAATAAAAATGATAGGCCACTCAGATTGCAAAATTATCCTTATAATACAAATTGGAAAGATGAAAAACCAATCTTGCCTAGCCAGAAGCATAAAAATGATCAACATACGCCAAACCCCTTGTAGAAACATTCAGCAAATCTAGTAGTAGATATACCATGTTGTGAAGTGTGTGAACACCCACATGATCAAAATTATTGTGGTGTTGCTCAGTTGCTTGTTGCTGAAGAAGGGGAAGAGGATGTTCATGATCAAACATCGGAATATGAGCAAGATGATGTAGATGTTTGTATGTCCAGATCATATGTTGATGAGGCAGAATGTTCTTCTGATGATGAAGTACATGAAGTTGATGTGGATAATCAGAGGCAGAGAAGTGAAATGTATCATCAACAGATCTTTTCTAATGAGGAAGGTGATTTTGATCATAATGCTTGCAATATGTAATAGGTTGAAGATTCAATGTCCTTAAGGAGATTGTTAGAAGAAGATATTGGAAGATTGACTGAAGAAATGGCTGCTCAAATGAGAAGTTCACTTCAATTGAGAAATAGAACTGTGGGTGGTGAGCAGGGTAAACCTGTTGGCTTGTTTATTAAAGAGCAAAAGGATAAAAACAAAGGTGTTAAGGTTGACAACAAAAGGATGTTGTAAAAGTCAAAGAGGTTCAGAATGATAAGGTTTGGAAAAAAAAGAATGAAACCCCAAAGCCTCATGAAGATGTGACTTCATCACTGGTGAAGATTAAGGTGATTGCAAAGGTAGTTGAACCTATTGTGGAGGATAGAAAGCAAAGGAAGCTAGGAGGAAGAAATCAATAGGAGAAAATGGAAAATGATGAAGGTATGATGTCTAATCTACCTAAATATACACCTGTAGATATATTTCATGTGCTCTCTTAGGTTAAAGTAATTGTACCTTTGTTAGAAATGATGAGAATAAATGAACACAAAGAAAAAACAATAGCCTTGATCACAAATGTTGCTAGTAATAAGACTAAACCAGCAACTGGTAAAGAAGTGAAGGATAAAGATAAAGAAAAGGAAGTGGAGGGAATTGTGTCACAAATTCCCCCTGTGTATTTAGGAAATTCCATTAACATGTGCCTTGAAAATATAACCCCTTTTTTCTTAAGTGTGGATATAAATGGGAAAATTTTAAGGAATTGTATGATAGATTCAGGGGCATCAAATAACGTTATGACATTCAAAATAATGGAGGCACTGGGCTTGAAAATAGATACTGCTCAAGGTAAATGCTATGCTATGGATTCAAGAGAAATGCTAGTTATTGGAACTATCAGGGCATTTCCTTATAAATTGACTCAGTACTCTGACAAAGATTTAGTCATGACAGTATTAGTCACAGAAACCCCACCTCATTTTGGGATGCTTTTCTCAAGAAAATGGAGTGCGTCAATGGGGGGTAACATGCAATGTGATTTGTCATTTGCTCCTTTCTCCATTGATGGTAAAGATGTCAAAATTGAAAGGGAATTAAAAGTACCTCATATGATTGAGCATGGCCTGATTGAAAACATGACATGTTTTATTGAAAATGGTATAGATGAGTTCAGGGTTGAGGAATTTACTAACAATTGTGATGATCCTACTGCATTTATTGATACAAAAATAAAACAGTTGTTAGAATCTAATGACTTGTGGACTATGTATTTTGATGGTGCAAGTTCAAAGGAAGGTTCTGGTGCAGGTGTTTTGTTATGATCACCAAGTGGAAAGACATTCAGGTTCTCTTTCACTCTCTTATTTGAATGTACAAATAATGTGGTAGAGTATGAAGCCTTGTTATTGGGTTGAGATTGGTTGAAAAACATGGGATTAAGAAGCTCAAGGCAATTGGGGATTCTGAGCTTGTGGTTTCCCAAGTCAGATTCAAGTATGTATCAAAGAACAAGAGGTTGAAATAGTATAGAAATATTGTTTGGGATGAATTAGAGAGCTTTGATGCATTTAGCATAGGATGGATTGAGAGAGGTCAAAATAAGGTGGCAGACCTATTAGCTAATGTTGCAGTAAAACCAGATGATAGGTCTTATGCTAGAATTTCAAAGGTTGAGGTGCAAACTAGGCCATCTATTCCTGATAACATAAAAAATTGGCAGGTTTTTGATAATGATGATGATATATTATGGTTCTTGAATTTTGTGGGAGAGTATGAAAATCAAGAAATTGACTTTGGAGATTTTGTTGAAAATATTCATGGTAAGGATATTATATTTGGAAATGAGGTCATTCAATTAAAGACAAACACAATTCCCAAGGGTCTAGTTGTACTAGAGAGAGTGTTTGATAATCAAGATAAGACAAAGGCTAATCAAACTGCTTCCCATCCTGATGACTTGGATGAGATAAATCTTGGAACAAAAGCATCCCCAAAGAAGGTGTATATTGGAAAGAAAATGTCACCAAAGG
Organism: Sequoia sempervirens; assembly: GCA_007258455.2. Classification (NCBI taxonomy): domain Eukaryota; kingdom Viridiplantae; phylum Streptophyta; class Pinopsida; order Cupressales; family Cupressaceae; genus Sequoia; species Sequoia sempervirens. Next base: position 37,462,279 of record VDFB02353493.1, read on the forward strand.
TGAGAAGGATGCTAATTAATTTATTAAGGAAGTTTAGGCATGTGTTTGCATGGTCATATCATGATCTTAAGGCATATAAGGAAGATCTTTTCCAACATGAGATTCCTTTGCGTGATGATGCCAAGCCATTCAAACAAAAGCAGAGGCCTATTAATCCCACTTTAGCCCCCAAATTTGCAAGAAGAATTAATGAAACTAAGGGATGTAGGGATCATCAAGCCAATCAGACATTTATCCTAGGTCTCAAACTTGGTACTAGTAAGGAAGAAAAATGGAGACATCAGATTATGTGTAGATTTCAGAAATTTGAATGTGTCTTCATTAAAAGAAAATTATCCATTACCCAATATGGAAGCCATGTTGCAAAGGGTGATAGGCTGTGAATTAATGCCTATGATGGATGGTTTTTCTAGTTATAACCAGCTTATGGTCAAAGAGTCAGAGCAGTTTAAGATAGCTTTCACCACACCATGGGGAACATATGTTTATGTAAGAATGCCATTTGGTCTAACAAATGCAGGGGCTACTTTTCAAAGAGCCATGGATGTGGCATTCTCAAATTTCATTAACTTGTTTTTGGTGATCTACCAAGATGACTTGACAACATATTCTAAAAAGGAAGAGGATCATTGTGAGCATCTGGAGAAGATATTCATTAGAGCCTTGGAGTATGGTATTTCTTTGAATCCAAAGAAATGTGTGTTCAGAGTACTAAAGGGAAAATTATTGGGACATATTGTTTCCAAGGATGGAGTAAAATTTGATCTAGAAAGGGTAATTGCAATTGATAAAGCTCCACAACCCCAAAATTTCAAAGGAATACAATCTTTCTTTGGACAAATAAACTTCTTAAGGAGGTTTGTGACAAATTTTGCTGAGGTAGTTTTCCCTATTTCCAAAATGCTCAAGAAAGGAGCCAAGGTTGAATGGGATAAGGAGTATGTGCAGGCTTTCCAAGCCATTAAGTAAGCAATAAAGGAGGCTCCTGTGTTGAGAACCCCTAACTTTTCCAAACCTTTATAGAATTTCTCATTTTCTTCATTCCACACAATTGCAGCTATGTTGTTACAAAATAATGCAGAAGGTTTTGAACAACCTGTGGCCTTTTTTAGCAAATCTTTACAAGCTACAGAACTTAAGTATGATATAAATGAAAAATAGGCATATGCACTGGTAAAAGTAGTCAAGGATTTTAGGCCTTATTTGATGGGAGTTATTGTAATTTCCTATGTGCTTAACGATGTTGTTAAGGACATCTTCACACAACAAGAAGTGTCAAGAAGGTGTAGATGGATAAATAGGATCTAGGAATTTAATATTGAGGTTCATATTACTAAACTAGTAAGAGGACAAGGATTGGCCAAGCTTATGGCCCAAAGTAATCTGGAAGCAAATCAGATAAATTTGCTAGAAGAAGAGAATAAATCACACATATGTGATATGGAACATTCTGACTGGTATATAGATGTGATATATTATTTGCAAACAATGAAATGTTCTGACAACTTGAGTGAAAATGAGAAAAGAACATTGAAGTTACATGCTATCAAATATGTAATCATAGATGGAAATATCTGGTGGAGAAATGGAGAAGGTGTCATGCTGAAGTGTGTTGACCAATATCAAGCAAAAGAACTTGTGAGTGAGATGCATGGTGGAGTTTGTGGAGGCCATTATATGGCTAAAAAAATTGCACATAAGATAATGAGGGTTGGATTTTGGTGGCCTACAATTTTTAGGGATGCACACCACTTAGTGAAGACATGTGATGCTTGTCAACGTTACTCTGGTAAGTTAAAGTTTTTTGGTAACTTGCCTCTAAAACCAGTTATAGTACAAGCTCCATTCTAGCAGTGGGGTATTTGATGCATGGGAAATTTGATGCAATCTGGTTGGGTCCATTTTTTATTAATGGTAAGTGGGGTGAAGATTCATACTTCCTCCAAGATATGAGAGGGGATATTCTTGAACTACCAGTTCATGGACAGTTCTTGAAGTTATACTTCACTTGAAGTATTCTTTTCCATGAACAGTAGTTTAGGTTTGTATATTTTGTACATAGTTTGGGTTGTTTTGTCTGAACAATCCCTTTTGGTCATCTCTTCCTCTTGGTCTGCTCCACCTAAGATTCTGATTTCTTGCTTCTTTCCAGTGGAATGAACGTCCCCAACTAGAGCCACTATTGGAATTTCAAAATTTTTGCTCCTTATGTTTCACTCATGCCCTGCCTTCAATTATTGGTCTTTCATGGTGTCAAATTTTTCTGAGGGTTGGGGTTTTAGCCTTATTTTCATGTAAAACCATAATGTTTTCTTTACGCCTAGGATGGGATTTATTTTGTTGTTACTTTTTGAAGGTTTTTTAAAAAAAACTTATGCCCCATCATTTCGTCTATGCTAGGTCCTTTTTCTCTTAATGTTTTATTTCCTTCATGGGATTTTATTTTCCCTAAGTCCAAGTCGACCCCGTGTTTCATCGTTTAAAAAAAACTTATGTTGTTGTTTACCATCCACCTAGTAATGCCCCCTTGTCCTATTAATAAATGTTTTATTTTGTAGAAGGATGAGCTTCGCACCACCATTGATCAATTGCCTTCAACTATCAACGGTTTCCTGCCATCGCACGATCGGGAATTGCAGGAGCTTTATCGATCACAATATCATGGGCAGGTGCCACATTTCCTTTCTGGGGGATGAATTTCATGCGACCATTGATCAAATGCAGTGCGATCATAGCCATTACCCGCTATTTTGCAATCAGAAGGTGCTCACTATTTAATTATCACAAAGTAGTGAGATTTTTCCACATGTACAAGGTGAGGCCCGAGGAAGCTTTTGTGCCCTGATGATATATTTTAAATGTTTCATTGCTTCCATAGTAAAACATTTAAAATGGTATATTCGATAAGGTGGGGGGGAATTCATTAAAAAAGTGAAAGCAGAGAAATTAAGGCAACAAGTCAAGTCAAAGAAGATCTACGGTGGAGATTAGAAGTCGAGTCCAGCCGCATCCTAGTTGTTCCCCCCATCCTACGATGACCCCACCACGCAGCTTTGGTTGATCATGATATAGCAGGCAATTGCTACGTGCCTCATCCGATGAACCCAAAGGAATAAAAGGGGTGGGTTACTAAAGTGTTCTTAAGGTGCATGTGCTTTGAATCGACGGAGATGTTATGATCTCAGCAGAAAAGTTGCTCGATGGTTAATGATAAGGTCAATAGTTGTTTTGAAGGAACATGATCACCGATGATTAAGATCTACGGTTGCTCGCCATCACGTGATCTGAAGTTGTAGGATCTTTACTGATTGCGATATCGCGGGAAACCACCACGTGGATTTCTTTGGCGGCGTATGGTATGATGGGCCCCTTATTTTCCATGTTGGTGATTGAGTCAGCTTATTTTGAAGATAGTCGTTCGATGATTTGATTCAACTAAAGGATCGATGGCTAAAATTTAAAGTCTTCGTCAAATATGGTTGGAGCTATTTTTGGTCATCTTTATTGTTGCATCAACTTTTCCAGTTGTGCCAATTGGCTAGTGACATGTGTACTCTTTGGCCCAATGCTTGTTTTCTCCTTCATTCTCTATAAGAAGGATTTCAAGGCCAGAGGTACAAGGGGAGAAAGTTAGAGAAATTTTGTTGAGTCTAGGTGAAGTTGCAGGGCAACTTGTAAAGTTTGATGGTTTCAAGAAGGATGCAATTTAGGTTTTGAGTCATTCTGTTGCAATTTTTGAGTTCATAGGGATTTAATGTTGTATAACAGTACTAGCATTTGAGTTGCAAAGATAAATTTAAGCTCATGTCTCTCCATTGTACTTGCATATCTGAACCTTGAATAAAATAACCAAGGGTTGTTTTATCCATCTCACTGTTGTGGTGTGTATGATTCTATTCTAGCTTTAATTCAAGGAGTTAATTAAAATGCTTGAAAGGGATTATAGTTAATTAAAATGATTGAATGGGATTATAGGTGGATATGTACTGTATAAGGATTTGATAAGTAGTATTGAGTTAGAATACATATTGATGAGATTGTAATGTAATGTCATCAAGGATTTCATATGTTATGTGTTAAAGCTATCATATACCCTTAGATGCTTATAAATTTGACTCATGTCCAATGGATATATGGCACTATTCTAAGTTGTAATTACCCATATGATTCAGTATAATTTGTCTGTCTTTTCCTAGAGCTTGCTACAAATTGCAAATCAATGACTATCTTATACTATCTTGTGTTGTAGTTATCTCATGCTCCAGATAGTTGATATTATCAATGAATAGCCGATTCTTTCAACATTATCCTATTGTGTTGAGCTATTAAGTGAGATTATCTACTATTGTTAATGTTGTTTATGATAACTATGTAGAGGTTGTAAAAACATTAAGGGATCACCCTCCCAGGTCTTGCAGAGCCCGAAGTGTAGGAGGCTTCTTAAAGTTCTTGTCGGTTGGTCCAGGTCCTTTGAGCTACCCTTGATTGGAATCAACAACTCCATAGGTAGATTAGAAGATGAACCTGTTTACAATGTAAAAAGAAACCAACATGGGGAATTAATTATTTTAATTTCCAAATATTCTAATTTTCCCCTATGGTAATTAGTGATTGTAATTTTGGTGGATTTACTTTGGTAAATGTTTCAAAAGCATCCTAGAGGACTATTCTATCCTAGGCATCCATTTCTTGGTGGGGACCACTTTGTAAGCATACTCTTGCATGTTGATTTGCATGCATTTTCATGTTGGCCACCCTTTGCATGTTGTTGCATGTTCATATTTGGAGCCATTAGAGTCGATAGTTGTTGGAAAGTTAAATGGAGATGCTAGAATTGACTAAATTTGATTGGCCATGAGTTAAGCACCCATGTGAGGGCTATGTGAGCAATAAACAATTTCCACTATTTTTATGAATTATTCACAAAAGGGGTGTGGGTTTTCCAACAAGGTATATGCATGTTGCTTTGGAAAACCATAGTGGTATTCTCATCCTCAAAATTATATATGTTGATGTCTTATCACTATGAGAAGTTGGCTTTTTGGAGTTGAATTTTTGAATAATAGGATGTTGTTGGATTTTCCAAAGGATTGTGACTCCAATTTTTTGTATATATTATGTATCAACAATCCCATATGATGAAGAATGTGATGTTTTAATTTCATTTTATTTCAGAGATAATAGAAATCATATGCTTTATCGCATTTGTTTTGTGCAATTTGTGGTGTGGTTGTTTGTTTCAGATTTAGAAGGAGGTGTTTCTTTTCTTGGAGAGAAGAAGAAGACATTTTGTTGTGGGTTTGAAGTGGTTTTCCAATAGCAAGAGGATTGGGGATATAGATGTTTATTGCAACAAAGGTTTCCTATGAAAGTTTACAAGTTGAAAGAGCTAGAATCTTGTAAAAGAAGTTGGATTGAAGGAGATCATTTTGTAATTGATTTTTGTTGTTATATTTTTTTATTTATATTAGTTTTGTAATGGTTGCATCAGCCAACATGGCTGCAAAATGATGAAATTTTTGAATTTTTTTATTGTTATGTGATTTCAAGAGAGTTTGAATGAGAAACTAAGACACTTCTTGCAAATTTGTGTTCTGTTGCAAACAAATTTTTGAGTTGAATTGTATGTGGTTGTGAGTTTGTGAATGAGGGTTGATTTCCTTCTTACATCAAAAAACATCTAATTAAAACTTTTTTATGTTAATATTGTGGACATGTATTTTTAATCATCTCCTCACACCACTTAACACTATATTTTAACACCATGCCATATCCTAATCACAACCTATTTCCATTTATTGTCTCCTTCTCATTCCCCCTTTCATTTTACAATCATTAATGAGTTATTTAATTTTTAAATAAGTAAATAATCTATTTATAAAATAAATAATTAAAATTCATTTTATTTTTTTCTATTTTTTAATAATAAAATATTCATTATCCATTTCTAATAAATAATAAAATTCAAATATCCAAATTGTAACCCCCTCCATTATTCCTCTCTTTTTTATCCCATACACATTTATTTATGCAAAATAAATAAATATAATTATCTACATCCACTAGTAATTCCCTTGACTATTCTTAGTCAATGAGGATTCTACACTCCTCTCATTCAATTTTACTCATCTATTGAGATTGAATCTCCACTATTCTCATTCTCATTCATTCTCATTCATTGTTCTACAAATTCACTCTCATCCTTTATTACAATATATGAATGGTCAATTTGAAGTAAATGTTAGCTTTGAACAATCTACATTTCTACATCATAGAGAACATACATGCAACCATGAATATTTTGATGCTCTTTTTTTTCAATTTACCTTATCTTTTTACCTCCATTCACTCTCTATAAGTAATTCATTATTTAAATATTTTAGCTTGTTTGTTGTTTACTTTTTTTTTTGTAACTCAAATAGGAGGTACACGAATATGATATAAAAAAGTTAGTTATGTCATAAAATTATTGTAATTCCTTAAAATAATAGATAATGTGATTGTATGTTACAAAATATTTAGAGCACATGAAAAGCATAGCATGTGGGTTCAAAATCATGGGTTTCTTCTTTTTTGGAAAATTATTGCTCTATTTTCTATAGTGTGCATGTATTATATCTTGCTTTGGCCTCAAACATTCAACCCAAAGGGCCCAAAGGGCCAAACCTACATGTGAGATGTTCAAATATGTGTTTTGTATAAACTATATAAAAATAAATAATTATCAAGCATACTCTCCATTAGATTTGTATATTTTAAGATATTATTCTAAAAAATATCATGATGACGTGAAGCTCTTGATTACATTTTGTTGATGGCAATGTTACTCACAGAAACAAGGCAAATAAATTCTTCACAAACAAACTGTGAAGAGCCTATCCTTCTTGAAAGAATCAACTAGAGGAAACCCTAGGGGATCCATATGATAGGACAAAGGTTTGCTCAATTCAATCCCAAGTCTCTGGTAGTCAAGTCTTGACAATACTAGGTTCACTTCAGGGTATGATGTGATATTGTTGTTAATCTCAAAGGGAATATGTTTGTTTGAAATCATATGTATTAGACACTGGACTTTTCAATTAGATCATAAAATAATATCGTGAAATCAAAATATTTGAAACAATACTTCGCGAACATCAACAATTTTTCTATCACTTAAGTAGATTTAGCTTTAAGCACTCAGCAATTTCATAGGAAACAAAATATTTTCAATAAATTTTCATTCATTCATCTATTTTTTGAAACATTTTCTAGAATTTAAACATCTATTCTAAAATAAATCATAAAAATACTATAAAATTAAAATTTACCCTGGTTATTCTCCACACATGCCCCCAAAGAATTAACCAAATCAAAGCAAATCGATTTATACTTCACCAAATTGTTTCACAACTACATATAAAATGGTGCGATCTTTTAAAGAAAGGGGTTTTAGTTTGGACACCGAGTAGGTTATGCGTGCACCCTTAAACAGCATAGCACACAGTCTTGTTTGGTTGAACTAACAAAACCACCTACAAAGATTCATGAGATAGGTAGCTATTAAATTGGCTTCAATATTGATTAATATCTACATGCATACAAGTTTTTAGACTGGAACGATTCAGAAAATAGGAAAAAAGAACAAAACTTAGACAATTTTTGGCTCTTCCGATATCCACAAATTCTGAACTTAACTTAAAAAGAAATATCCTTTGGCCTTTTATAATAGTAAGGCACAGATAAGATAAGACAAATACATGAGAGGAAATCCAAGGGATAAATCACATCAAGGCACGTGGAATGTAGTGACTAGTAGAGAATTGCAATTGAAGTCAATGAAGGTTAACTCCAATCGCACGTTGAAGCACTTTGAGCTTTAATCCTTTTATTATCAGGGTTCCTTCTTGGAACCAAACAAATCCGCTCAAACAAAGTGTAGGAACTTCCCATACATTCAAAATGATCAGGTGGAATTTTCATTCCTACATTTAGGTTCATCCTCAATTTGAACATTCTAGGAATGAGCAACCCCCGGGATGGATACATTTCTTTGTCACATGCTTAAATTCTAGAGTTATGGTTTCCTAGTATTCAATGCATCTTCACAACGAAATCTATTCCAACATGAGCTTTTAAAGTGTATTGTTGAACCTAGAAACACCATCGGATATGTCTGCAAATTTGATTTTCCTAACCGTCCATACCCGAACTTTGCATCTCCTACAATTACAAATTCCACTCATTAAATCCCTTTAAAAAAAATAGTTATAAACATTTCATGTAAATAAAACCATCATTCAATTGTTATCACATAAATTTCTCATAAATAACATGCTTTCTAGCATATTACAAATCCTTGCATGATTAGCATTCATATATCAGGTTACTAGACTATCAGACTCATTGGATAACTTTATGATTTTAAAACTTCACTTTACATCTCTACCCGGTACCTGGTATTCATCTTTACCCTTGAATTTTCCCTAGACTTCAGTTTTATTGGAACTTCCATCTTACGAAACCTCAACTACCGAACCGGAACATTCTGCTCACATTTGCATTACCTTTTTCCTTTTCAAGCATTCCTAGTTCCCAGTATCCGATACCCAGAACACTACTTTACGAAGTACTCTTTTATTAAAATTTATCTTTGCTCTTCACTTTTGGTGATCTTTTCAACTAGCTATCTCAAGTGCCATAAGAGTTATTTTTTTCACTTGGGTCCCCAAGTCTTACAATCTCGGTGTGTGTTGTAAGACCACACAACAACTTGCAACCAATAAAACCAAATTTACACCAAAACTTGAGATTAAATCACCAGCTGTAAATTATAATTTATGCATACTTTAAAACAATAACATTTACCTTTACCTAGATTCTAGAATAAAAAATTAAAACTCACCTGGAAACATCCGTGTGTGCTCTAATTATTCTAATTTTTTAAATTCAATGAAAAGAATTAGTTCATTGATATTGAATTACATAATATGGTAATCCTCCAAAGCCAACCAAGGATAGAGCTTTGCTTCCAGTCAAGCGTCCATAGCCCCAACAAGGTTATCTCTATAATTCCCCCCAAACATAACTCTACAGCCAGCTAGGCATCTATAGCCCCAGTAGAGACATTTGGATAGCCTAAAGAGTTAATTTTTTGTTTTTCAGATATTGCAATGATAGTTCATTTTTCCCTTTTGATATTTCAATAATAGCTCATTTTCAACTTGCAAGCAATGAAACCCACTATTAGGTTGGGAATTACAATGGTAGCGAAGGTTACCTTTTGATTTTTCATTCAATGCAAATCCCTTCATCAATTCACTACTTCCCAAAAATTCATTTAATAATTCCCTATTGGTTCGTATCTCCAACTAAATTTTACCACTTTATGCCAAATCCTAGCTAACTACAACTCACTATATGTTAGAAAATATGCATAAATTAAAATTTAGCAATGAACAATTGATTTAATCACCAAATTTAAAGCTAAATTTAGAACCATTAGTTACCACCCTTCCGATAAAATTTTATGGCAACTACTAAATACTTGGCTAGCACTTTTGATTTGATGGAATTGCACCACATTAATGAATCGGGAATGTCATGATGACATTGAAACATGATCACATTATTCTGCATTAAATTTACATGCCTTAACTTGCACGTATTGCTTCTTTCAAATTACATGGGTGATGACGTGTGTTTCCTTACCAGCTTCATTTTCCTTTTTACTCCGCACACACAAGCACCTCCATAGTTAATATGACTTAAGAAAAATACATGAAATGACCACTATTAACTTTGAAATCTTCAACTTGTTTGATTCACAGTCTTCGTACTGATCAAATTTGAAGCAATTTATCACCAACTCTGTGTAAAGAATTAATTTGATTTAACATTTCACTCTAAAGAAAATTATTCAGTTGCCACCTTGCTTACGGTTTCCAAGACTCCAACTCGAGGAAACTATGTACCACAACTTCCTCATGACTTTCTATAAATTCCGCACTACTTCTCAAATTATTCACGCTTTTACTTAGTTTTCTTGTTATTCTACATTTCTTGCTTTGGTAGTTCTTACTTGCTTCTAGGTTATGGATACTCCAATTTTTCCTAACCTTCTCTCGCCCCCAGAATATTTTCTTAGGAAGTATCACACCACAAAGGCTTGAAAATGTTTTCTTCATTCGAACTTCCAGTTTTATTGTACCAAATTTGAACTTAGTTCTCAGGGAAAAGTATGTAGAATCCATCCGCTATTTCCAGTTCTATTCTGATGTGGCTTCTCATTTTGTAGCATCACTTCTGGATATTGGGCTTCCTATTGAAGATGTTTTCTTGACTACCAATCTGATAGTAAGGCCTAAATATTTGGAGAATCTAGATACTATTTTATCTATTGCACACCTGACCATTAGGATCCTTTTAATGGATGATATTCCTTGATTCCTAGAACACAGGGAAGTGGTTCCACTCTAGCCTTTCCTCACTGACCTCCATATTCATGACTTTGAGGTTCACCAGGAACTCACCTACATAGGGTATTTGGGCCTAATAGACGAGGCATCCCATATCGACTAAATGGCTACTCCTATTTACAAGTTGACTTACTCTTTTTTTGTTTTTTTGATCTTTTGAAGCAAGAATTTTGATACTCCATGTATATACGTGATACACACACACACATACACACACATATCTATATAGCTTTGTAGTACATCTTAAAGCGTGTATTTACTATGCATGGTTTTATCATTTTCATTTCACAACATAGTTTTACAAATTTTTGAATTAACTCTCATGTGTAAGATAAGTTAAGCAGAATTTGCTAATGCAGGGGCCAAACAAAAAAGAAAAAGAAAGAAAAGTGACAACAATAAAAAGAAAAAATAAAATAAAACAAACCCTATGAAAATAAAACTAACCCTAACTAACCCAACTTCTAATTTAATAAACAATTAACCCTAACAAAATGACTTATTTTAATTTCAATGACTATTTCCATTGTTGTTTTGGTACAAATTACAGTGGGTTTATCCTTAAATTCATTCAAAAATATTTCAACAATTCTACTATAACAATGAATTCTTCTAATTTTTTGTGTTTAATAATCATAAATTCAAAGGTGTACATACCGATAACTCAGCTCATATGTATGAAAATGACCTCATTAAAGGTCAATTGCACACATTTTTTTTTATGTGACCATACTCTACCTTCTTTTAGCCCTAGTTCATGGTTTGTCTATTTACTCTGTTCATTTCCATGAACAACTGAGTCCATTTCTTGGCTTTCTTCTCCTTCAAAAATTTTTGTGTCTTTGGTCCTGTCTTCACTTTGCACTTTGTTAAACCAAGATATACCACAATTTATATTGTTATCAAAGAGAGAGAAAGTAAAAGTTTGATACTCTGTATCTTGCATAAAATTAGGAAAATTTCCCTTTTTAACTTGTAAATTTTCAACTTGGAGAAAAATGCACTCATCTCCCACTCGATTTTCCCACTCCTTTTCTTCATTTGCATTTTTGACATATAAGGAGAATGATGACTCATCAATACCATTTCCTTTTTTCTAATGCTGTGTCTCTGAATCTCGACATTCTCGCCTATTTTCCTACAAAAGGTTAGGATTTTCTTTATAATAATTGCAATTATCAAACTGTTTTGATGTACCTGCTAATTTTTTAATATTTACAATTCCACTAGGGTTGAACACATTTCTCATTAACGATTCTTGTCTTCTAGCAGTTAGAGCTTCTTTTTTAATAGAATCACTTTACACATGGCTAAACTTACCCTAGTTAAGAAAATTTCACAATCAATTTCATCGTGATCAGTTGTATCATGAATTCTACACTCGGTGACTCTACCAAAGGTGAATAAACTCAAAGGATGTAATCTCTAGTTAAAAAATTTCCAAATTTTCTCAACTTCCACATTGAAATACCAACTTGCACTAAATATTTGCTTTACAAGCTTTCTCGTTGAAATCAGGACTAATACAAATTTCAAAATAGGCCCTCCTTCTAGCACCAATTCTTGTTGATGGTGATGTTACTCATAGCAACAAAGAGAATAAATTTTTCACAAAAAAACCATGAAGATCCTATCCTTCTTGAAAGACTCAACCAAAGGCAACCCCAAGGGATCCATATGATAGGAAAAAGGTTGGCTCAGTTCAATCCCAAGTCTCCAATAATAAGGTCTTGACAGTACTAGGTTCACTTCAGGGTATGATGTGATATTGTTGTTAATCTCAAAGGGAATATGTTTGTTTGAAAGCATATATCAGACACTAGATTTTTTAGTTAAATCGTAAAATAATATCATGAAATCAAAATATTTGAAACAATACTTCATGAACATCAGCAATTTTTCTATCACTTAAGTAGTTTTAGCTTTAAGCATTCATCAATTTCATAGGAAACAAAATATTTTCAATAAATTTCCATTCATTCATCTATTTTTTGAAACATTTTCCAAAATTTAAACATATATTCTAAAAAAAAGCATAAAAAATACTAGAAATTAAAATTTCTTCTGATTATTCTCCACGCATGCCCCAAAGAATTAACCAAATCAAAGCAAACCACTGTATACTTCACCAAATGGTTTCACAGCTACATATAAAACAGTGTGAGCTTTTAAAGAGAGGGATTTTAGTTTGGACACTGAGTAGGTTCTGCATGCACCCTTAAACGACGTAACACACAGTCTTGTTTGGTTGAACTAACAAAACCAGCTACAAAGATTCATGAGATAGGTAGTTATCAAATTAGCTTCAATATTGATTAATATCTACATGCATACAAGTTTTTAGACCGGAATGATTCAAAAAACAGGAAAAAATAACAAAACTTAGAGAAGTTTTGGCCCTTCCAATATCCACAAATTCTGAACTTAACTTAAAAAGAAGTATCCTCTAGCCTTTTATAGAAGTAAGAAATAGATAGGATAAGACAAATACATGAGAGGAAATCCAAGTGATGAATCACATCAAGGCATGTGGAATGTAGCGACTAGTAGAGAATTGCAATTGAAGTCAATGAAGGTTAACTCCAATCGCACGTTGAAGCACTTTAGGTTTTAATCCTTTTACTATCAGGGTTCCTTCTTGGAACCAAACAAATCCGCTCAAACAAAATGTAGGAACTTCCCATACATTCAAAATGATCAGGTGGAATTTGCATTCCTACATTTAGGTTCATCCTCGATTTGAACATTCCAGGAATGAACAACTCCCAAGATGGATACACTTCTTTGCCACATGCTTAAACTCCAAAGTTTTGGTTTCCCGGTATCCGGTGTATCTTTGCAACGAACTCTATTCCAACATGAGCTTTTAAAGTGTATTGTTGAACCTGGCTACACCATTAGATCTTTCTGCAAATTTTATTTTCCTAATCATCCATAACTGAACTTTGCATCTCCTACAATCACAAAATCCACTCATTAAATCCCTTTTTAAAAAAAAACATTTATAAACATCTCATGTAAATAAAGCCATCATTCAATTGTTATCACATAATTTTCTCATAAATAACAAGCTTTCTAGCATATTACAAATCCTTGCATGATTATATTTCATATACCGGATTATTGGACCATTAGACTCATTGGATAACTTGATGATTTTAAAACTTTACTTTACATCTCTACTCGGTACCCGGTATTTAGCTTTACCCTTGAATTTTCCTCAGACTTTAGTTTTACCGAAACTTCCATCTTACTGAACCTCAACTATTAGACCAGAACATTCTATTCACATTTACATTACCTTTTTCCTTTTTCAAGCATTCCCAATTCCTGGTATTCGATACCCGAAACACTACATTACAAAGTACTCTTTTATTAAAGATTTATCTTTGCTCTTCACTTCTGGTGATCTTTCCAACTAGCTAGCTCCTGCCATAAGAGTTAGTTTTTTCACTTGGGTCCCCAAGTCTTATAGTCTTGGGGTGTGTTGTGAGACCACACAACACCTTCCTATATATTTTTTCCTAAAATTTGAATACATTAAAGTTTCAATATTCAATTTCATTTGCTAATGTTTTCATTTTTTGTTAAAAACTTATGTATAGATTTTTTGTTGTCATTTTTAATTTGTTCATCCAATTTTAAAATACATCATATTTTTAAATTCTAGACTCCATTTTACACACATTAAAAAAAAATGATTTTTTATTAATTTTTTCAAAAATTAATGTACAATCCTCTTTTAGTTAAATTGTCTTTTTTAAAGATCATAAGCCCATTCTATATTTCTTGTGGGATTATGGAAACAGAATGAGAATATGATTTTTATTTATTTAATTTTAACCCAAAGTTAATTAATATTTTCAAACTTGGTAAATTGGACTAATCAAATATTTATAATATTAAATGTTGATAACTCAAAATAGTAAATGTGATTTCGTGAAAAAAATTATGATAGCCTTTATGGATAATGTAAGTCAAAATTACTAACTAAATTGGTGAGAATTGGTGAAGGGTTATAGAAAATCTTTATTGAGCATCTTTTGAGGGAAAATATTAAAAATATATTAATATCATTCACTTGTTGAGAGACATTTGATTTTTGAGACCTCAACATCTATATATTAGATGCAGTATTCTTCATATGATTATCTTGAGCATTTGTGTTCATTCATTACAAGATCAATGATAGAAACCCCTTTGATTTCTTGAGAGCAATCTCATTCAAAGAATTTATTTGCATTTTAAAATTTTGTTTAGATTTCAACATACTTTTTAGTATATTATATTTGTATATTTTGTGAAGGAGTTATAAGAAGAGTATTTTTTTCATTCATATTTATTATTCATTTAGTGAATGTAAATTAGTTGCATGTACTTTAGTGAAGACATCTCTTTTATGTGCATCTTAATATATATTTCTTGAAAATCAACAAGTTATGGGATTCATCCCATAGTGTGATGGTTAAGTAGTGGCATTATTATTGTGGCTACTAGGGTTCAAGTCTCTATTGGGTTATTGTGATTGTAGGCACTATGCCTTTGTTGATTGATCTAGTGTGCTTGTAGGCTTGACCCATAGTCCCCAATTTTCCTTTGTTGATTGATTGAATGTGCTTGTAGGCTTGACCCATAGTCCCCAAAGCACTTGCGAATCCAAAAAAAACAAGTTATGTTTCAACAATTAAAATACTTAAAATCTAAAAGCATTCACTAAAATCTATGGTTCAAGAAATTATAATTAAGGGGGGAGCACACTTAATTTTCTATTGTTATAGTTGTTCCATTTTTATAAAAATGTCATTCATAAAAAATTAGCAAAAAAAACATAAACTATAATATCATTTATTAAAAAATTAGCAAAAAAAGGCATAAACTATAATGTCATTCATTAAAAAATTAGAAAAAAAAGGCATAAACTATTGAGTGTGACCTCAATGATCCATTTCATAACTCCACTAAAAAATGTTTTCCCTCATTTTTACAAAAGCAAAACAAAAAAACAATCACCTTCCACTCAAAACAATTGTGAAATATTTTTAAAAACTCAATTTTAATCTGATGTTATATTATATTTTTCTAACAAAAATAGGATCACTTTGTATACTCTTCTACTTGATGCTCTTGAGTTTAGAAACAAATTATGTCCTATTAATATCATTTATTGTCACATCTTCATTGAACATGATTATCTTTAATTTCTTGAAAAATATCAATTTCAATAATTTTAGGAAAATTATTTACTTTTAACCTCTTTTTGACCTCTAATTTATGTGCACTAAGTTTATTAAAAAATAATAATAATAAATATAAATTTAGCCATAAACCAAACCATATGTAAAAATATAAACTTGTTAATATAATTATAGACATTAGATTTCCATAGTCCATAATATTGATAATGATAATGTGATTCTCGAAATGTTGATGCAAATAAATTCACACAGTTGAATCAAGAAAAATAGCTCTCATTGTTTTTTAAATAAAAAGCAGCAAAAACAAGGGTGTTGTCCCATCACAACAAGGCAACCAAGGCCATCTAGAGCAAACACATTAGCAACATAGTGACAACAGAGTAAACCAAGCCATCGCCCCCAGCAAAACATCAAAAACTACAAAACAACACTAAAGACAATAATAAAAAGAGTCCATCATGCAAGCATGATACTGAGCAGTCAAGTCCGTAGACCCCCAGGGGTCGAACCAATCATAAAATAACATATACATAACAATCATAGATAAACTATTTAAAAACATAAAGAACCAAAAGCCTAATTCTTTCCTTCCATGCATGGTTTATCCTTAATAGCAGTCGCCCAATCCGTCATGAGGAACTTGAGCAGTTCCTTAAAGCTAGCGTTCTCCTCACCATCATCCGCGGACTTGTCCTTTTGTAGCAGATAAAGACTAGTAGTTGACATGTGCATGACCTTTAGGGCAAAGTGTGACACTTCCTGAACCTTTTTTTCCAATCTCTCGATTCTCCCTTTCAGCATGTCCATTTCATCCCCCGCTTGTTTCTTTTTATTATAATCTTCTTTCAAGGGGACATTTCCCTCAACCGTATTAGAGGCCTGGGGTTTAATGGTAGAGCCCTTCTTCAAACTTTCAGACACGTGGGAGGCACTACTCGCCGAGACAGACTGATCATCCCCTCCCACCACCTGTTCCTCAAGATCTTTGTTGTCACTCCCATTACCATTGTCTGAATCTGAAGCCTCCTTGAGACTTCCCACTTTATCCTGCTTAAAGACCAATCTATTGGATATGCAGGGGGTATTAGCTTCTTCAATGATTTCAATATCAGAATCAATTTGGTGGAGGCAGAATTTTGTTTTCTTAGAAGCTTTGGCCTTCATTCTCGGGGTAGGAGCAACACGTTTTTTATCCTTACCCTTTTCCCTCGAAACCATTGCAGGGGACGAACCATGGGGAAGGGCTTTCAAAGCAGGATTTTTTAAACAGTTTTTCTTGCTTGAGCCTGACACATCCAAAATGCTAGCAGAAGGGGGAGTAGAGGAAGTCGGGGTTTCATCAAGAGCAGTCGGACAAGGGACTTCTTGCACAGTGATAGGCCGAGTAGGGAAAAGGGCCATATGGAAATGATAAAGCCTAGGCATAAGGCCTTGGTGTAGGATGGTGTAATTCTTTCCAGAAAATGAGGCTTCATTAAACTCAGTAACAGTGTTATCCAAAGAATGGAAAAAGAAAAATGGAATGGAAATATATTGGTTATTCCTAAGGTGGTTGAGGAAATATATCAGAATCAATTTGGTGGAGGCAAAATTTTGTTTTCTTAGAAGCTTTGGCCTTCAGTCTCGGGGTAGGAGCAACACGTTTTTTATCCTTACCCTTTTCCCTCGAAACCATTGCAGGGGACGAACCATGGGGAAGGGCTTTCAAAGCGGGATTTTTTAAACATTTTTTCTTGCTTGAGCCTGACACATCCAAAATGCTAGCAGAAGGGGGAGTAGAGGAAGTCGGGGTTTCGTCAAGAGCAGTCGGACAAGGGACTTCTTGCACAGTGATAGGTTGAGCAGGGAAAAGGGCCATATGGAAATGATAAAGCCTAGGCATAAGGCCTTGGTGCAGGATGGTGTAATTTTTTGAAAATGAGGCTTCATTAAACTCAGTAACAGTGTTATCCAGAGAATGGGGGTGATCCCATAATAGTGGTTTACAATTTTTGGCCAAACTGGACACTGAAATTATTATTTTTAACTAAATCTTCACATTTGGGCACCTATAGCGGCTAAATCGTGAGGAATTTGAAGATGGTGCAAACTAGAGTCTCATCAAATTTTGTTTGTAGATTCTAAAAATATTTTTTTCAAAGTTTTTGGAATCAATTCTTTTTCCATCTCCCACGAAAATTGATTTTTTTCAAAACAACATTTTTAAAAAGTGATGCACACGTATAACGCATAACTTTTTTTCCATGAAGGATAAAATTCTAATTCTTTCAAATTTAGATTTGTAACTCTGATATCTAGTGCTTCCACTTGGTTAGATAGTTTTTTATTGAATATTTTTTTTAATCAAGTTTCAAAGTCAAACAAATTACAATTCAAACACACAAGCGATCAGATAACGCGTAACTTTTTTTGTATATGTCAAAATTTAATTTAATTTTTTGTTGGATCAAGGACTTCAATATCTGGTGCACTCATATTTTTCAAAAAATTTATAATCTTCTATTTTTCCACATGTGAAGAACAAAGAAATTCATTTTCAATGAAAAACCTATGTTTAATAAAACTTAAAAACAAATACATAACAAAACCAAAACATATTAAAATTATATTAATTGGATAGCTTGTTCTGAGGAATACTATAATCATTTGAAATAGATTTTACATGAATTCATTTATCCCTCAAAAGCTAAATCAAAAGTGATTTTTTATCAGCATTTTGATAGGTGTAAAAGAGATGCATATATAGGTATGGTTTAAAACTAGCGAGGTTCTATCCAAGGGGGTTTGATCTAAAGTGATTTGATCAAACCCTCTTCAATTGGAATCCTTAAAATGGAACTTTTTAAGGCTTAAATCATTATATTTTCTAAAAAGATGTGATTTTAGCTAAAATTTGTTCCTCTCAGGAATTGTAAACCACTATTGTGATAGCACCCATGGAAAAGGAAAAATGGAATGGAAATATACTGGTTATTCATAAGGTGGTTGAGGAAATTAAAATGGTAATAGTAATAAACCCCATACCTTCCTTCCAGTGTGAAGCACTTCATGATAACCATACAAATTTTGTCCCACGGTTCTGAAAGTGCCTCCTAGTCATAGCCACCCTGCAGCTTGATGGGTTTCTCCTCACCCCAAAAGAACTGGTTAAGACTAATCTGGTCTGGCACTTTCGTGGTTTTTTCCAGTACGACCACTATTTGAAAGTCTCGTGGCTCTAGCAATAACCTCCTCAGAAACTTTAAAAGAAATGTCTCTAATGGTAACCCTACCATCATTCCAAGAGGTGAAAAACTTAATTGATAGACCATCGTCGTGCCCAGTCATGTTCTCCATATACTAGGCAATGTCGCCCTCCTTGCAAATGTGCCAAACAGTGGCATCCGCTTTCCACTCATCACATTTTTCTAGCTCCACGCGCACTCTGTCCCCACCCATAGATCCCACACAAAAGTTGTAGACCACCAAAATAGTAAAGAGATAACCAAGGCAAAAGCGATGGCAACCAATTCTAGAAATATCGATAGAGAAAGGGTAGGTGAGAAGTGACAAGAAAAGTTAGAAAAGACGGCAATAAATGCCACAGCTCACATCCCACGCAAAGGTAGTAGCTCCCTCATGTGAATCGCCTAAGGCACGTAAGGGCATGATATTGGCATAATACTTGGCCAACTCAAAAAAATTAAATAAAATCCACTAACTTATGAGGCTTAGCACGACAATTTAGGAGGTTCAAAAAATGATGACACCACCGGCCACTAGGGACAGAAAGACTCACCTTACCATCAGCCCAAAAGCGGTCATACATGCCAAAGGACGATCGTCTGATATCCATCACCTCACATAACCGCCAATTATTGAAAACCATGCTCCCGCCAAAAATACTAACCAAAGTTAGTAGGAGGCTGGCTAAAATTAGAAAACGCCATCTAGGGTTCACCATTTAAATTGTTTAGATCTTCCCTAAAACAAGCCAGAGTTGAGGGGGGCAAAAAATCCACTTTTTACCAACATCGTAGCCCTTCAATCTCCAGACCCACTGCCACCAAGTTGTCAGCAATCGCTCTCATTGTTAATATAACATTAAATTTATATTATTTTAATAAAATAAATTCAAAAAGTAGCATGGGTATATTAATTCCCCATTACACTTTGTTTTATACATCAAATTTGTTTAGTGAATTGAAAATGGTATATACATTTAGAAGAGTGAAATATTCTAAAGATCAATATATGTATTCTAACATTTGTAGATTTAAAATTAAGTGTTGCACACCTTAAGATAAACCAAATCAATTTTGAACCATTAAGAAATAAATCTTAAAATAATAGTTATGTAAAATTATTAAATAAATATAAAAATATACAATAGCAATATCTAAATGATAAACCTATATAAAAATTATATAAACAAAAATGAAGATTAATATATGATGTTAACTAACCTTTCACCCAAGCCTCGTATGTGACCTCACTGGTTCATAACTTCACTAAAAAATGTGTACCCCCATTTTTACCAAAAACAAAACAAAACAAAACAAAAAGCAAAAAATAAAAAACTACCTTCCACTAAAAAAATTGTGAAATATTTTTAAAAACTCAATATTTTAATATGATTTTATATTATATTTTTCAAACACAAATAGGACCACTTTACCTACTCTATTTGATGCTCTTGAATTTAGAAACTAGATTATGTCCTTATTAATGTTGTTTTTTTGTCAAATTTTCAATGAAGATGAATATCTTGAATTTCATGACAAAAATCGACTTCAAGAATTTTAGGGTAAATATTTACTTTTAACCTCTTTTTGACCTCCCATTATATGCACTTTTATTAAAAAAAAATAACAATAATAAATATGAATTTAACCATAAGCCAAACCACCCACACCATTTTTTGTGAATATGTGTATTTTTATCTATTATTAATATAGATATAGTCCCTTATTCATCAAAAATATAAACTTTTCTTAATATAACATTAAATTTAAATTATTTTACTAAAATAAATTCAAAAAGTAGCATGGGTATATCAATTCCACTATTACATGTCATTTTATACATCACAATTGTTTTGTGACTTGAAAATGCATATCATTATTTGTATTCAAACATTTGTAGATTTAAAATTAAGTGTTGCACACCTTAAGATAAACCAAATCAATATTGAATCATTAAGAAATAAATCTATATCTTAAAATAATAATTTCATGAAAAAATGTGCATTTATAGAAATAAATGTAAAATCATTAAATAAGTACAAAATAAAGATACAATAACAATATCTAAATGATAAACATGTATAAAAATTATATAAACTAAAATTAATATAAAGCTAGTCATAAATCAAACCAAATTGTTAATATATTATTGATAAATTTTAAAATATATACTAATTTCACCATTATACAATGTTCTATGCATCAAATTTATTTAGTGCGTTGAAATAATCCCATGCATTAAAGAGACTTAAATATTATTTTAGCTTTTGTATATTTAAAATTTCATTATTGCACGCCGTAAGATAAACCAAATCAATCTTGAACCACTAAGAAACAAACCTTGGAAATAACAATTTCAAAGTAAAATGAATATATATAAATAAAAAATAAAAATATATTAATATTTAATAAATATGAATAAAATTAATATAAATAAAAATAAAAAATAAATGTAAAACAAGAATATAATGATATAATAAAAGTTTATGATAGTAATTAACCAAAATACATAATTATTTAAATTTAATCATGAACCAAACCAAATAAAATATATATTATTAAATTTAAATGATTTTATTAAAATAAATTTAAAAAATGGCGTGGGTATTACGAATTTCACCATTACACAGTGTTCTATGCGTTGAAGAGACTAAGGTACTGCAGATTCAAATTCGTTGTAACTCGAACCTCCCATTCATTGCACAGCTTCCGATGACTTTAATTTTGAGACGATCATCGAGAGCGATGCAAAACAATTTCCAGCAAATGCCTTACAAAGGGAGACGGAGGGGTTACGCCACAGGGTCAAATGCCACGTCAACGCTTTAATGGAAGGCAAGAATATACATTTGGTGGACAATTTCTTATGCTTTGTTCAAGATGACTTTTACTGTTGGTTGCCATGAGAAATGATGTGTCAGTCGGAAAGATAGAGTATGGTGGGTCTACCTAACTTAGGTGATAAGGCCCATGACGACCGTTATCTGTTTGGTGACAAATTGCACCACACACCACTGTCACCCTTCTCTTTCCATTTCTATGATTCGTTAATTTGAATTCAGAGTCCAGACAAATAATTATCATCCCTTTTTCTTTTAAAACTGAAAATGACTGTGAATGATTCCCTCTTATTAAACTTAAAAAGATGTCATCAATCTCCTCCCTTTCACTTCTTTGAGTAACTTAAAAACAATCTTTCGGATAATACTCTAATTTATGTGTTTAATCATACTGTGTTAAAGCAAGCAGTTCAGAACTGCACATTATATGACTGAATACATAGATTGTGTGTAGATTTCAATTTAACTTTCCTGCCATTCTTAACCTTCACACGTGGCACTTTCTTAAAATGTCTCACACCATTCCACCAGGGATTGGTGTATTCTAACTCTAGGAAAGAGGATCCAGTACCTGAGCATGTTTCAATAGTTGTTATAGCATTTGTTGATTTAATGCCCAATATTTTTAACAATATTGGACCAATAGCTGTGACTTTAAAGTTGTTAGTGTTGATGATAACTGCCATAATTGAACAAAATGTATTCCTTAGATCTAAAAAGCAATAAATCATGTGATGCCACATCAGCGCACCAATAAAACATGACATAATGCACAACTATCGGTCTCACTTTTTTTGGGGCCTTTTTGGACACCTCGACAAAAAGCATGCTGATGTGACATCATATTTGATGATGTCACCCTGAAACCTTAGTTATAAGCAGGGGACTTGCCAAGTGAGCTGCTGTAAAAAATTGGGAGTGATTTGAAATTTCTACATAGGATTTTGAGAAGCACGAAGTTAGGGTGCTCAACTACCAGGTCCTCTCTCCTATACAGGAAAAGAGAAACAAGCCCAACAATGTTTTGACTGCATTTCTTTCTGCACTTGGTGCAGTCACTTATCCGCAATTTTTTGTCTCAATGGCTTAAAAAGATGGCTGTTATAAAAAATAACTTCATTGTAACCTCTGTGTTCAATGCCAATCAGAAATTAATAATTACCAATTAGAAATCCTACAAGGCATCGATTTAGTCTGTTCTGCAAATGTGTCTGTAGTCTGTACATACGTAAATGTGACCCATGATTGCCAGGATTTATAGCTTGCAGGAAAGCTACAACTTACCTTTGCATCTATATCATTATCTTGCACATGCAGCTATAAAATGTTTTCTGTGTCTATGAATGAATTGTACAAAGAGCTACAAGCAACCGACTTCATTTGGAAAAGTGTTCTGAACATGCAAACTTTGCTCTTCTTGGTTTTCAAAATCATATGCTGATTAAACATGCACTACAAGGTAATTTGTTTGAATATAGTGCTTTCTGAAAATATGTTTTTGGGCAGAAGTTTTCAAATTTGAAGATATAAAGCTTGATAGCAGTCTGCTCTCTGCATATTTCTACAACTTGTGGGTTTTCAAAATGTAAATTAAAGAATTAGTTACATAGCTTTGTTGTTTGGGGTAATTTAGGATAAAATAGGTTCCCTAACATACTCTGCTTATCATTACAAGTATAAGGCTTCATGTTTATTGAATTCCATGGTTCTAATACACTATTCCCAAACACAAGAACCAGGCAGTAGGCACACTTTTACTTCTATTAGAAGATAGGATCTTCCTCTTCAAAAAGGCTATTTCTCGATAGCAGCCTGAGGTTAGTGACCACTGTAATCGAAGTTTAAGATTTCATGTGGTAACACAGTTATAATTAGATTAATATACACATACATCATTTGTTTTTCATTTAGTAAACAGATAAGACCTTAGAAGTGTTTGAATCTTTCAATAGGGAACTTAGTTATTTTCTGTATATTTGATAGATAATAGATGAAATAATTGCCTCCAATAATGCAGTAAGTCCAGCATAGAACATGTTAAATTAAATGCTTTCCCTCAACAAAATTTCTTTCCACAACAATGGAATGCTAATTGTTGAAATCAGTCTATAATGTGAAGACAAATCCACGAATGAAGCTATACTTCGTCTCTTTTGCTGCTCATTTGACATCTATGTACATCGATTCAATGGATCAAGTTAATAGATTTTGTTTCCTTTCTTGTGAACATTATCTGTACAATCCATTATACTAATTATCCCACAAGGACTGATTGAAACATATGATGCATGCATGTCCACACTCATTCTTCTCAAGTGAGCCTTGCAGGGAGTGATTCATTGAGCATCTACTTGTACAAGATTTTTGTCCATTTTACCAACTGTCAGGGTAAGAAATATAAGTATCATTGTTCCCATGCTGGAGCTGTAAAAACCAAAACTAATAATGAGATTCTTCAATAATATACCAGGTTAGACCATAAAAAAGCCTAACAAGTAGGCAATTGTGAAAAAGATTTGAGATTTTACTTTAGATGATAATCAACCAGCAAGTTCATGATCCTGAAAGAAATCTGAATCTTCATCCCAATCTCAACAACTCATTCTTAGTGAAAATAAAGTACCGTGTGAGGTTTAAATGACTCCCATTAATATTATAGGCTTTTCATAGAAATAGAATATAAGTAGAAGAGATGCACCTATTTGTAACCGAATCTCAAGATATGAATAATCATATTCATAATTCAAGAAAAAATAGGTTGTCTTCAAGATCCTCACACTTAATTTGCACACAACTTAAAAAAATTTCCCACCAAAGAAAACAGAGAACAGTCAAAGGGGTTTAGCCTAGACAGTGTAGTATTTACTAGTTACAAGTCAAACTAACTGCTCATGTCAATGATATTTAAAGACTGACTTTCATTGTTTTCACCAGGGCAAGCTATAAGATATAGATTTCGTGGCCATGACTTGTGAGATATGGGGATCCCTTGAGATTCTGTGAATAGATGGAAATGGCCAAGAAACTATTTTATAACCAATTTGTTGAGTACTACAGCTCGCAGCCAATAAACTTTGCATATTAGGTTTTATGGTTCATACTTAACAATGATTGGAGGTTGGCTTCAAAATTGAAAAGCAAACAGCCTCTTCCAGTCTTTAGAAACATGCAGGATAAAAGTTCTCTATCAGATCTTCTGACCTAAACTTCTTACCATCATTGCAACATGTTCATGTAACTAGTGAACAAAACAATGCAAACCATTACTTGTGGCACAAGACTGCATTTATCCTTCTTAATTGTCTGACCTTAGTACCGCAATAATGAGTAAAAGGAAGCAATGTTGCAATAAATAAGATGGTGCACATCAATAAATATTTGTCAGAACCCTTCCCAGCATGCAATCTTTCTTCATGAACTTGCTTGGTCAAATTGTTTATGTTAAAAATATCCTTCCTAGCTTGCAGATTGCAGAAAATACAAGTATAACAGTGACTTTGTGTAAAAGATGAGACCAATCAATAATTGAAAAAGCAATAAAATTACTTAAATAGAAATAAAACTGAAAAGGCAAGGTTAAGTTATTACAGTGTTGCAAAAATAAACAGGATTTTCCTTGGGTCAATTGATGCAGTAGGTCTGTATCTGCGAAACCGCCCATTACTTAAATCATGCAGGTGAGAATCAGTTTCTTTGTATTGTGTTGGTGCTGTTACAGGAAGAATCATGCTTTTTGGTGAATTGCCTTGCAACAAAGACTCCATGAATTCTATTTGAGAACCTGCAAAATGAATTTATAAACATAGATGATCATCCACTTACCTCTTTCTAAGCATATTAAAAAATACAAGTACATGGAATAACTAGAGGAAGTAATTTTATGAATCTCTTCTCTTAAGATTTAACAAGGTATATTTTATGAACTTCAGATTCTTCCTATTCTTAGGAACTGCATCTCAGATATAACATGGTGAACATTCCAACCATAAAAACGTTTTCCTGTTTTATTTGTGACCTATAGGCATAATCAATTCTGTTTGTATCTGCCCCACTTAATTGCTCTATACAACCTAGCACAAAATATTTAATTTGGTAATTCTATTCACATGTAACAACAGAGGCTATATTATTTAAAATATAAAACTGTTGGTTAATACTCGATATGACCAATACAATTAGTTCCAATTGCTTGTTAAAGACTCTTCTGGACAGAAAATGCTAACCTCTTGGTGTACCTCTTGGTGTACACTTGGCCCCTCTGTTAGTATCATCTTCAAAATGAAATTCACTAGTTTTCCTGTCATTTCTAGAACTTTTCCGGGATAGCAGTTTCTGCAATGTTTAGCAAATAAGAAATTTCAATGCACTACATATCCATTACTACAAAGACATTTATAAACCCTTGAAGGACAGTCATGGTAAGAAACAACAGAGCATGAACACTTACAGAAAGCTTCGGGCTTCCAACAGCCTTGGTAACGAACTCTGTTGAGATAGAGTTTGCAGGTTCAATATCGATCACTCTACTTGATATTGATATATTTTTCCCATTCTCTGCTAAGAAATTTCTCTCACTGTGAATGTTATTCTTTACCAACATTTGGAGTATAGGCTGGTCCCCATATAATGTTGCAAGAGATGTCACTGGAATAGGAACTGTCATTTCAGGTGCTAGATTAGGCACCAGACACCTTTCATCATTACACTTGTCTATAGAATTCAATGATGATTCTGAAGGTAATTGTAACAATGCCTCAGAATTCATGTTCAATTTTATACTCTGCAATAGGGGGGAAAAACTCTTCTGAGCACAATAGACCATCTAGTTTATTATCCCACCTCTTATACATCTAGCCCCAAAGGGCGAAATAAATTTTAAAACAATATATGGTGATGAATCATCCTTCAACAAAAATATTTTATCACCAGCTTCCTGCCCATGCATCAGCATAAATTCAAGGATCTAGCTATTAGCTACCTGTAATACATAACAGTGCATACCTGAACAAGAAGGTCCTCAATTCTCTTACAAAGTGCAGAGTTGGAATTCACCAGATGCTTATTTGGAGGCCATATCTGATGAAAACAAATTAGTTAAATTCACAGGATTCCTAAGATAGGATTAATTACCTGCTCTAGTTTTGAATATGCAGTCCACTAATATAAAGAATATTGAAAACCCTACTACAGGATTAAATCATGTTGCGGTGCACGGAGAATACTTAAAACAGATGTACAATAAAAATCAAATTAAAGGGATTTTGGCAAATAGCCAAGAATTTCCTTCTGAGTTATTTTTGTAAGTTATCGAATTCCTGGGATATTTTATTCAAGTTATGAAAGGAACTGTTTGTGAATCTTAGAAAGTTTTGCTTTATTAAATTCAAAAACTAGAAGATAATCTGCAAAAATGGATGCATCTTCCTATAAGAATACAAATCAAAGACATAAAAACACTTGTGCGATCGTCCAGCTAAAACATGAAACGTGATATGTTGATGCCAAATACCCTGAATCGGAGAAACAAAATTAGCTACCTGTGACCCACATGAAGAACATGTATACCCTTTTGCAGAAGGGGGTCTTTGCAAAAGATCAAGCAAACAGCCTGTGTGTAGAATATCTGAAACAGAAAATCCTCTATTAGCGTTATGCTCAGGAAGTTTTACTTTACTTTGTGCTGTAGGATCGTGGAGAAAAGGCATAAGCTGGAAAGGTTGAAAAACAAAACCTACGCAAGCAGCTTAGCCGAATAACAGGTTGACTAGCACATATATTTTCTGAGCATAAGCTACACTTGGGAAACAAGTCATCAGCACCATCGCCATCAACAACCCACTCTGAATATGTTTTTATCTGCAGTTTTGATGCCCAAATATAAAATAATAAATATTTGACTGCAAATTTTCCAAAGAACTTTCATATATACATCAAAATATATTGCATACCTCACATATACTGTGCTCTGGCTGGCAAAGGCAATCCCCACAAACAGGTACCTTGTGTACAGAGCAATACAGCTTTGTTGCCTGCAAAACACAATCCAAAGAAGTCATCATAACAATTCTTCATGATATCCTCTCAAAACACTAATGTATTGTAGTTTAACCCCTTCAACAATACTGGTTTCTTTTCTTTGTAAAAGAAAATTGGCAGATACCATATCCATGATGGGTATAGAAACAGTCCTTATAACAGCAATAGAAACATTCCCAACTTAGAAAGCCGATAGGATTCTTTTTCAAAAACACTAACTTTACCTGATCAATTAATAACAAATTTGAACGAAGCTCTGGACAGCTAAAAGTGCCATATTAAAAACCCAATTATAAAAATGGGTAGAAAGAGCTTATTGAGACAATGGGAATTTAATATTCACCAAACCCAAAACGGCAAAAAAAAAAAAAATCTCCATGATCAATCCCACTAGGTAGTGATGAGCTCTGAAATAAAACAGATGCAAACAATTGAAACATCCCTGTAGAACCAAAAAAAAATATAAGAAAGCACACCTTGTGGCATTTACAGACCACCATGGCGATGGAGCTCCAAGTTAGGAAATCCCTTAAAATTTTGGAAGGACAATAAGATATAAACGCTGACCCACTAAATCACGGGGTTCTCCTCCGATAGAAATGGTGAACCATAAATGCAGGAACTGAATTTTCTTTATAATAGGCTGTGAACAGCTAATAAACAAATTTCCGTTCCATGATAGGCGGTGTCAATTCTGAAGGAAGCATATGCAGGGGAAGGGGAAATATAGTGTTTCGTAACAACGGTTAGTTAAACACGACAATTCTGCAATTGAACAAACACGAGAGAGGGAAAAAGCGCAGGGCGAGCGTGTAAACGGTGGGTCCGTGCAAATTCAGTTGGAAACACCATTCCAACTCTTCTTTCTGTCTTCTGCTAACTTCTTTTTAAAATTTGTCGGTTCCATGGAAGGGCTTACTGAGTCGAATGGATTGAAAAATTGCTACCGTGAGCGGTGGAGCATCCGTATTTATCTACCCCATTTAACCAGCCGCTGATTTTTTGATGAAATTTTTAAATTATTAATTTCAAACCTACGGAAATTAGTAACGTG
>VDFB02353493.1:37491184-37529390 GCA_007258455.2 Sequoia sempervirens
AACATGGAAGACAAGGAAGATTATTGTTAAGCAAGAAGTTGCAGAAGGAAGTGAGCTTGAACATGAGCATGAAATAATAAATATTCAGAGAGTTCTAGAAGAATTGTAAAAGGTTAAATTCTAGGTGCTAATTTTGATTCATCTATTTCTGTTGTGGAGAATCTTTGTGGCATGATTGATTCTTTAAAGGTTTACATCTCCAGACTTGAAGTGCATGTTGGTATCAAGTCTAATGAAGGAAATTTGAAAGATATCAAAGAGAAATGTGTGAATGCACATAGTTGAGTGATGAAGGAATTAGAGAGTGTACAAGGTTGTGAAGAAGAGTCACAAAAACTACTATCTTTTTTCCTAGATTGGTCTAGCTATACACTGGATATAAGAAATGAGATAAGGATGAGTGAGTCTTGTTTGAGCACTCAGGCAGATACATACAGGCTGGTAGAGATAAAGATAATTAGAGGTGATCCTAAATTGTTCAGCTTCAGGACAAATTCTTTTCTCTACAAGATCAGAGGACAAATGTTATCAAGAAGTTTGTGGCACCCAAAGACATAATTAAACTCAGACATACTTCTGTTTCTAGTGCTCTTGGCTATATTGGTGAGTTACCAAAGATCAACATTAGTCCCACTAATTTAGCAGATGGTGTGGATTCTTTAACTAAACTTGAGCTATTTTACAAGACTCTATATATTTTTGGCTACATTATGATATATACATATATACCAGTGCCCCTTCCTTTTTCATTGATGTCAAAGGGAGAGAGATGAAGAGATGGATAGATGAAGAGATAGAGAGTCAGAGGAAAAAAAAAAATTTGTGAAGAAAAGTTTTGATAGGGGGAGTATTTAGAGTATTCAGTTTCAGTTGTTGGAAAATGTTTTTGTTATGCATGTTACCATCAATTCCAAAGGGGGAGATTTTTGGAAGCTTTACAACATGAGAATGAAGTATGGATGGTTTGTGTTGGTTGTTCTTGTGGGAGTAAAGGGTGACTCCCCAACACCCCCAAGAACATTTGCAACCAAAACCACTTCTACAAGAGAGAGAATGGCAAGAAATCCTGCTTCACAATGCAAGATTGATTAATGGCTGAATTGATATTGAATTGCTATGTAAATGAGATGCCTTGCTTATAAAGGCAAGGTTGAAATGTAGTAATGAACATGATGTTGAAAAATGTCATAATCCTATGACATGAGACAACCAACAACCTAATCACCTAGGAAATGAATCATCCTAGCTAGATAAGATAAGTTCTAGAAGAGCCAACTAAGACTTCTAGAAATAATATTTTATCCTAAGTAAACTTAACCATGTGAATATGTCCCCTAATTACCTGGTGAAAGAATTATCTAGGTACAAGACAATTATTCACACCAACAATTCCTATGTTTTCATTGATGTCAACATGGTGATAACTATATCGGAAGACTACTTGGTTTACCAAAAGTTGTTCTCTACTGGTAATATCCTTTTTTGATGGATAGATGTGTTGGTATTTGAGTCCAAAATTTACCACAAGATTTGATATGATTCTAATCTCCTAACCATTTTTTCTTGGCTCATTCATATAGCTATATCCTGGGTCTTGCGATGTCTTTTGTTGTGAGCAATAAGTTATCTCTGACAAATTTTAACTCTGTATTTTACTGTTGTTTTGTGTGTGGCATATTGACATGGGAGACTCCACATTCTACTAAGGTGAATATTCTTATGTTTCGATTTTGATTGATGGTCTCTTTGTTGGTGGTATGATGGGAAATTAATGTGCTATTAGATTTGGAAGGTGTTTTCTTTGAGAATTATTTGTTGGTTTGGAGAAGTGTGTTTTTAGTCTTGGATGACTCAACATATGCAATAGTATGAAGACTAGTTATGCTTTATGGATGTTAGCCGACTTGGTATAATGCTTAAATCATATATGGTGCCAACAAATAAGGTTTTGATTATTTTTGTGTTCATCTAATTAGGCCAACCTAATTGATGATTAAGATATGCTTGTATATATAAAAGGTATTTTGAGTATGCAAATAGTAGTTGAAGAAGATACACATGAGCAGTGAATGTGAAATATGAAGAGGATTGAGGAGTGTGTATAGATCTGAGCTTAAATGCTTTATCAACTATGATCAATTCAATTTTATTGAGTGATTACTTTGTGAGGCCGTAATTCATATTCTAAGCTTTAGTGGAATTGAACCCTACACATTAAAGGTGTATTCTATCAGTTCAATCTTTTGGTAATGAGCCACTATCATTGTATCTTGGCAGTGAGCCTTTTAAGGACAATGAGTCTTGGCAGTGAGCCCTGTAATATTTTGCATCTGGATATAATATATTGTGATTCAACCCTCACCATGGTTTTTCCCTTTTTGGGTTTTCCACGTAAAAATCCTGGTGTTCTTATTTATGGTTGCATTGACTTGTTTCTATGTTCTCTCTTGCTGATTCAGTCAGAATTGTGATAATGTTTAAATGAGTTTTACTATGGTTTTATGGAATATTGATTCACCCCCCCTCTCAGTATTTTGGATGTTCAACATGGTCAAGCCTCTATTGTTTTCTTTTGATCTCCATAGATAAATAAGAGAATATAAAAAATATACATTCTATTATCCTATTTCTATCGAGGAGATAAAATAGTGACAAAAACTATGGATACCACTCCCAAGTGTACAAGGAGTGATAAACTAGTGTGTATATATGTGTGAACAAAAATGAAGTGACAAACCAATAGTGCCAAGCATGAAATAAAGGATTTTACAACAATAGAAATAATCAAAGGAGAAGGAAAGATACACATCACCTCAAATTATAAATGAAGAGTTGAAACTAAAAACAACAAGAACATGTTCTCCTCAACAAGTATGCAAAATGCAAGGGATAACAATCTAATTCTAGAGTGTTGCCAAGAATTTTAGTGGAATACTGATAAATATTGTTGAAGTTCACATGAAGAGTTCTAATGCTCAAATATTTATAATTTTATCAAAAAATTCTTGAGATATTGATGGATCAGATGATGTGTGAGATATTGAGAGAGATTTAATTCAAAAATGATCTTGGCAGATACAAATGAGAGTCTCCAAGGTCTAAAGAGTCATTCAAATTTTGATTTAGAGTAGCTTGGATAAGAAGTAGGGTGATGAAATGCTTAGACATGGTCATTATACAATAATATATTATGGGATATTAGCATGTCACACAAAATCTATGTGTCATGCTAGTGTCTAAACATTTACAACTCTTGAAAGGGATAATCACCAAGAAATAGTAAGATTAGTATGGTAATTATATAATTTTACACAAAAGAGACCATTAGAGGGCATGAACTTAGCACGGTGGGAAAAAAGGATAATAAAAGGGACAAATGAGCCTAAAATAATATTATCATATAGACACTAAAGTGGGCCCAGAATATGATAGAAAATTAAAAGGGTATACAATTTTTTACATTACATTTTCCCCTGACTTTAGTAGGTAGATGATGTTAGGTGATATGCTACATAAAAGTACATAAATTAAATAATAAAATTAATATAATCATATTATACCCAAAGGATGATATAGAGGATGCAAAATATTCTTCAATTATATTAATTACACCCTTAGGTTGAAAACTGTAAAATAATATGTCAATAAAAAACTTGCATGAAAAATAATGTTAGAAAAACATATAAAATCTACAAGAGAAAAGAGCTAGATTGATATAGCCTAACAAGCTATACTATTAGAAAATCATATAGCGTAATGTATACTACACATGTATAAAATAAAGGAAAAAACTAACAAACATATAAAATCTACAAGAGAAAAGAGCTAGATTGATATAGCCTAACAAGCTATACTATTAGAAAATCATATAGGGTAATGTATACTAAACATGTATAAAATAAAGGAAAAAACTAACAAACATACAAGGTAAAAAGAAAGGAAATGGAAAGATGGAGATAAAGGAATATTGTCAACATGCTATTTTGTTAGGAAAATGTAAGGTATTATCAAGGTTTAGCATGCTATATCTATAGGAACCATACAATACCTCCACATATCCAACACACTAGAAAACTACAATGTAGGTGACCTTAACAAGGGAAAAGGTAGGTCATATGAAGAACACATACTAGAAAAATCCATTTATAGGTGGCTTAGATTCTACTGACATTGTAGGGAGCATGCAAACATGTGGGTGTGTGCATATGTGTGGATGCATATATGGGTGAAAATGGACTCCTTTTTAAAA
The DNA here is from genome assembly GCA_007258455.2 of Sequoia sempervirens. NCBI lineage: Eukaryota > Viridiplantae > Streptophyta > Pinopsida > Cupressales > Cupressaceae > Sequoia > Sequoia sempervirens. The sequence continues at coordinate 37,495,434 of VDFB02353493.1, forward strand.
GAATTTCATAGAAAATGTGTATGCAATGAATTTTAAGGTGGAAGAGGGAAAGAAGGTGAAGAATCTTTAGAACGCATATAGATATATTCTTAAAGTCACCAAAGAGAGAAATAAATGCTTACTAGGAGATGTATAAAAGAGGATGTCACAAACATGAAATACTTGAAATTATTCTCATGGAATGACATCTAAAGAATGAGGATGTCACATAGAAACAAGAAACATCAAGTGAAGTCACACAAAGGTATCTATAAGCTTAGGGTCAATATGTGTACATATGAATAGTTATGGGATAGGGAATGAATTGTAATCATCCCCAAAGATTATAAAAATACAAGTAGAAAGGAAGAATAACACATAGAGATCAAATAGTATTTTTTCTAGGTCAACATGGAAGAGGCCTATATGTCAACAATTTGCAACATCTCAAAAATGTTAATGTTTAGCAAGGTAAAAAAAATTATAGAAGAAGATAAATGTATAGAAGGTAAGAAAATTTTATTCTTCTTATATTCATGTATAGCAAGGGTCTTCCATGGGGAACTAAAAAAGCTCAATAATACATGTTCATAAATTAAAATTAAATAAATCAAGAAATACTAACTAAGAAAATAAACACATGAGACAAGGATGATACTCTAGAGTTCTTAGTCAAGTAAGTCATCTCACTCCCATTCTAGATCAAGGGTGGAAGTAGGGCCAAGAAATAGTGGGGACAACATAAAATTATCATTAAACAGAATAATTAACAATAGTATGCTATGAAAAAGGAGTAGGGGGTGATTGCAGGATCATGGGGGTCCAAAACATGGCAATATGACCCAAAAGTGGCTGACGACATTGTTTTAATCCAAATTTGATGAAATGAAAAGGATTTATTGATAAAATTATTAGCTTTCCACCAATATAAGATATGAATTATTTTGAATTAAATAGATAATTATTATTGATTTTTTACATGCATTCTAACTAAAGTCTTGATTGATAGGCTAATTGAAAAAAATCTATAATTCTCAAACGATTTCAAATTTTTTGAATCTAAAAGATGTGGCACATTTTATGATTCCCATACTATTGGATAAAAAAAAGAAAAAAATATTTTCATAAATTTTTGACCAAGTTATGGTGGTCAGACAAACGAATTTTAATATTTAAAAAAATTTCTAATAAAAAATTCATAACTAAATATTTACTTACAATTTTTTTATTTTATTTTTTAAATGTGGCACATCCCAGAATGTGTCCTCTACTTATATTGAAAGTTTCAAAACAATATATTTTTTTTTTCTTGTACTTAGGTTGGTTAGACATACACATGCTTTCTATTTTTTCCTGAAAATTTAGTACTACTATATTGAAATTTCAAAATTTAATCAAATAGATTTACATTTTTTAAAAAGAGGAATAGTATCTTAGAAAATAAATTCAATTCACTACAAATTTTATTCTTACATATTTTTCAAAGCATGTTAATATCCTATTCAAATTTTTATGTCAAGTTGCCTAACTCTATTTTTCAGAATTTTCATTGGTACTTAAGGGCCTAGCTTGGACCCCCATGATCCTGTACTGACCCTAGGGGTAGTGTCCACCATGGGATATTTGGAGGGGAAATTATTTGCAATATGTCTATTACTAATTAAAAAATGCACTCATATGAAGGAGTGGACAAATCAATGTTTGAATATGAAACTAGTGGTTTGTGGCTCATTGCTAACAATAAGATTGTGAATAGAAGTGTAAAAAATATAGGGTGAAGGAAGGTCCTTTATACTAGGGGAACTAATGCATAATGGATTAGATGTGGTGAAATTGGGTTAGGCTTAGGATTTCAAAAATATGGAGTGGGGTGATACTAAAGTTTTCATTTAGGGGATGGGCAGGGTATTCCAATGTCTAAGGTGAAGGGGTAAATCTTAGGAAATACATAATGGTAGGTGCACGAGAAAGGGATAAGAGAGGAAATGATAGCATTAGATTAAAAATCACATTAAATAAATCTAATTGAGTGGTGAACAATGGGAAATTAGGAATCTCAACAAGAAGAGGAGGGTCTAGAGTAGAGCCAAGACCACCTTAATTCATTAAAGTATTGAATTAGTAGGAACTACTTAGGTAGATGAGAGGTTGTAGGTTTAGAAGAGAGAGTTGGAGGTGGAACAAAAGGCATAGGGATAGAATGTGGTGGTGGTGGTGGATCAGGGATGGTATGGGCAACAACACAATGATAATTCTTCCATAGTCAAGCCAACTAGTTATGTTAGACTTGCACACTCTAGTTTTAGAAGGAATACCATTACGATCACCTAATGTGGTTTTATTTCTACTACTTTTCCTAGGGGTATTGGAAATATAAAAGAAAATAATGGAGGAAAAGTGACAACATGAGGTGTAAAAGAATAAGGGAAATGGTAAACTAATATAGGGTACTTTTTTCTTAGCGCCCTAGGGGCATGTGAAGGAACATGAGTAACCATCAAGGGTTGAGTGACCACATGAGGACTAGATGGAGTTGGTGGGGGAATGAAATAAGGAATTTTAATTTCCTTGTATTTTTGATAGAGTCTAAATAAAATGTCAATGTGAGGTTATAAAGGGCTAAAAGGGGTAGACCAAAAATAGTCAAGGGAGAATTTATCCTAAATGGCAAGTGGCTAGTGTCCGCTATGAAAAACATTATGTACTACACCATTACAAGGAAAAATTAAATATTTTTGAATAATATGAAACATATTGCATTGTAATGAGCCATGTATGGCCTAAATATCTGAAGTAGGAATGATGTTGAAGGAGATATCTAGGGTCCTTGGTCCTACCTAGATAGAAAGGGTAATAGAATCTATGAATAAAATGGAGAGGCAATCATGCATGCATAAAAATATCTTAGAAGTATCATACATATCTCTATATAGTTGGTTGATGTATAAGAATTCCGTAGTCATTATACTTGTCCTAGTAATAGCTTCAATTAGGGAATTGTGAATAAATTTTTGGTTACAAAATTAGGAATATAAAGAGGGATTCCATATATACCTATAGGAACATCAACAAAAGAAAAAGAGATGGTGGGTTCAAGAATTAGTCCAACTTGAGGTGCTTGGGGTGGAGTGTACACCATGCCCACTATATTTGTGAATGATTATAAAGGAATTAGAGTGGGTATATGACACTAGAGAGGTGGGAGTGAGGTGGATGGATGGAGTATGATTGGTTACAATATCAATACAATTTATGGATGAATGGTGTGGGAATGGATTAGTACATATTGTGTCAAGGGGGTAGAAGGTGTGTAAATGTTCCATGTTAATGGAAATAAATTATTGTAAACTAAGATTATATTAATTAAAAAAGTGGTTTAAAATGTTGGTTTTTCTATGATCAAATAGTTAAGACCATCATCTTAGAGGAAGTTGAGGTTGTACCTACGTTATTAACAACAATAGATGTTGCATTATTAAAAAAATCAATTTCTTTTATATTTTTGTAAATGATGTAGAGACCTTGTATGATGTAGAAGGAGCTAACAATACATAAGGGGATAATTTAAACTAACAAATTATCTATTGGTAATCTCATAGGGCTATGCACAAGTGTGTAAATGATGGGTACACATAAGTAATATTATATCTTGAAAATAAGAGGATGAAGGTTTCTAATGAAAACCATCTACATGTTTGAATAAGGGAGTGCAGATGGAATTTGTGAATGATAGTGAAAGATGAAGTCTATTAATTTTATATTTGCACCTTATTTACAATGAACCAAGTCAGTAAATGTGACTTGTGGGCCAATGTTTTCTTATAATTTCTCTAATAATTCATTGGTTAGATGGTTGAATGATGAGATGGAATGGTCAAGAAGAATGCAAAACTAATCAAATGCCATGCCTTTTAATGAAAGGAGAAGATGTTTTTCCAACATCTTACCTTAAAATAGAAAGTCACTACACAAGGTAGTGAAAGTTGAAATGTGTGTTTGTGGATCTCCCTTGCCATCATATTTTTCAAATAGGGTACCTCAAAACTCATAAGAAGGGGTGTAGTGAGGATATCAAGTGATAGTGGGCTATGCTAGTAGTAGGTGGCTGTGAGAGGCAATGATATTATAGTGAGAAGTAAGTTATTGTTGTAATCTATCCACATTTTGTATGAGTTGGTTTGTGATAGAGGTTTTGGTATGTAATGAGAAACCAATAATAGTAGTGAGGGCAGTTGAAAGTGGTTGTGAAAATAATGGTTGCATAATCATGGTTTGCAATGGGATGACATGTGAGGTAATCAGGTGATTGATAGAAAATTTGAATGGAAAGGGTTGAATTTGAGGAATATGCCCATACAAGAAGATGGGGTTAGATGCTAGAACATAGAAGTTGCCACATGTGTAGAAGTTTCCATGTGGGCACTTAGAGTTGGCATAGACATAGAAACTTGATCATTTATTATATTTGAATAAAAATATTGAGTTTTCTCACAAGTAGCCACTATTGTGGAGACATCACTATTCATGATAAGGGCTATGCCATGAAACCAATCTAGGTCTTCTAGATAGTTACACAACTATGTCCTCATGGCATTGGGAATGGGTCCATGTTATGCACTTCTTCATTGGCATTAAATGTAGATTGATAACATTCTAAATGTTTATCCAATTTTCTCACCTGAAAGTGAGAAGGCATATAGAGGGCGGCTTCATGGTAAAAGCCTCCCTCAATGTTGTGATATGTTGTAGAAGGAGAAGTAGATAACTAAGGAAAAGAGGTATTGTTTGGATCAAAGGAGAATTTTTGAAAAGTCCAAAGTTTTTTGAATAGGAGTAGTTAGTGGTCTAGAGTGAGATATATTTAAGTTTTGAACGCTCCTATGAACAATTCTATTAGAATATAGAGATTGGGTTATGAATCTAATGAAAGGTTAGCATAGAGGCTTCATAATACACAACTCAAAATGATGGAGAATATTTTTTTGTTTTGAAGTTTTTAGTTCTTAGAGTTTTTGGTTGTTTTGAAATGAAATTTATGAGAATGTCGAGTTCACCAAAATGTAATAGGTGAACCAAGAAATAAATTAATGAAAAATGTCAGTTTCACTAAAATGCAATGTGAAGTTACAAGGGTATGTAATTTTCTACATTACATAAAGAACTACAATTCAATGCAAAATTTCAAACAAGGAGCATACCCAAAATACTTATTTTCCTATCCTAGATAATCGACCTAGACCGCATAAAATTCAATAGTTCATATCGACTATAAAACTTAGTACAACTGTCCTTTCCAATTACTTTATTAAAACAATATTTAATTTTAAAATATCATTTCCATAACTATAATATAAATTATTTTCAATTAATTTATATTATTTTTATCTTATTAAATTAATCTAGAATAAACATCAAAACATATTTATTTTTCTTCTTATATTCTTCATATTAAAAATATTTACAGTTACACTATTTTAATATTATTATTTTTTCAAACAACTCTTTATTTTATTTCATAGCTTTCTCTAAACAATGAAATTATACATCAATTTAAGAATAAATGAAAATACCGCATACAATATATTAAATGCATCACGTGAGAGGAGGGGAACAAGTAAACAATTACGAAAAGCAATTGATCAAAAATTGACTTGTTGATAAAAATATATTCTTAATAAAGAAGTCACAAATACAAATTTACTTAGTTTGTGAATGTAATTATCTTTCTTTGCCCAGGTAGACAAACATTAGCTTCAAAAATATAGAAATTTTGGCCATACCAACCACTCCAAAATTAACCACTTTGGAAATTTCAACAGCGTTTGTCTTGGGTAGATTCTCTCCAACTTTCAAACATATTTGAATTGAATAACTATAATTTTCAGTTTGGAGGCTCATACAAACAGTCCAAAAACACAGGACAAGCCGTCTTAAAAGAATTTTTGTATTAAACCCAAAAACTATGGTCAAACCGTTATGAAACAGTAAACATTCAGTTTCTTCCTGCAACTTGGAAGCTTTTTTAATTCAATACTCTTAATGGGTATGCCATGGAAAAACAAATATGAAAAGTGGATTATTAAAATTGAAAGAATTTTAATATATTTGGTGAGGATAATGGTATGATTTTTATTATATTATTCGGTTTTAGAAAAATTTACTATTGGAAAATCCGTTTCCAACAATTTATCGCAAGAAAATTCATCGTAATGACAAATTCATCTCAAAGAAAATTCACCACCAGCAATTCACTGCAGCGGAAAATTCATCGCATTAATGTGGTGAATTTTCCTTGAGCTGAATTTATCATGGCGGTGAATTTTCTTGCCGTGAATTGTTGGCAGTGAATTTTCTGGCGGCGAATTGCTGATGCCATATTATTCACTTAAGTTCAAATTTTTAGATATGTAATTGGATCAGATTTGACTTTTAGATAACTTTCATAGACTAGTTCTTCTATTTGAAACAAGAGCTGTAGAGCAGCAAAGTTCCTGCCAGAAAGTTTTAGAATAGTTTTGTTTGTATTTGTTGAGTTTGTTGTCTTTTATGAACAATTGGTCAAGATTGTCACCTAAATTTAGGAATTTGATAATTGATAGAGTCAACTTTGTCTTTCATTAGAAAATGACCCTTATAACAAAATAATTTTGGTCACTTCAAAATTCTGAGATGCTCTGGTTGTGCTTTTAGGCCATGAAGAAAGCACAATTTACATGTTGTCAGCATTATTTAAATATTTATGAGTTCAAATATTTCCTTAACCATTCAACATATATGATAAAAAATCCTCTTTAAAAAAGCAACAATCTTTAGAACTTTCATTGTACATAGAGTCATGTATAACCACCCTGCTTAAATGTTACAATTTTCTACACAAATGAAAATGAAAGCATATAGTCCTAAGTCCTCTTATAGATGCCTAATGTCTGCAAAACTCAATAAGTTTAGAAACTGATGAGCAAAAATATGAATGGATTCCCTCTATCAATATTTATTGTTGCATCTTTCTAATTAATGTTGATCACTATTTTCTGTCAAGTATTAATCGAACCTCATTTAATATACCTGAATTACAAGCAAGAAACCACTAAAGGTTAGCATGGGAAACCAAGGCTTTCCAGCTGATCAATGGATTGTTGTTCAAGCTGGGGCCCAACTAGGTATTAAAGTGTGTGGTGCGGTAAGAGATTGGGAATGTACTTCAAGAGGCACATGAGAATCTTATTGGAGGTCATTGGAACTTCAAGTTCATGCCGGAACATGCAATGTACTCTTAGCAAGTCTATGGTGGCCTTGATGCCAAAGAATAGGTAGCGAAATATTGAATTGGAAAACCATTAAAACAAGACTTTATGCCCCTTTGGTCATCCCAACCACAAGAAATATTTGAAATATTTGGCATATATTAGAGCCAAATCATGTAATGAGACTATAAATTAGTTTATCTAAGGGGTAGATGAATGAGGGTAGAATCAGGTTAGCTCAATATTTTTAGACTCTTATTATTTATTTTTCTTATATCAACAAAAACCAAACTTAAAAAGAATGGAGCACAAGCATGGACGGGAGTAGAGGTCTGAGCGGGAAAATGGGTCTTTCGAATTTTTTGGTACTGAGCAGGGTGATGGTGATGGATCTGAGAAGGCTCAGGTGGGTCACAAGTCTGCCTCGAGTAAGAAGAAAAGCATGGAGGAACTGGAACGAGAGGATTCCCCAAAAAAGCTTGTGGATGACTCGGGTGGGAAGGATATTCCGGTTCCTTCCTCTAAGATGCTCGCCGATGATTGCTCTAAAGGTAACCCCAAAGGTGTGGTGGGGTCTGGAGACACGAATGGAGGACATCGTAAGACGTGGGCCTCTCTGTTTGGGGTTAAACCTAATGGTAAGTCAACTTTTCCCCCTGTGCACAACATTTCTTGCCCTATGGTTGGAAAATTTACAATTTCTATTCCAGACGAGATCATTGATCATAATATTGCTCTAATGGATAATTCCCTAGTTGGCAAATTTATGGCCCAAAGGCCAAATATAGAGGTTGTCAAGGATTTTGTTAGAAAGAAATGGAGAACAAATGGTAGTGTCTCTGTTGTGGCTCTCCCAAAAGGTTTCTTTTCTTTTGAATTCTCAAACAGAGAAGACATTAAGGCAGTTAGAAGTGGAGGACCTTGGGTTATTGGGAAATCAACTCTCGCACTTAAGAAATGGTCTTCAAATTTAGATCTAACAGACTCCATCTTTGAGACTATTCCGGTATGGGCAAGGCTTCATGGTCTTCCTCTGGAATACTAGAATGAGGATGTTTTTATGGGGATAGCTAGCTCCTTTGGGGAGCTACTATCGATTGATCCAATGATAGTAGCAAGAAAAAGACTGGTGTTTGCCAAAATATGTGTGGGTGTTTCTCAGGAAGCGGATCTTCCCTCCTCTGTGGAGATCCATTCGAAACTTCGCTCCTGGTTGCAGGCTATCAAGTTTGAGACCATCCCTTTTGCCTGCTTCAACTGCAAAAAATCTGGCCATTAGGCGAAGCAATGCCCCCTTAAGGCAGTAAAAGAAATGGAAAACCCTAAAAGGCCCTCAAAAGTGGTATGGAAAAAGAAGCAGGGGGAAAAATTAGCAACAACGTCAGTGAGAAAGCTAGCTGATCTTCCTGATAATATTTCTGGTGAAGCTGGAATTGAAGGCTCCGCCGTCCAGACCCCCCAAGTTTTGGCCCCAGAGATTAACTCTAATTTTTAGGTCAAAGAGGCAAGTGTGGAATTTGATGTTGGGAACCTATCCCTAAGCAAGGTAGCTGATTCTTTTTCCCCAATGATGAGCCCCATTGGTTGGGACCCCGTGACGCCAGGGTTGAACGATATTCCTATTCAGGGACTATCTCTGTAGGTAGGTATTACTCTAATTGTGTCCCCGCTTCGGGCAAATAACCCAGTAGTTGAATCCTATTCAGATGTGGCTCTTGTTGAAGTAGTTAAAGACACTTACTCAGACCCTAGCCAGGTAAGCTTTCTCGAAAGAAGTAGCTCCTCGCCTTGTGTGAGTGGGCTCATGGACACTCTCCCCTGGGAAAAAAAATTCCTCTCTGAAAAAGAATGGGAATCCAGTAAAGAATCAGATAGTCAAGATGATACAGATAGAGAAGAGGTGCTATCCATGAAAAAGAAGAAAAAAGCAAAAATCAAAATCACCCCTTGTAGTATCTCGACAAGATCGAGAGAAAAAGCGGACTGTGGGGCAATTTCCTTGGCCAGAGGAAGAAAACCTAAAAATTGGATAAGAGAGCACAATAGCTTCCAAGATATTGCAGATGGCTTCCAAAAAACCATCCCTGAGATCCTCCTCTCTCCTAAACTATCATGAAGATATTGTCTTGGGAGATAAGGGGACTACATAACCCCCACAAGCAGGATATTTTACACAATTTTTCCCAGGGCCAAAAGCATGATATTCTCCTCATTCAGGAAACTAAAATGTTAAGTGAAAAGGTGGAAAAGATTTCTCTGTTCTAGCACTATTCTATTTAGGGAAGATATTCTGTTGGCGCCTCTGGTGGGGTAGCGACTTTTTGGAACTGTAAGATCATAAGAGGTGATCCACTTTTTTCTTGTCCTAATCATGTTGCCACTAGATTTACTCATATAAGGGACAACTTCAGCTGGATCCAGTCTAATATTTATGCTCCTAACTATAAAAAAGCTCGGAAGCTTTTTTGGAAAGAGTTGGATACTTTTTGGAATATCTTTCAAAATGACCCTTGGGTTGTCATGGGAGATTTTAATTCCCCTCTCCTTTAGGGTGAAAAGTTTGGTGGTTCTCAGATCAATGAAGAAAGCAAAGAGAATCTTCTTGAATTCATCAACAATCAGGCTTTGATTGACCTAGACCTGCAAGGTAGCTCTTATACGTGGTCGAATCAAAGAGTTATGTCTGATCTGATCCAGGTGAGACTTGATAGAACCCTTGTTTCTGATGTCTGGCTCTTAAATTATTGTTGTTTGTTGAAGACCCTCTAAAGGATTGGATCTGACCATTTTCCTATTAGTTTTGTTGCTAACCACTTAAAGATTAAGAGGAATACTCCTTTTCGTTTTGAGAAGATGTGGCTTTCCCATCCTCTCCTTCGAAAGGAAATAAGGAAATGGTGGAATATTAATATAAAGGACACTGCCTTATTTAGAGTCACCAAAAAATTAAGAGAAGTTAAAATGAATCTCAGAAAGTGGGAAAAAGAGTCTTTTGGCAACATCTTTCAAATCAAATATGATCTTCAGTTCAGGCTTTCTGAAATCCAAAACAAAATTAAGAGGGAAGGCTACCTAAATGAAACTAAGGAGAAGGAGAACGAGATTCTCACAAAACTTCATGAGATAATTGCTAAAGAAGAGGAATTTTGGAGATAAAGGTCCAGAGCTCTTTGGTTAAAGGCTGGAGACAAAAACACCAGATATTTTCATCTCTCTACTTCTAAAAATAGAGCGGCTAATAAAATCTCTGCGATTGTTGTTAATGGCAGAAAATATGAGGATGAAGAGGACATCAGAAGAGAGGTTGTCCTTTTATTTAAGAACTTTTTGTCTGAGAAAGAGGGAATTAACTTGGAGGATCAAAATCAATTACTGGATGCTATCCCCAGGGTTGTTAACTCTAGAGACAATGCAATGTTGACTGCTATACCCACTAGCGAGGAAATTAAAAAAGTTGTTTTCTCTTTTGAAGGAAGCAAAGCGCCTGGTCCTGATGGCTTCCCTTTACTTTTTTTCCATTGGTTCTGGGATATTGTTGGGGAGGATGTTGAGAAGGCTGTGAAAGAGTTCTTCCATTCTAGAAACCTTTTGAAAGAATTAAATGCCACTTTCTTGGTTCTTATCCCTAAAAAACCTAGAGTGCAGGATTTTGAAGGGTTCAGACCTATCAACCTTTGTAACTCCTTCTATAAAATCATTTCGAAGGTTCTTACCTCTAGATTGCTTCTCATTCTGCCCACTCTTATTGCTCCTCAACAAAATGGTTTTGTGCCTGGAAGACAAATTCTTGATTCCATTGTCCATGCTCATGAGAATATTCACTCCCTCTTGGTTTCTAAATCAGAAGGATTTCTTCTAAAGCTTGACATATCGAAGGCTTATGACAGGGTGGACTGGAATTTTCTGTTTAAAATTTTAAATTTTTTGGGTTCAATGAAAGGGTTTTGTAGCTGATTGAACAACTCATTACCTCTGTTTTTGTGGCGGTTCTGATTAATGGGATCCCTTCTACCTTTTTCTGTTGTTCTAGAGGGTTAAGACAGGGAGATCCCATTTCTCCTATCCTCTTCACAATTATGGCTGAGAGTTTTGGTAGGAATATGAGTAAACTGGTTGCTTAAAGATCTATTGTGGGGCTCAAACCGTCTTCAAGCAATTTGATTTGTGCTCACCAACAGTTCGTGGATGACACTCTGCTAATGGGTAGATCTACTGTTTCGGAGGCTAAAGAAATGAAGAAAATTTTGGATACCTATGGAGGAGCTTCTGGTCAGATGATAAATAAGCAAAAAAGCTCGTTGTATTTCTTTAACACACCTTTGTACAGACAAAGGAAGATATCTGGAATTCTTGTTTGCAAGATAGAGTCTCTTCCTGCTACTTATTTGGGGTTACCTCTATGCTTAAAACCTCTGGATTCTTTCTGGATCTCTCTGGTTGATAGGTTTGGGAAAAAAAAATTTGGCTGGAAAGGAGCTCGCCTAAGCCAAGCCGAAAAACTCTAGCTTCTTAAAGCCTCCCTGCAGAATCTTCCTATCTATGTCTTAGTCTTTTCAAAATCTCGACCAAATATGCTGAAACCATTGAAAAGATCCAAAAGAGATTCCTTTGGTCAGGAGTCGAAGAAAGAAAAAGAATGCCTCTTGTTGGTTGGGACCTGGTTTATAGATCAAAAAAGGATGGAGGCCTTGGGCTAAGAAAAATCAGACTGTTGAACAAATCGTTCCTAGCTAAACAGATATGGAGACTATTCTTTTCCTCTAGGGAATGGAGTGAAATAATTAAAAGCAAGTATTTGCAGAATAACAACTCCCTCAAGGATCTTATTGAGAAACCTCTTCTCCCGAAAGGATCAAGTTGCTGGAACTATATGATTGATGGGATTAAGGTGGTGAAATTGGGATTGAAATGGCAGGTTCACAATGGTAACTAGATCAGATTTTGGGATGATTGTTGGTTGCGCAATGAACCTCTGACTCAGGACGGGAATATCAGTAGATGGGCTGATTTTTGTAAAGACACTTATGGCCTCTTTGTCAAAGATTACTGGAGGGATGGTAAGTGGGTCAATCTCCCCCTGATAAACCCTACTTTGGTCTCTGTTTACTCCTCTTTGAATGTTGTTATACTTTGCCTGAATCAGGAGGATAGTCTTATTTGGAAGTATGAACCTTCTGGGTGTTTTTCTATTTCTTCCACTTTTTCCCATCTCTCACATGCTCTTAATCCCCCCCTCTATGGTCGCATGCTTGGACTAAGCATCTCTTACCTAAGGTTAACATCTTTTTTTGGTCCTTGCTCCAAAATAAAGTGCTAATTGTTGATAATCTTTGCAAAAAAGGATTTTTGCTCCCCAATAGATACTACCTCTGTAAAAGCGAGGCTGAATCAGTTAACCACCTCTTTATCCACTATCCTTTCTCATCACTAGGTTGGGATAAGCTTCTGAAATGCTGGCATTTTTCTTGGGTTCCTCCGGAGTTGGTTGAAGACTTTTTTGTTCAATGGAAAGCCCCTTCTCTCAATCCCTTTATAAAAAAACTTTGGGCTTTCTCGTTCCCCCATGTGGCGTGGGGAATTTGGAAAAAGAGAAACAACACGATCTTCAGGGATAAGGAGTCGTCGGATGAAGTTGTGTTTGAAAGAATTCTTAGGATGATTAAAGAGAACTTCTCTGTTGTTCCCTTCAGGGAGGGCAAGTTTGAGGCTATGGTTTGCTCTCCTTATGATAGCAGGATTGCTAGGGAATGGAGAATTAAATGGGATATTTCCAATGCTCCAAATCTGGCCAAAAAATATAGGGAGGGAGTTTTCTAGAGTTTTCCTATGGATGGCTGGGCTAAAGTCAACTTCGATGGTGCGACCAAAGGAAATTTGGGGAAGGCTGGGTGTGGTGGAGTCCTAAGGGACTCGGTAGGTAACTTTATGGGAGTTGTTGCCACCCCTTTGGGGGTCCAAACTAATCACGTGGCGGAAGCGGTGGGTGCTTATTATATAATCAACCTTGCAATGGAAATCAAATGTAAAAATTTATGGCTCGAAGGTGATTCAAAAAATATAATAGACAACCTTTGTGGTAGGTCCCAGCCCACATGGTCGATTAAAAATTGGATTGAAGATGCTAAGTTATTACTTAGTAAGTTTGACAGAATTAAAATCACTCATGTTTATCGTGAGGCAAATGTAGTTGCAGATTTTTTTTCTAACGAGGGAGTTAAGAGTGATAAAATCCTCACGTGGCACAAAAGGATTGATCTCCATTCTGATGTTCAAGCTTTAATGGTGCTTGATGTGGTGAATGGAAAAGTGGTGACTTCTTATAATAATGATGAAGGTACGAGTCATGACTTACAAAATAAGTAGGCTACATGGGGTCGAGAGTATCCGTCAAAGTAATTATTTACCTTGGCTTGCTTTGTGGGTCCTGTGAAGCAAAGGAACTATCTGGAACAGGTTCTTTGCTTGCAATAGTATTTGCACCGAGATTTCAAAAATGGGTGGGGAACGGAAGAGAGTCGAACCTACCAGTTTCAAGTCACACACCAAGAACACTAAAGTGTGGAGCAAAATAAGAAGTGGTTGCTTACTTTCGTTCATCAAGAAACTCCACAGCCCTTAGGATGAGATTACTGATTTCTTTGAGAAAAGCTAGAACAATGGGGAGGTTTTCCTCTTCGGGAGGAAAGTTCAAAATTGATGAAACTTTGATTGCGGAGGTTACTGGTATCCCGATTGAAGAGCATAAATTTTTTAGAGACAGAAAATTCTCTGATGAGGCTGTGATAAGGTTCCCTAAGACCGAAATGGAGAAGCATAAACTTTTTAAGATGTCGAATAGTTACTATGAAGCGGACACCATAAAATCTTTATGGAGAAAAGTGCTAAGGGTTATCATGGAGTACATCACTCTTGACGACCATTTCACCAGGGTTTATGGATACCACTTCATGCTGCTCAATCACTTCCGGCATAAGGTGCGTGTTTCTATCCCTTTCTTTTTTCTCTGTTCCCTGAGAAATAGCTTTACAGACCACAGTAGGAGCCCTAAAAGATACCTGATTCTTCACACGGGTCTTTTAAGGCTCATTTATGAGCACTTTCAGAATATGCCTACCCTCTCAAACCCTTTAGCCCCTTCGGATCTTGATGAGGACGATACTGAGCCTAGTATATCTGGGACTACAGTTACTTCTGGCTGTGTTAAGCTTTCCTCGCTTCCCCTACCCCCCCTTTTGCCTCTGGCTGCTCCCCCCAGCCTTCTGGTGCCTGCTCTGTTCCTGATCTCAGCCACACTAACCCTAATGCTATATTGGCGGGCTCTAGCTCTCCGGCTAACAAGTTAGTTTCCTATCCTGAAGACTCTCATGTTGTTTATACTAAAGCAGTCGAGGTCAGTATTGAGGGTCCCCACTCCCCTCAGAATGTTCAAAAGGAGAATTGTAGCCCTCCCAAATGTGCAGAGTCAGTGAATTTTGGTGTCAATTCTGATAGTGACCCCCTTATGACTTTGTTGGAACTGCCAAGAGATGCTCTGAGGATCATTTTAATTCTGCCAAATGGTTATTTTATGAAATCAGTGAGTTGAAGACCAAAAATCTATCTCTTCATAGTAAGTTGGGGGAAATTGAAGCCAAAGTTGCTGGGCTAATAGAGCTCGAAGTGGAGAAGAATACCTTTGTGAAGGATAGCATGCAAAAGGACAGTACTGTTGAAAATGTTCTTGATAAAATTAAAGGAACCATGAAAAAAATTGTTGATCAGAATTGTAGAATAGCCAAACATAATTCATTAATCATCAAAGCCATGACCGAAAGAGTTGAGAAAACCCAGAACGGAGCGCTGATTGTTGACTTAGATAAGGAGAAAGATCAGGATGAGGAAGCGGGGATTTCTAGGTGCACTAGATCAAGTATGAAAAGAAAAGCCCTGTCTACCTCAAATATGACTCAGATTTTCATGGAGGGGGTCCAGGATATGGTGGACCTGGAAGCGGTTGCTGACGAGCTCTTGAAGACTATGGATTAGCTATGGTTGGGCCCTGGTTTGACTGACAGCTGGCTTTCTGTTGGCTTTGTTGTAGATTTTTGTGGCTACCAGTTTTAGCTGGTTTTTATCTCTTTGGCAGCCTTTTTGTCGTTTGGACCTCTCTTTTTGGTCTTTGTTTGTAATGTTACTTTGTGGTTTCAGGTCCCTATAAAACCCGTTTATCCCTTTTATCAAAAAAAAAAACCAAACTTAATCAAATATAACTTGATTGGCTTTCTCCTGTCCTAAACTACCTTTCCCAACTCAAAAATCTTGATGATGCAAACCATGTCTTCAAGCTCCAACAAAATTCATGCAAATTGTATTGAAATTGATATATTCCTTGTCTCTAGTATCTAGAGATGTTAGTTTCTAGCATGCCAAAAGCAAAAACAAAGGAAAGAAGACACCCCACCCCCTTCTTGCCAATATTCATAAAGAAGACACCTCACCCTCTTCCCGCCAATATTCATGCATACTGAATTACACTACATCTCAGTTTGATAGAAAAATTTCCTCTGAATCCCTAATTATAGCAATCACTCCTCACTTCCCAAAAAGTATTCCTTTCATAAAAACATATCCATTTGTTTACGACACCATCTATAGTTAGATTCACAAAAGTATAGACATGCTGAATTGGGAGGAAGCAGACACTTTTCAAACCTACTTCTAATCTTCATTTATATTCATGCAAATTTTTGGGAGGAAGCAAACAATTTTCAAACCTACTTCTAATCTTCCTTTCCATTCATGCAAATTTATACTATGAAGTCAGAGAGCAAAAAAACCACCAATCCTAACTCATTGGGCCTAGCCAATGTATGAAGAAAAAAATTAAGATTTTTAAAAATTTATTTAAAAGAAACATAAATTTTTTTTCCTACCATCTTTCTAATATCATACATGGGTGGAAAAGGATAAAAAGGGAAAAGGCATGATTCATCCATCCTACTAGTCAATTTATGATAAGCCACTATCTAGTGCAGTGAAATTAAAAAATTGATTTCTATTGGAAACTATCCATCTAAATGCTCCAACAAAAATAATGGGCAAATACAAAAAATGAAATGTAAAGAGAATTTAAGAAAAAAACTATTTTAATTATTAACCACCAAATTTAAACAATGAAAATAAAAGCCATGATTCTCATCCATTATTCCACCTTTGAAACAAAAAGAATGGAAATGACAACAAAAAATCAATTAAATTTTAAAGAACTCAACAATAAAAAAAAGCTTCTATGCAAAAAAAAGGAATTGATGTCAAAATAAGTAAAAAGGTTACAATGAAGTAACAATAAATTTGAGAGCAAAATGTAGTTGACATAACCAAAACCATTAAAAATAAATAACTGCCAAACCATTGAGAATTTAACTAAATGGTTTGAATTAACTAGCCACATTTTCCATGGAGCCCGAGATTTGTGCAGATAATTTTTTGTATTTATGTTATGAGAAAAATTATTTGAAAAGTAGAAATTTTTATTTAAAATGATTGAGAACCATATTTAATTTATAGATAAAACCAAATATTTATCATTTTGTATGTTAATTAAATTTCCCTTTAAAATAATAAATTAAGAATTTAGATAAAAGCCTTATCATGCTAAAAAAAACCTTTTGAAAATCACAAATTAAGAATTTAAATAGAAGTTTATATTAAAATTTCAAAAAAGAAATTTAAAATAATAACTAGAAAAAATCATAAGTTTATAATTGTAATAGAAAATAAGGAAAAAAAATTGGTTGTTTTTTTAAGAAATATTTGATAATAGACCAATAAACTTTAGAATGATACTTAAATTAAATGGATAAGGAAAAAGATTTAGTTAATTTTTTCATTATTTAGACATAGATTTTATTTATCTAGATGCAAAAGTATATTAGTTAAAATTTTATTTTATAAAGGGATTTATTATTTATTGACAAAGTAAATAGATTTAGTAAATTTATTTTTTAAATAAAATAGATCAAACTAATTTAGCATTTAATTTAGTATTAGCAAAAATAATATAGTTTAATTATTAAAATAATCAAATTATTATAAAAGTAATTATATTAAAACTATCTAGAAATTAATTATTTTCATATTGTATTTTTTTAAAGAAAATTAGTTTAGTTCAATTTATCAAATTTCAAAAGATATTAGTATTAATTGATTTTATATTATAAAAATAGATTTCAAGAAATATATTTTAATTTATCAAAGGCAAATGAAAATTAATATAACCAAAAATTAATCTTAAAAAATATAGTTTGAATGTATAGATAAATTTATTTAACAAAAAAATAATCTTCAAAAAATTAGCATACTTGAATTTATTAATATCAAGAATTAACAAGGTTTGTATTCCATAAACAAATTGAATAATTAACCTATATAATTTAAATTACATAGAATATTTAAGAAATTAGTATAGGGGAATTTATTAGCATTTAGACTTAGTTAAATTTAGATTACAAATGTCAATAGAATAGTTAAGTTAAAAGTAATTTTAATTTTCTCCTACCCTTTCCATCTCCCACTATAATGGCAACTTTGATAATGGATCCGAGAAAATCGCCCTTATCGCTCAAAAGTTTTGAGCCAATAATATTCAAGAGAAATAATTTTGAAAATTAGAAAAGTTAAAAAAAATGCATTTAACTTTAGAAAAAAAATTAAATATAATGTATAAAGGAAAATAATCAATTTTGATTGGTTGAAGTTCAAAACATTAATAACTAGTTATAGAAGAGGCGTGCCTATAGTTCCTTGGCAGGAACTAATAACTTAATTAGAAGAAGTCTTCTCATTTATAAATGTACTTACTCTCACATTATAATTCTTTTAAAAAAACATAAATATTGAATATCTATACAATTGTTTCTATTTAAAAAAAAAATGTATGTATAAATATTAATCTTCTCAAATTTATTTTTATGAATTGACACGTTCAAATTTAATAAATATTCATTTGAATATAATAAATACATTTCAATCCTCACCTAACACATAGAACATATGAAATCCAAGTTATGGAATCATTGAAATATTTGAGATATTTGAAGAGAAATAGAATAAGTAGTTAATCCCAACCACTACCATAGCTATCTAATTATAAAAATGTAGAAAACAAAATGGCCAACAAAAAAAGAGTAAAACAACAAGTGAATATGAATGTATTCCATGTTTTAAAAACGGTGATTGGCTCATTGAATTTATATAAGTAATGGTTGAAACTTGACACATATGCAAACACAACTACTCAAATTCAAATCAGAACATTTGTTTATTTATTTATGATACAAACAACATAGCTATATTTATTTACCTTCCCTACTTTTTAACATTTAAACTATAGCACGCAAAAACAAGGAAAACATAATTTTTTTGTTCTACAAAGAATCAAGAAATCAAAGCAATAAAATACAAATCTGTTGTAATCATGGTTGGTGAGATATAAGAAAAAGACAATTAAAATGATAGAAAATATTTTTTAATAAATATTGTGGTTGGAAAGGTGGTAATAAAGTTCATGAATATAAAATGTTATAGGATAAGATAATAAATTATTTCATATAAAAAAATATAATTAATTATGATGATAAAGCATTATAAGTAGTTCATTTTACAAGGTGTAAATGAAATGTTCATGAGTACAAATTATCATGGTATAAAATATTTGTATTGTAAACAATATGGTTGAAAAGATAGTCATTAAATTCATGAATATAAAATATCATGGGATAATATAGATTATTTCTAAGAAAAAATATACAATCAATTTTGATGATAAAGCATACCCACTTCGCATGTAATAGTGATCATGATAAATTGGTGCTTTCTATATAAAACTCTTCCTACTATTCTTTTTTGAATGTGTCATGGAATGATGCTTAGGTATTAGATATTTGATCCACACAACATATGACATTTTGATGTGACTTTTAAAAAGATTCATGAAGATCTTTGTAGTTTTGTTTATTTGGAAAATTAAAAAGTCTCAAGCCTATTAGTATAAGAACCGTCCATCTCAAGTTTCCAAGACTTCCACATTTGTACTTTACATTACATACTATATCCTCCTCAATTGTGATGTAACTTGTTGTCACTAGTATCGATTTGGCAACAAGGTCACCCCATTTTATTAGAAGATGGACAACTGGTTGCTAGAAAGAAGTTTGATAATCAAGTTGTATTTATTGGTTGGGAAGATGTTCAAAGTTATTAAAACTCAACGAAAGTTTAGTTATTTCAAAGTATTTTTCCTAGCTTATTGAAGAAGGAAATATTTCTACTAGTCTTTTATGACATGCAAGATTTATGTTAATTGATGAGGTTAAAATGTATACCAATTTTCACATATTTATGTCCTTTTCCTATGTCATAATTAGTCACCTTTATTGACAAAGCTTACCCCTTCACAACCTCTTCATTAGACTAATTATTTGATTAGTAAGCATTATAGAATATAACATTCTTATTAGACAGAATTTGATTAGTTGAATATAATAATATTTTGTGTTGAGATTTCTAGAAGCTTCTTTCTTGAACAAGTATCTTTGTATTTCTTTAAAAGACTTATTATGAAGATTTTTAGATTTTTATTTGTTGAGACAATCTCTCTCTTGAGTTATATTCATCTGTGCTCATATTAATTTGTATTAGAGTTGAAGGATCATGACCTTGGATTTGGTTTTCTTGAAGATTAAATCAACCTTTACCAACTCTCTCCCTTTTTGGTTGCCATAGATATAGACTCCTTGTGAGTTTCATTTGTTGTTACCTTCTCGATTTTCATTTGTAGCCTCATATTTAATCTCCTCGAAGTTTTTAAATTCAACCCTTATTAGATGTACATTCTCTTTTTCTCAAGTATTGATTGTCAAGATTTTTGATTTTTTTGTTGTCAAAGTTAGAGTTGTGGATCAAAAATTACACCCTTTGAAAGGAAATCTATTGAAAAACCCTTGATACAATTTTTTTCTTCTATTGTAATAGATTTTAAGTAAGATACCTTACAAGAAGATACTTTTGAAGGGTTAGTCAACATGAGTACTCTTTAGCAAAATTATAAAATTAAATAGAGAGCCAAAATTGTGGCATGTAAGATCTAGTTGTAGTTATTCAGACCTCACTCCAACACCCTTTGGAAAATATAAATGCCACTAAAAACCTTGGTTTCCAACTTGAAATGAAGGTTTCCATTCCCAAAGTTTATGGAAGCTTTGATGGTAAAAAGATAGACTCTTAGCTTCATAGTCTTGAAGCATATTTCAAAAAGTAGCTTGATTTGGATAACCCCCAAAAGGTGTAAATTAGTGAGGCTTATATATCATATTTATCCTTGGGTTGGAAAAAAATTCCAAGTTGGTGTTTCTATTATAAGTTTCCACTCCAAAACCATTCTCCTGACTCAAGAAACTCAACATCTCTATTGATTATGACTTATTTTACAATTGAATTATATAATTTTTATAATTTTAATTGCTTATTGCATCCCAAAAAAATACACCCATATTCTTTAACATCTAACACATTTTTCTTTTCAATAAGAACAGATTAATATGCCTAGATAATTTCAAAAGAGAAAAAATATGCTTATTCTTACTCCATGCTTCTTTCTAAGAAATAAGGTAATTATAGTGAAAAATAAATAAATTGTGAACACATCTAATCAAAAATTAAATTAACATGTGACTAGCCATTAAATTAATATGGAGAAACATGTAGAGACATATATGAACAAATAAAAAACTATCAAACACTCATAACACTAGGTGTACATGGAGAAACCTTTTAAAGAAAAAAATCATCAACAAAGATATATTGAGCTTGTATTAATTAGGAATGGTCCATTACATCAATACAATATGCCCAAATCCTTCCTCTAACAGTGTTTTAATAACATAATATTATTCCATCTATAAAGACTAATAAACCCTCTATGTAATGCATTGAATTTACAATGAAGCAAGAAGAAAAAATCTTGACTAGTTTAATAAAACCACAAGCACTAAAAACATTATTTATTATAAACATCATAGTCCTTGTAAAATTTTATGTTTAGCTATAATAGAAATCAATTATTGTAGCATATTTCACCCATGACATATGAATAACACACATTCCCAAGTATAATTATCCATAATGGACCAACCAACTAATATGGACTCCATTTTTCATAACAAGATGCTCCACTCCTAGAAATGTAACTCCTAAATGATCCATGAGGGTCAATTACACTTATGATGATGTTATCACCTGAAATTGCACCCTTGTTGAACCTAATGTTCAACACCTTAGTGTAACATGGGAAGACCTCTAAAGATGTGGGTTTCTTATAAACAGAGGTCAACCTTCAGAGAAGGCTGGATTCCTTTGATGTCACCTAAACTATTGATTCTGTAAAGGAAAAGGGAGGAGTGCATAAAAATAAAACTAAATACTATGGTGATACACCAAACTGATAAGAGCAATGGAATACCTGATTTACACTTGAAAATTGACAATGAACACAAAATTACTCATCAAACTCTATAAGCTTTGCATTAATTTATCACAAACGGGTTTGATTCACACACTTTTTCAACAGAGGAAAATATTTTTCACAGACTAGAATCCATATGTGATCATGTAAACACAGTTTGTGATTTGTATAATGATACTTTTGCAAAGGAAGGCATGAAAACACAAGATAAATTTATAAAGGAATGAAAGAAATTCACAAAAATAACTTGATCATTAACCTGAAATGCACAACACTTTGCAAGAACAAGATGGTAATTTGAAACATCCACAGTGATCAAGGTAAGCTCTGTATATTATGCTCCAAAATGAGTTACAAAAGTTTTCTAATTTGAGAGAGGACTGCGAAAGTCGCAAACTTCAGAAAAGTATCTGAAGAACTCCTTTACAAGAAGGAAAAAATGCCATCTATACAAAAGAGTGTCGCCCCCCTGGGCTTACAAAAATATTCGCGTTCATAAAGATCTACCCCTAGATATTTTAAATGAAGTTTTAATGTTGCATCCCCGTTGTCCATGTCGGTGAAGAGTCGCTCTAGGAATGGCCTCCGTGTTCACTTTTGAACTTCCTTGAAGAGTTGTCTTGAATGCTCCTAAGCTCAGAGCAAATCCACGTCACTTTCACTCTGTTGATCTTCCTCTCATCGGTCAAACTGCCAGGGCTCACCTGTAGCTTCCTCCGATTGGTAAAATAGATGCTACATGGGATCGCCAAATGGTCAAAGGTCCTTTAGACAAAAATCGCATGTCGGTGAGACACTAATCATGTCTCCCCAATGCGATTATGCTCTTATAGCAGCTATCGACATAACATGCAATAGTCGGCAAGACCTCATATCGAATACAAAATCCATACCGATATCGCCTTTGTCATCGCCTAGACCATTGGCAAGACATATGAATTTTGGCCAGACATCATAGCGAATGTAAAACTTTCTCCCCGATGACGGCCTTGGGAACAAATGTCGGGGAGAATTTCATTTGTTGGCAGGACATCATGGCGGGTTCCATTAGTCACACCAAAGGTTTTAAAGCATCGACGAGACCATCGCTTGTCGGTAAGACATTACACCGACCCCTTCCATTTTGGCGAGACCTTGCTTAGTCGACAAGACCTTTCATCGAGCTCAAACATTATACCGAAGGAACAATCCCTTCGGTGAGACTCCACTTGGTCACCGGGACTTCATGCCGAATTCAACCTTTCGACAAGACTTCTATTTTTCGGCTAGACCTCATAGCGATGATGTCTCCTTTAGTCGAGACTTGGCCCCTTTCGACGAGACCCCACCCTTTTAGCAAGATATCTCCCTGAAGGAAAACCACTCCCCCTGATGCCAACTTTATGAACAACCGTCGGTAAGACCTTCATTTGTTGGTGAGACATCCCAAGTGGAGAGATAAATAAACAATCATGGCGACCCGAATGTCCTGGCGACCGGCGTATTCAAACAAATAGAACACACTACTAGTCGGCAAGACAACAAGAGGGTCTTGCCAACTTTTTTCTCTGATGAGTTTTGTGCGAAATCTAATTGAGGCATGCTTTCCAACAGACCTCCTTGTGAAATAGCATCAGATAAAGACCTTCCCAATGAAATACAAACACCTGCACACTAGGCTCAACCCTTATGGGAGCCACATTTAACCCACATACCAAATTTAAAACATATTTCCCCCTGATTGAGCCCGTAGGTGAAAATTGGGTAACATTTTTGGCAACCTCAACTAGATGTTTTCCTGCTAAACATGGAAACTAGTAGCCAAACTTGTCCATTGGGCATGGAGTCATTAGGAAAACTCAGAAAAAATTCAAAAGCAGTTTGCACATGGCTGCAACTCACTTGAGACTCATCGAACAAAACAGGACACTGGAAACTTATTGAAAATAAGAAAAACTGAAATAAAACTATTTACTGTGTTGGGACAACACTTAGGGAATGTAAATTGCATCTAAACCTACCCTACACTAACCAGTGAGAAATTGGTCAAACAAAACCATTCACAGGATGGTTGAAATAGCTGCCCTTTCTCCTCAATATGCAATGAATCTCAACCTTAATGGCAGCTGAATAAAGATGGTACACTAAAAAATAATTAAAATTACAATGCACTGCCTTATGAAAGAGGGTAACAAGTTCACTTACTTCCTTAAACTGATCATATGCATTTATATTCAAAGGAGGATAAGTAAATTGAACAAACTCCTTTTCAACTGCAAGTACATCCTTTATGCCACTTTTAGCTGTGGCTCCATGTGTGAGTGGTTGATTAACCATTGGCGCTTTATTAAACTCCACCTGGGCTAAATCTCTAATCGGACATCCCCTTCTAAAGACAAAAATTGAGCTCTCTTTGCTGGTCTCTTGCCCATTCACTATTGTTTTATAACCTTGGATGGAAAAGTCTAACCCCTGTGACTGACTTAGTGAGGAAAAAGAAGCTTCTTCGGTAAGCTTGAGTTGTTCATGATTAACTTCATCAAGAGGTAATAGTTCAACACCCAAATTAGTATAGAAAGCTTCTAAATCGTTCCAAAACATATCCTCCTCAATATCTTCTTTACTTTTCTGAACATAAAGACTAATTTCAGGCCTGATGCAGTTCTCATCTAGCTTTGATAAAGCATCAAAAACACCCTCTTTGCAAAACATTAAGCCCAGTTCAGGGACTTGTTCAACTTGATGGGTATTTTCATGCACATCAAAATGTGGCTCTCCCTGAACAGTGCTACTTAAACCTCCTTGTTCGAGAGTAAAGGCTTCAAACTCACCTTTACCTTTATGCAACAACAAATCAACATTACCTCCATCAACCTCATGTTGGTCCAATTCTTCGTCCTTGTCAATGAAGTAAGGAAGTTTATCAAATGAGAAGATTAACTCTTCCTTTTGATTCTTGGCTATGTCCATTACAACAAGATGCTCAACCTGATTCTCCTCACCTTCTTGCAAAAGTTTAGATTCCTCATTTTCCAGTATTGAGAAAAACTCAGCAATTACCTCCTCTCCATCAACCTGAGAGAATAGAGATAGTCCCTTATTCCAAGCTGTAGATTGATCATTCTCAATAGCTACTTTCGCTTTGTCTTCCTGCTGCTCAATCCTTTGCTGCTGCAATTGATAACACCTTATTGCTAGATGTAAAGGATTCACATTCTTAAGCTTTTCCTAGAGGATTAACTTATCTTGATCAATAAGTTGCTCCTCCTCTGCCTTCTGAACATTAGAGCTTAGTTCCATTTGAATATTTGACAATGGAGTCTCACAGGGTTGATCGTATGTTCTCTTCCAACTTGGAATTTCAAAACTAGAAGGCTGACTTGGAAACTCATAATGTAAGTTTTGCTTAAAACTTGAAAATTTGAACCTAGGAATCTCCTCCTAAACAGGTTGTTCAGGAACATGGAAGGCTGATTGAAACTCCTACTTTTGTTTTTGTGCAAGTAAGCTTTTTATTTGCTGCTCTTTAGCTGCAACTTTTCTAGCAACAACCTCCTGTTCATACTCTTGGACCTCCATATCCTGTTGATGTTGAATATAAGCTTGACAAGCAAGCTCTTCCTCCTACACAAATTTTTTTTCTTTCTCTTAACATCATCCATCTGCCTTTGGAAATCAAGCAATATCTTATCAATATCGCTAACTCCCTCATTAGCATTTTGGGGCTGGCTATTGAAACTACCATATTGCTTTTGTGTAGAAATGAGTTCCTGTGGTTGATTCTGAGCATACATTGGGCGACATTGAGATTGAGCAAGAGTGGAAGGGTGGGAGGAATGATAAAAATGTTGGAACTCTTTTGCCACAGGGTCATTTGGAATAATGACAGTAGACTGTTATGTATAATATGGTTGATAAGAGGACATATATGCAAGGTTTTCATGGAATGGAGGGTAAAAGGCTATATTCTCCTGAAAACCTGACATATTTTTTCCATTCGAATTAGATTTCCCTCCAAAGACTTAAAACATGTGAGCACTTGAGCTACTGAAACTAGAAAATTTCCACACTTGCAGTCGCCAGGTATGTGATTGAACTTGCCTCCAAGAGGTTAAAAATACCGCTGTACACACGAAACAACAGTAACATAAGGATAAGAGAGACTGATAATTAGTTCTCAGTCCCACCGGGTGTGCCAAAATTGTTATCACCTAAAAATTCACCCTTGTTGAATTTGATGTTCAACACCTCAGTGTAACATGGGAAGACCTCTAAAGATGTGGGTTTCTTGTAAACAGAGGTCAACCTTTGGAGAAGGCTGACTTCCTTTGATGCCACCTAAACTACTGATTCTGTAAAGGAAAAGGGAGAAGGAGTGCATAAAAATAAAACTAAATACTATGGTCATACATAAAACTGATAAGAGCAATGGAATACTTGATTTACACTTGAAAATTAACAATGAACACAAAATTACTCATCAAAATATATAAGCTTTGCATTAATGTATCACAAACAGGTTTGATTCACACACTTTTTCAACAGAGGAAAATATTTTTCACAAACTAGAATCCATATGTGATCATGTAAACACAGTTTGTGATTTGTATAATGATACTTCTGCAAAGGAAGGCATGAAAACACAAGATAAAGTTATAAAGGAATGAAAGAAATTCATAAAAATAACTTGATCATTAACCTGAAATGCACAACACTTTGCAATAACAAGATGGTAATTTGAAACATCCACAGTGATCAAGGTAAGCTTTGTATATTATGCTCCAAAATGAGTTACAAAAGTTTGCTAATCTGAGAGAGGATTGCAAAAGTCACAAACTTCAGAAAAGCATCTGAAGAACTCCTTTACAAGAAGGAAAAAATGCCATATATAAAAAAGAGTGTTGGCCCCCCTAGGCTTACAAAAATATCTGCGTTCATAAAGATCTGCCCCTAGATCTTTTAAATCAAGTTAACGTTGTGTCCCTGTTGTCCATGTCGGTGAAGATTTTCTCTAGGACCGTGTTCACTTTTGAACTTCCCTGAAGAGCTTTCTTGAATGCTCCTGAGCTTAGAGCAAATCCATGTCACTTTCACTCTGTTGATCTTCCTCTCATAGGTCAAATTTCCATAGCTCACCTGTAGCTTCCTTCGATTGGTCGAATAGATGCTACATGGGATCGCTAGACGGTCAAAGGTCCTTTAGACAAAATCGCATGTCGGTGAGACACTAATCGTGTCTCCCCGATGTGATTATGCTCTTATAGCAGCTATCGGCATAACATGCAACGGTCGGAAAGACCTCATATTGAATGCAAAAGCTATACCAATATCGCCTTTGTTATCACCTAGAACATCGGCAAGACATATCACTTTCGGCCAAACGTCATAGCGAATGTAAAACTTTCTCCCCGATGACGGCCTTGGGAACAAATTTTGGGGAGACTTTCATCTGTCGGTAGGACATCATGGCGGGTTCCATTAGTCACATCGAAGGTTTAAAACCATCGGTGAGACCATCGCTTGTCAGTAAGACATTACACTGACCCCTTCCATTTCGGCGATACCCTGCTTAGTTGGAAAGACCTTTCGTCGAGCTCAAACATTATACTGAAGGCACAATCCCTTTGGTGAGACTCCACTTGGTCACTGGGACTTCATGCCAATTTCAACCTTTCGGTAAGACTTCTATTTGTCGACCAGACCTCATAGCGATGATGTCTCCTTTTTCCGAGATTTGACCCCTTTCATTTCGGTGACCCCACCCTTTTGGCAAGATATCTCCCCGAAGGAAAACCACTCCCCCCGACGCCAACTTTATGAACAACTGTCGGTAAGACCTTCATCTATCGGTGAGACATCCCAAGCAGAGAGATACATAAAGACTCATGTCAACTTGAATGTCCTGGCGACCGACATATTCAAACAAATAGAACGCATTGCTAGTCGGCAAGACAACAGGAGGGTCTTGCCGAATTTCTTCTCTAATGAGTTTTGTGCCAAATAGAGATCGAGGCATGCTTTCCAACAGATCTTGTGAAATAGCATTAGATAAAGACCTTCCCAATGAAATCCGAACACCTGCACACTAGGATCAACCCTTATGGGAGCCACATTTTACCCACATACTGAATTCAAAACATATTTCCCCCCGATTGAGCCCGTAGGTGAAAATTGGGTAACAGATGACAATTGTGTAATTTCCATTGTTGATATTTTTATGTAAGCTTTTGTGATGGTGGGAAAAAAAAGGGATCTAGGGTCTAAATCACACCTTGAAGTTGACCCACTAAGCATTGGGAGACATAAAAATGATCATGAAAGACCACTTGGCTACTATCCTAAATGGAAGATCTAGAATGGTTGATCAAGGTTTTTTTCCCATTTTTGTGGAAGTGGATTAGATTTGATTTAGATGTAATATGAAAGTGGACTAGGCTAACTATGAAACTGCAAAAAATTGATGTGAATACAAAAAATGTAGAACTAAAATGTAGAAATTGATGACAAAAAAGTAGAATGTAGAGATAGAGGAACATATCATGCAAATTGGAGCTGAAAATACCTATTCAAGGGTGGGGGCACCCTAGATTGAAAGATGTTGCTTTCTAGAATCTCTAAACATTTATAAGTTGGTTATAGTCTATAGCTTCTTTCCTTTTGGACTCAACTTTGGAACTTCATCTATTGATGCATAGTTCTCCTTGTCCTAAATTGTTGAAATATGATTCTTGAATGCTTGATCTTACACTTAGATCTCCAATATTCTCCCAAATTCGCTTCAGATCTATCACTTGCGAGAAGAAAAGGAGATAAAGGGTTGTGTTGTATAGGGTTTTACCTAATTTAAACCCCGTTTTGGTGTTCCCACCTCCACAATGGCTATGATGATGAAAATAGTGCTTACCCTCAGTCAAGTAGAGGCAAATGGATAAAAAACAAGTGAAAATTTGACAAGTGTTGCAACTTGTGACTTAGATCTAATCTCCTTGATGGGATGAAGTCATGATACACATCTTTTTCAAGGAAAATTTTCTTGTTGATGAATAATCTTGTAAGTGTTAGTACTCACAAAAAAATGAAAAAAAATCATAAACACCCTTATGGAATTGCTGCATTGTTAACATGAAAATTTACAAATGAAAGATGTTGTAATTGTAGCTTATTTTGATCTCAATTGCTTTTAGGATGCTCAAATTTCTTAATTTTTCTCTAGGTTGTCTTAGATGTTCAAAATGGTGAAAAGGACTTATATTTATATGCATTTATTCACTTTTTGAAATAATTATTTTGGAAAGTTGACAAATAAATTTAAATATGTAAATATAAAATTATCAATATAAAATATTGAAAATTGGGCCAAAATAGGCTG
This sequence comes from Sequoia sempervirens, assembly GCA_007258455.2. Lineage (NCBI taxonomy): Eukaryota > Viridiplantae > Streptophyta > Pinopsida > Cupressales > Cupressaceae > Sequoia > Sequoia sempervirens. Next base: position 37,524,505 of record VDFB02353493.1, read on the forward strand.
GTCAAGGGAAGTGGCGTCCTAGACCAAACCTATTTTAAAGGTTTATTTGCTCTTAAATAAATAATTGATTATAATTCCTAGTTTTATTTTGAAATTTTAAAATCAAGAAAATTATAAGAATAATTAGGTCCAAGCATTTAAAGGGAACCAAACATAGTGTGAAATTTTTGAGGTTGACAATTTACAATGCAACATTTAGCTCCCACTTAAGTGAGGGTATGAACTTACGCTCATACTCACACTAAAGTAAGGAGAATCCAAGAAGGGTTCTTTCAACAAAACATCAAAGAATTAAGACTGAATCTAGGGGATGCACTAGCCCTAGGCTCAAGATCTTACCAAACAACAATGAGATGAAAAAAACACATACATGAGAGGGTATGTACAAGATCATGACAGGCCAAAAAGTGACAATATGGTGGGTATGTGTAGGGTATGTGGCTAATGAATTTTTTTTTACCCAAAATTGATGAAATGAAAAGGGTTTTTAAAGGAGATTCTTAGATTTCCACCAATATAAATTATGCTTTACTTTGAATTTAATAAATAATTATTATTCATTTTCTATTTGAATTATGACTAAATTCCCAATTGATAGGTTGATTGAAAAACATCTATAACTTTCAAATGATATCACGGTATCACATTTTTTGAATTTGAAACATGCATCACATTCTATGCTTCACATACTATAGGATTAAAATAAAATGAATTTCATGAAGTTTTGACCAAGTTAAGGTGGTTAGACATACAAGTTTTTATATTTTTAAAAGTTGTAATAAAAAATTCATAATTAGTTATTTACTTGGAAAAAAATTACAAAAAAATATGCATCACATCGGGACATGAGTCCTCTACTTATATCTAAAATCTTATAAAAAAATATTATCATTTTATTGTGGTTAGGGTGGTTAGACAGACACCTACTTATTTTTTGCCTGAAATTTAAGTACTACTGCATTGAAATTTCAAATTTTTACTAAATAGATTTTTTTTTTGAATAAGCCTAGTAGTTTAGAAACTACATTCAATTTGCTATAGATTCTATTCTTACATATTTTTGAAATAATATAGATAAATTATTCAATTTTTTACATCAAGTTTCCTAACTCTAATTTTTTTGAATTTCATCGCCACTTAAAGGCCTATTTTTTCCATGATGATCCAACACATACCTGAGATGCAACACACTAAAAGAGACATGCTAATTAGACACAAAGCATACACAATGAAGGCATAAAACAAAGATACATGAAACATAATGCAATAAAATTTATAAAAACATGATGCCAACACAATGAAAACATAATGCAAACAAAAAGAAAACATAAAAATGGGTATGAAACCACAAACTAGAAAGGTCCATAGATACATACTATGATCCATACCTAAGATATCCATAAATCATAAGCTAGAAAAGTCTGATATTTTCTAAGTGACCCATGAATAGATTTAAAAGGCATCATAGGCTAGTGAAGTTTGATATTCACTAGGTGATCTTGATAAGAAACCACATGGTCTAGCGAAGTCTTATATTTACTAGGTGAGTTTCCATAGAGGTAGCAAATAAAAATGCACAAGGGCTAGTGAAGTCTGATATTCACTAAGTGAGTTCTCATGTCAACCATACCAAGAATTATAACTCAAATAATTCTGATAAGGTGCTAAAAAATATAATTAATATGCCATAAAGACATCACAAAGTTCTAATTGTGTGAAGCAAAGTGAAGCACATAATGGAATGCATTCCCCCACCTTAAAGTATTTACTAACACCAATTGAGAGCAATTACCTTTAAGGTAGAAACATGATATTTGTAAAATGATAGGACATGAAATCTTATAGGGAAACCCTATGCCAAATGATATGTTCCCAAAAGATCTAACTCATGACAAGGGGTTTCCCCCAAAATAAAGTTATCTAAACAATAGGACAAATATAGCGCATAAGGGATCCATAGATCGAGGGTGAGTATAAATTAGAGATAATGTATAATATTATCATGTTATGAATTGAAATCACTCCCCAAATACTTATGGAAATATGAACACAAGGGAGGAATGACACATGAAGGAAATATAATTTTTTGGGTCAACATGGGAGAAACCTAAATATTTTAACACTTTATGTCATTTTGAAAAGGAAACAAAAGAACAACAAAAAATGAAATTTATGGTCTATAAAGAAGAATGAAGGTACAAATAAAGGAATATCACAACATATTTTCTTTCTTTGTATCCTTGTGCCAACATGAACAACAAGGTTCATCCAAAGAAAACTAATAAACACAAATACACACCAAGAAACATGTTACGAGGAGATCACATTATGTGTATACGAAAAAGGACAAAGACACAAAGCTACTACACATGCAAGATGATCTATAAAAAAACATTTGCATCCTAATATTTCTCATCATAAATGAAAGGTTGATAATAAGGTAAAGGGGAGTTACAATGAGTGAGGTACTAGGAGAGGCATCAGGTTGAACACATGGTGGGTTACTCGCTAAAGGAGGATCACCATAGTTGCTCTTATCTAGATTCATAGATTTAGAAAACATGAGAGATAGTTTATCATGATCTTGTTCTTCCCTTTTGTATTCTATCTCACTATCTAAATGTATCACAATAAGCTACATATTAGTGCTATTAGTATGATTATGATCACTATCATCCATGTGTGTATCTTTTGCATTTAGTGAGATTTTTATTCTTCATTTTTGTTGGGATAGGTAAGGTTTAGGTTCATGGTTTGGTGAGGGAGATGGAATGGAGTCAAGTGATAAGGAGGATGGATGGATAGGAGGAATATCATTAGAATTAGTATGTATGGATAGAGGATTATTAGGTAAAGGTTTGCTAGCTTCAACAAGTTGGTGAGCCATATCATGATGTCTTCGTTTATATTCCTTTGTACTTTGATTTCATATCACACGAGCCTCAACTTATGAAGAGGGAATTGAGGTGTTTTCTAACAATTTAGTCCCTTTTGTTCCTTTGTGTGAGGAATTGAAGGGATTACCAAAGGTTGGGAAACCATAGGGTTGTTGCAAGAATGAAGGTGTTATCATTGATGTCAACTATTCAATTGGTTATCAACTAGTTGTTGTTGTCATTGATGTCATGGATGCAGGTTATTGGCTATATATGTCAAGGATATTAAGAAAATTGTGATGAAGAAAGGTTCTAGGTGTTTAGTGGTTGCTTTGTGTTTTGTTTTGGGAATTGTTTCTATGTTTGTGTGGTTAAGATATGATGATCATGATTGTTGGAAGTTGCAATGTCTAGATTTTTGGATTCAGATTCATTGTACAATGCGAGTTATGTTCACTGGTTGTGAATTGTGGTTTTTTGTTCTTCTAATTGAGGTATGGGAGAAATATTGTTGGTTCAGATTTCTCTTTGGTTAAGTCTTATGACTTGTAGTTCTAAAGTTAAGTTGTTATGATTTTTTTGAAGATAATTTTGATATCTAAAAGGATTTGATTGTGCAAAGGATTACATGAGCTTAATTGTTCTATGTGTTTTACACTGGTTTCACTGACCTTGTGTTGAACACTACCTTTGAAGTTGATAAAGTGTGTTGGGACCAAATTGGGTCCTCATCAAGTGTGATTTTGGGTAACCCTCATTCTAATTCCACCTAGATGTTTTGGCATCGACCTAATTTGAATTTAATGATGTATGACTGAATTTGGATATGTTTTGAAGTTGAAGATGGTATAAAGATAGGATGAGTTAGTGGTGAAAGATGTAAAAAGAGAGAAGCACAAAGAAATAGATCAGATAGATGTGAATCCATGTGTGTGTGTGATGCACGTGTGGAAAATCTGTGCAAAGTCTAAATGCTAATTTTTCAGATGTAGTGAGTTGAAGGTGTAATCTATCATTCATGCATGTCTGCAAGTGGTTGAGTAAATTATGGTGGAAATATCTGTTTCATTGAGATTGTCTTCTTTCTATAACATATCTCTTCTCTCTTCTTTGTATGCCAATGTATGCATGAATGTATTAGATGAATGGGGGTGAAAATGAGAGGAAAACCCTTTATTTATACTTGATTTTACAAATTTCCCAAAAATAACACATCACAGGCCAACCTCAAAGTTAAGAGGATAATATCTTGCTAAAAATTTAAAATAATTTTGATTTTTGTGCCTAGTGGGAGTAAGTTGCCCCAAGTGGTGACTTGGTCCTACCAAGGCAATTTTATTGGGTGTTGGAAATTAAAGTGTATTTAATGATGTTTAACGAGATTATTCTTTGAAACACACTTAAGTAGGGCCAAAAAGTGCATTAAGGTATCATTTAAACATAATAAAAGGTTGAATTATTGATGAAAAGCCTAGAAAATCGTGAATGTTTGTTACAATTCTTTACAACACTTTAAAATAAGACTTAGTAAGTGATAAAAAGAGGTTATTTAGGTGAATTATAATGAAAAGGTCCTAGAAAAGTGTGAAAGTGGGTTACAAAACTTCACAACACTTTCACAAGACATGATATAATTCTTATTGATTCACAAAGATCTAAGACCTAATGTGAATTTGTTGGCCACATTACAACATTAAATCAAGGAAAAATCATGCCCAAAATCACCAGAAGGGCCTAAACATAAGAAAAAGTATAAGGGTTACTTTTTTTGTGTCCACAAGATGAATCACAATCAATTGTGGTGTTGTAGTGCTCTTGACAGTAACCATTAAATATGCAGATTGAAAATCAGTTGGCAAGAATGCAAATTTTGTTGTTCTAATATTAAATACTAGTCATAAAACATTTACAATATGTGAAGTAATTGGTTCCAATTTTCCAATTTCTTATTCTAGTATTCTAGATGTTTATCCAATTTTATCACCTGAAAGTGAGAAGGCATATGAAGGG